>CM021104.1:396356604-396759764 GCA_007115665.2 Sequoiadendron giganteum | reverse complement strand
GCAAATTACGAATCACTGATTGTTCACTCTAATTCTTGACTGATCAATCTAATTCCTGATAGATCAATCTATTCTTTTCTTTTTTTAAAAGGGGTAAAAACTTTATTGAAATTCAGAATGGAACATTACATAGCAAGCAAAAGACCGGGGTCCCAAAAAATAAAAAAGCGAAGGACCAAATTCAACTAGCTCCATCACCATCCCTATCCTCAGCTAGAATACTCTCCAAATCATGGTGAAGCACCAGGGGAACCATCGCCCACTCCTCAACTCTCCGACCAACTAAATGCTCAGAAGCCCATTTCGCCAAGCAATCAACAACCCTATTCCACTCTCTCGAAATATGGACAAAATCCACCGAATCCACTAATAAACTAATTTGCAAAATTTGTTGCACAATCGTAGCCAACTGCCAACTAACACCATCCACTTTCCTCTCAATAAGCAAATTAATTAAGACTTGGGAATCAGACTCACATATAATCCTTCTCCATCCCAATGAATAAGCCCTCTTAAAAGCACAAATAATTTCCCTCCCCTCCATAGTGTTGATAGTCTACGTCCCCTCATGGATCGAAAAGAAGAAGACCACTAAACCCAAAGAATCCTTGCCAATCCCCCCAATACCAGCTGGCCCAGGATTGCCTCTAGAAGATGCATCAATATTAATCTTTAGAACACCTTTGAGAGGGTGCTTCCATTTACTGACCCTATGGATTTTTTGCTTAGCTTTCCGTCCTCTCCTGACACATGCAGAAGTCACAAACAACTCCTGAATCCCCAATCTCTCCACCACCTCCACCTCCCTTTTATCTAAAGGAAAGACCACAAGGCTCTTAGCCTTCATAGTCTCTTGAATCATGCCCAAAATTCTCTTCCAGACTTGCTACTCCAGCTTCTTCTCACCATGAAAGATACACCGATTCCGTTTCAAACAAATCTACCACAACATAAAGATAGGACCCACAACCCACACATCTTGCAAGAAAGAAGCCAAAGAGGGAGGTCTACCCACACCATTCCAAAATTCAATTAAGGAAGAAGCATGAACATAGGGCTCTCCCAAACACCCCACCAATAATGCCAAAGCTGAAGAGAAAAAGAACCAAAAAAAAAGGTGGGATGAGTCTTCCTCTGCTGCACCACACATAACATAGATTGAAGGGCTCTGGAATCCTCTCTTCCTAATATTGTCCTAGGTCAAGCACTTATTCCAGGCCAACATCCAGATAAAGCAATTACACTTTGGCTAGGAAAACTTGTTCCAGACCTTCTTCCACCATTGAACTTCCTCCCCAACCATCCTTGGAGACAATGATACCTGATATCCAAAAGCGACAGTATAGACTCCCCTAGGGTTAGGGGACCGAGCAAGCACATCATCTTCCTGGAGAGAGTTGCACCTTCTACTAGAAAGGATATTTTGCAGCTGAGAACAATCCCCTTGCAAACCAACAACTGACCAAACCTCAAGAGATTTCCATCTAGCCACCTCCTGCTGACCATGCAAAGAGAATGACTTAAATTCACTTACTCGTGACCAACCAACCTCGAGAAACTACTGGAAAAGATTCCTCAAATTAGGAAACTGGGAAATAATAGGTGGAAAGGCATCCCAAGAATCAGACCAGAGGAGGACCTCATTCCCTTTTTTACAAATCCAAAATAGGCCCTTCTTAATAAGCACAACCCCCTTTTTGAGAGTACCCCAAATCACCAAGCCTTTCCCTTCAAGAGGGTATGTAGGGAGATCATATAGAGGGATCCCCAATAAATAATTTTCAGATAGAATCCTGGCCCAAATCCTATCCTGTTATGTGCACCATCACCAATATAACTTCGCAGCTAGAGCCACACCCGTCAAATCTGACTATTGTAATCCAAGACCACCATATTACTTTGGGCTACAAACAACCTCCCATCCGACTAGACTCCATTTAGAAGCCCCTGAGCTGCCGATCGATAAGAAATGTCTTGTCATAGAATCTAACTCCTTAACAAAACTAACCGGGGCAACCTATAACATGCATCTATAAATAGACAAAGCCTGTACCACAAACCTAATTAATTGAACCCGACCAACGAAAGATAACCACTGATGAGTCCAATGATTAACTTTCACTCGAGACTTGTCCAAAATATTCTTCAAAGAATCCTTGGGTAATCTGCCAACTAAGATAGGTATACCAAGATAGATAAAGGGAAGAGTCCCAATCTGGAATCTCAAAGTTTGAGAAATTCTTTGTTGAATCATGCACGAGGTATTGAAAAAGAAGATAGAGGACTTATCTTCATTAATCAATTGTCTTGAGGCAACCAGGTAAACATACAACACCCTACGAATATTAATGGCTGCACACATTGTAGCCATGAACTGCAGGTGAGACTGCGGAGGCAAGCCACCTCCCCACCGCCAACCCTGGATAATACTAACCTCCACACTTTGTCGAAACAACCTCCCGAAACCCTCAGCAACCGGAATAAACAGGTAAGGAGAGGGGGTGCCCCTGATGAAGCCCCAAAGAAGCCCCAAATAACTCAGTGTGCTCCCCATTAATAAGCACAGAAAAGGACACAAAAGTAACACAACTCATCACCCATTGGATCCACTTGTCCCCAGAACCAAAAGCACTAAAAAATTTCTGAAGGAAGGACCACCTGACCCTATCGTAACCCTTGGCCATATCCAACTTAATGAACACCGCCTTCTCTTTGGAGCTGGCCATAGAATGAATGGAATTAGTAGGAATAAAAATCCCATCTAAAATCCGCCTTCCCACCACAAAACTACTTTGTTCCTCAAAGATTATCTCTTTAAGCCCCTTTTTTAACCTGTCAGTAATTAACTTAGAAATAATTTTGTAAATGACATAGCAAAGAGAAATGGGACGAAACTAACTTAACCTATTTTCCCCATCACACTTAGGAATAAGAGCAAGAAATGTAGAATTTAAAGCCCGTAGCATTTTCTTGTTCCGTTGGGATTCCTAAACAAACTCCAAAAGATCCAACTTGATAATGTCCCAGAATTCCTGAAAAAACTCAATTGAGAAGCCATTCGAGCTAGGAGCTTTCCCATTCTTCATCTGGAAGACAGTCCCTTCAAGCTCTTCCAACGTGATATCACTCATAAGATACTCATTCATTTCTCTAGACACCACAGGAGGAATACAAGAGAGAACCTGAGCTTCCTCAAGGAGCTTCCTCAGGAGACCCACCCTGTAAGTCCTCCCTAAAGAGAGAGGAGAAATACTACACTGCCTCACTCGAGATGTCAAGAAAAGAGGAGAGCTACTTGCCCCTATGATTCACTAGAACTAAAATAGAATTGCCATGCCTCCAAGCCTTCACCATGTTGAAGAAAAAAGTTGTATTTTTATCCCCTTGTTGAAGCCACTCTATCCAAGCCTTTTGTTTCCAATATAGTTCCTCTTTGTGCTCACACTCCTCCAGTGCTTTCAAGGCTCGACCTTCCTCCTAAAGAAACTCTTCAGTCACCCCGACCTCCCTAATCAGATCCATTGTACCATCCAACTTAGCTTGAGTAGAAGCCTTAGCTTGGAAGATATTCCTAAAACACTGAAGATTCCAACGCTTGAGATGATATTTCATAAATTGAAGTAGTTTGGTAAAGATATACATTGTTGTACCATAAGCAAGCCTACCACTCCACCAATCAACAACAAATTCATGTAAAGAAAAATCCTAAAACCACATGAATCGAAAAGAAGGGGTGCATAGAACATAGGAAAACTCAATAGCAAGCTTAATAGGCCAGTGATCAAATCCACGCCAATTCAAAATTTTAGACCAGAAAGACCACAAACCACCAATCTAGTAGTAGGAAGCCAAAAACTGATCCAATATCTCTGCAATACAGTGATCCCCAACCCTACGGTTGTTCCAAGTAAACTGACCATTGTTGGGCTTAATATCAATCAAATTTAAAGCATCAATGCACTCGTGAAGAAGCAACATCAAGGACTTCAACCTTGCAATGCCACCCCGCTTATCAGATAGCTCAATGATAGCATTAAGGCCACCAACCAGAATCCAAGAATGGAAAGGAGTCAGACTACGAACAAATCTAACATGGGACCACAAATATTGCTTACCCTGGAAGTCAACAAGCGCATATATATTAGAAAATAGGATAGCTTCCCCCATCTCAAAATTTGAAGCAATCATGGACATAACAAACTTGGAGGACATCCACCAGAGGGGCCTTATCTTTCACGAATTCCACAAACAAGCTAAACCCCATGAAGACCCATGAGCACCAATGCACTGGAACTCACCATTCCTCCACAGCTTAAAAGCCAAACCAAACATGGTCTCAATAGATAACTTAGTCTCCTACAAAAAAAAGAACACTAGGACATTGATTTCTAACCAAATAATGAATTGCTTTTTGTCTAGGGCCGCTGTTCAAGCTCCTTACATTCCATGAGAGAACAATCATTTTAAGGAACATGAAAAATGAGAATCTAGAGTCTTCACTGACCTTGACTCCACCAAAGTATCCCCTATCAATTTAATCTTCTCCAAGTCCTTCATCCTATCAAGTTTGGAAGATTTCTCTGCCCCACCCTTCTTGGGGTTCTTTTGCATTAGACCTAGCTAAGGAGAAGGTTTAGTGCACTTAACAACATCCAAGCCCCTAATCTGACTAGGCTGAGAAGAAACCCCACCACCTTTCTAAGCATCCACCAAAGGAATCGACACTTCTGAGACCACCAATTGCTGATCAGTATCCATATGCAGAGTATCATCCCCCTATGGACCTAAAGAAGCCCCAAAAACATTGCCTTCCTAAAATGAACTCACAATCCCCTAATCCAAGCTCATCAAACCTGGGTTCACCTCATGCTGGCCTATATCATCCAAAACCTCACACATATTGAAGGTATCCTCATCCTATCTTTCCTTTAAATTCCTCTTTTGACCTTGATTCCTGTTATGAGTCTTAGCTGGGAAAAAACCATCAACACCCACAACCTCACCAGAAACAGGGCCTTTCCCCTTGTTAGCATCAGAAGGGTTGCAAGGAGGTTGTGAAGGCTGAGACTATGTGGGATTAAACCTTGGACATCTACGCTGCAAATGCCCATATTCATGACACAAACGATAGCAAAAAGGAAGAGTCTCGTAGTCCAGTTGTTGTACCCAAGAGGAGGAACCCATACACATGTCCACCGCATCGGGAAAAGGATTACTAAGATCAATTTCAATATAGATTCAGGCAAAATTCATTACCTTTTTACCCAAGGTTTGCGCTGAAGACCCAACTAATTTTCCAAGCATCGAAGCAAGCAAATGTAGAACATCCTCCCTACAACATTCCATCAAAATTTGAGGTAAACAAACCCACACTAGAACACGATTTGGCAATTCGTCTGAGGGGATAAAGCCTACATGCCATGGTTTGATAAAAAGCCCCACCTGGTTATGGAAATAAGGGCCACCCTCAAAAACCCTATTGCGATCTACCATTGAATTAAAAGTAACCATGAAATAGTTGTTGGCCAGCAATATGATCTCCATTTCTCCCTCCGACGCCTAAGTCCTCTAGGACCAAGAATCCAAAAACTACGACGAAACCCGCATCTCCAAAAACTTATAGTATAGGGAGTGATTTGTATAATATTCCACATCCTCAACAATCATCTTAGGTGGAATAACCAGTGTAGGACTCTCTTTGCAATGCTCGAGGCAACCATTAATCTTCATGATCCTTGCACCATTAGATAGCTTCGCACCAACAAGCCCCGCATCCAAAGAAAATAAATTATTGTCAAAGGTCTTCATACCAAGGGTCGAAGACATCAAATCAATTGCTGCATGGAAGTTCAAATCGAGAGCCACTCAAGAGGATTCACCCTTAGAAGCAACCATCGGCCCCCACATGAGCATGCAAGAACACCACACACCAGAGGCTGGGGAAACCAAGCTCCACCCCACCTAACCACCTTATTTACCCACTCTAGCCATACGGGCACCACCACATGCATGTAGGTCAAAGAGGACTCGTGACACCTTTAACCTCCATGCAAAGAAAAAAAATAGACCCCAATAAAGGTAAACCCCCACACAATACCCACCAAGTAGGAAGCGACAAGCATGCAAGTTAGAATCACATAGAAGGGCCCTGCGATAGTGACAACATGACACACACACAACAAGCGACCACACTCACAAACACAAGAGAAATAGAGTGCCTGCTCACAGACTAGGTCAAGCAATAAAAACTATGCACCAAGAATCTGATAGTTTATTCACAAACCCCTGAATGCCAAAAAATCCCCCCCTCTATGCAGACATGGAGAATGCAAGAAGGCTAGGGTACGTTTGCCCTAGCTCAAGATGTAAAGAACTTCAAAGCCATCAAATCTCCATTTCATTTCCTTAACATGATAGATCAATCTATTCTTCAATCCCACATATTATTCAATCTAATTCCTGACAGATTAATCTATATTCTTGACTGATCAATCTATTCTTCAATCACACTAATTAGGTAATCTATTTTGCATAGATTATGCCCATCTAAATCCTCTCAACATCTTTCGACTGTCGATCAAGGTATTCTACTACATGATCTTGATCGTCCATTTCAAATCATAATTTCTATATAACAAACCTCTTTCCTCACAAAAAGGGCTCAAAGAATCAACATACCTTGTGCAATGAAGTAATGCCAGATCGACATTGAAAAAGCTTCAATCAACAACTTCGATCAAACACACATATTATTCATCAAAGCTTCTCTCAACACAATAATGGAGGCTTCACAGTGATATGAACAACTCAACATCTTGCGAACACACTTCAACACATGATGGTAACTTCTCTTTGTTTTGAATTCAATTTGGTAATCATAGGATTTCATTATGTGTTTTCAATAGCTTAGAAAGTCATTTCATGAGTGAAGGAATAGATCTTAGATTAGTGTTTTTGATTTAGATTAGATTCTATTTCATTTGCATTTGTCTTGTTTATGCTTTATGATTTTTCCCCTCACACAAGACTGGGTTGGGATATCAACAATGTTGAATATGATGAATTTGACTTAGTGGACCCAATCTATACCAGTCACATACAGATGCAGCCCATGGTGCCTATTGATTGGAGTCTCAAAGCACCTAAGGACCTAGAGAATCAAACTATAATAGTACTAAAAAGGACACAAATATAGCTTGCTAAGAAGGGTGAAGTTTCTAAGGCTCAAAACCAAAGGGAGACAAAGAACAAGAGAATAGGTCAATCCTAGCTAGGTAGGAACTTCTTCATCAACAATAGTGTCACCTCCCACATGAAACATAGTGACTCCAAGTGGGAGTGGAGATGGAGAGGAACCTCCTAAGAAGAGAAGAAGCCCTAGAAAGACATGTGGTGATGGACCTCCAAAGTATAATGGTTTCGAAGATCAAGTAGAGAAAGAGGGAGAGAAAAAAAGGAGAAGGGAAATGAACAAGAACAAGAAATTGGGATTATGGAGGTTTATACCACTAAAGATCAATTGAACCCATTTCAAAATGTGATTGAGAAGGAACACAAAAAGGTAAATCTCCCACTTCCTTTCCTTTTGATTTTCAAAATGTGATGAAGACCCCTCCCTTAAATAGTGATCTTCGATTCTGAATACTTGATTCTTCTCAAGCCCTTGGTACTACTTCCTCCCCTTCATGGATAGAGAACACATTATCTTAGAAGAAGAGAAAAGCAGTGCCTGTTAGCCTGCCAGATGATAACATTATAGTGAAATTATTGGAAAGGTCTCCTAAGTCTAATAAGTTAAAGACTACATTGATATTGATGGAAGATAGCAGCTTCAAACATTTGTTCATAGAGATTGCACATCCATCCACACAAAAAGAGCCTAGTTAGGCTATTGTAGTTGACTATATAACATGACAAAAGTAGATTTGGGACCTCCAAGCAGAGGTGGTGATATACATAACTTTAAAGTAACAACCACAATATTAGTGGAGAGAATTGAGAAGGATAAGCAAGATAAATATGAATTGAAGAAGGTAGTAGAGTTACTCTCCAATTGCCTAAATTCATTAATAGTCTCTTCTCCCCAACTAGTTAAATAAGCAAGTTCTTCCTTTGACCCAAATTTTGTATCTGGAAAATAAATGATTAATAAAGTACAAAGGGATAACTTTACTATGGCCAAATTATTCAAGAATGGGTGATAGATTTGAAAGCCAAAGGCCCCCTTTGATTGAGAAGCTAAATAAGGTCCATGATGAACTAGATCTGGTAAAGAACGCTATCAAAATTGAGATACTGAATTGTAAACATGAAGAATCTATCTAGCTACTTGAGCTAATAAAGATCTTGGGGAAATTTTAGATATGTGATTGGATAAGGCTACAACAGAAAATATTACTTCATTTGTAGAAGATCCAATGCCTATAATGTGGAAGAAAAGCATTAAGTGAATTTTTTTTTTCTTAAAACAAAACATCCAGGAGAAAAACAAGTTGTTGAAATAATGCAATTGTATTAATACTAATCTTGTCAAAGAGTTCTCAGACTTCATTTGCCAATTTAAGAAGAGTGACCACAATGATGTAGCTACAATGGATGAACTAAAATATTTTTTTAAGGTGGTGGATACCTTGTCTGAAGAAGAAGCATTTAATAAGGAGAATTTGAATAAATTGGCTATGATTGAATTTTCATTGTCTTGGTATGAAATTTTTTCAGCTAACCTCACTACTAAGATTAACACCATTCATAGTAACAAGGATCTCTAGAAGCTTAGGATTGAAAATGTCACATCCTTAGCACATCGAGATACCAATTGTTACTCAAGCACTTAAAGACTACAAAGAATGTATGGAATCTAATCAACAAGACCCAACAATTGATGAAGCACATGCGGCCCCACCTAATCAACCACCTCAATAGTAGCCATGCTTTATTTGAATGTTTAATTTTATAAAATTTTAATGTATTAAACTTTATTTTTGTGGTTCTTTTAAAGAACCAGTTTTCAAGACTTGTGGATGGTTACACTTGGATATACTTTAAATATGTAATTAAAAGACATTTGAAGGGTCTAAAATTTTGATCCCCATTACACTGTGATATAAGAGTGAGACTCGATCAAAGAAGGATCAATAGAATTTTGCATGTTCCTTAAGGAATTCTTTTGTCTACGAGTATTAAAAAATTGAATATGATGCCTAGTATTTATCTTTAAGTCTATGAGCTTGGGTAAATGCTTGAATATTATTTTCCCTTGTGAATGTGATATTTTATTATGTGATATTCATTTCCTTCTAGGGTGAAGTAGAATTTAAATTTGAACAATTATTTATCTATTGTTGGAAGTTCAATCTTTGTGTTGAAGTTTTGGTGGTAGTTGTTCCCGAGTCTTATAACCTATGTGTTCAAACTGATATTTTGAAAATCCACTTCTCCATTTCAATCAAATTTGTGTCATGGCTATGGACAAATGTTAGTTTTCCTTTACTACTTTCTAGTTAAAAGTATACCTCACTTTTTAATTTCATAAAAAGATCAAAGATTTTTCATACGACGGAGTTGTATCTTAATCCAAATTTAGAGGGAAGTTAATCAATAACTTACCCAACTATTTGTTACTTATTTGTCTTCTATTATGGGTATAAATAGAGTCACAATAGTTAAACATTTAAGGAGATAAATTTGTTAGCTGACAAAGGGTATTGTTTGAAATCAAATTTGAGAAGGAAAGCACTGCAATCAAAGTTGTGAAAGAAAGAGTATTTATAATCAGATCTTCGTGAAGAAGTTATCATCCATTGAAGAATTTAAAGTTTGGTGTCTATCAAAGAAGAGATCAATTTCTCTTTCTAAGTTTGTGCTCAGTTGTGGGGATTGGTGTCTTTAATGGGTTGGTGTCTCCAATGGCTTGGTGCCTACAAAAGAAGATTGTAAATGAAGTAGGTTAGTGCATACAATAAGATCAATATATAAGAAATATTTTGTCATGGATTTCTCTTACAAGGGTTTCCATGTAAATTGTGTGTTTATTTCATGTTCTAATTGTTAGATCTTGCAAGTGTGTTATTGTTGTGGTGATTAAAGTTTAAATTGGTAAAGATTATTGTTATACTAATTCACCCTCCTCTCAATATAACTATGTGCTCATCATATCTCTTACTCAAATCAATTATCTCACATATTATATGTATTACACATTCATTTAGACACAAAACATACTTAGTTATCCCTTCTTGAAATCAATCATCCCACATAGTTTATTTAAAAATATTTACCAATAATACTCGATTATGAACTAATTAAAACACAATATAAACACAAAAATGTGTGCCTAAAATATAAAGAAAGTTTCCTAGAACAAATGACTAAATAGTAGAGATAATTTGTAAAATAATGATGGAAACATGTCTCATACTAATTTAGTGGAGAAAGCATACATGCTCATTTACAATGAATGTTTACTAAATAACTCTACTTGTTGCTCACCTAGAGAATCTAAATGGATTCTTGAACACAAGTAGAAATTTTATAATACTTATTAAAAATTAATTTCTATGTATAGCTAAATTATAAATCTCATCCTACGTGGATGATTATCTTTTTCATTCAGTGTGATGATCCTGATAATCTCTAGTTTCATTTATAAATACTTTCAAATATTTATGAAAATGAAAAAGTGGGAAAATATTTGATGTTGGAGGCACTCCAAAGGGAAAGCAAGATGTTTTTCCAAAAAAAACTACCCCTTGACATGGACTACAAGTTTGATGAGGGAAGGAAATTCCCATTTGACTATTTACATGAGTCCCTTCCTCGCATGTTATAACATAATCACTTCTCGAGGAAAGAATTGTATATGTCTACATGAACGATGTGTTTTTGAAATAGCCTCTTCCTCTTTCACATGCATGAATGATCTCTTCAATAAAGGACATTAATCCTATATGACCATTTGTTTCCATTTGATATGGTTATAGCCTAACAAATCTACACTGTCCTTAATTAATATAGCCTTAAAGCAATATAAAGGCCTTATATTCTACCACAACTTTTTCAATAATTGTGTTAGAATTATATACCATTAAAAAACTAAAAAAAATAGATTAAAACTTTGAAAATATCCAAAATTCATCCCTAAATCAATACTCATAAGATAATAGCTACAAACTTTACAATACTCTTGACTCCCTTCATCCTTCTCCCTATTAAAATGGGAAGGTTATCTTTAAAAGAAATCTTAATTTTATGAAGGCATGTTATAAGAATGAGAGAATCCTCATCTTCCTTTTATAGCATGAGATATTTCCCCATTATCCCTTTTTTTATGTACTTGGACTACTCACCCCATGTGATAGAATTAAAAATGTGTTGTCTTGCCAATCTCTTGCATGGTGTTGTCTAAACCAAAGATACACCACATCTTTGTGCCATCCACTAAACTACCATATAATTAACAATCATGTGACACACTTTGTGATTGTTTAATTACATCAACTTTATTTCATTGTACCTCCTGACTATTATCCTAATGGAATTTGTAGATATACATGACCCCTTTTTGTAACTTTCCCTTCATAATATAATTTTGTGTCATAAAATTTGAAATAATGATTAAAGAATAAAAAATAAAGAATTAATAACCTTTTGCAAATGATTATGACCATTCTTCAAATTCATCATCACTTGGTCAATCAAGCCCTATGATTATCTTTAACTTATTAATGCTAGCAATGTATCTAGTGTCTAGTGCAACTCTTGCCTCTCTAATGAAGTTGTCCATTTTTGTCCAAAGGGACAAGGCCTTGTCTATTTGGTGACTGAATAAAATTGGATCCAAAATTTCATCATTCAATAGTATATTTAATAAAGGTGGATATTAGTCCATTAATATTTTTTTTCTACCTCCACATCATCTTCTTTTTTTATTTGATTCTTTGAGTATTGGGATGTCAAAGATAACAAGAGATTAAATATGCTCTATTTTATATTTCAATATGAATTTTATCTTGTTGATAAATGTGGACATATCATATAATAATTCAATTACTTTATATGTCTCTACAATTCTATCAAAACTCCTTGATGCATGCTTCACATTCTTAAAGATTGTTTTAATGGGCACAACCCTTGGAAGCCACTTTACATTTACTTCAACTAATTTAGGATCAAAATATTATATTTGACATAAGAAATTCTAAAAAAATATGTTGCATTCCCATTGTAGACATGTAAAATTGACTTAACACTTGTCACACACCCCAAACAACATCAAACAACATCGAACATTATCAAATAACATCAAACAACACTGAACATCATCTCGTAACATCTTGAAATTGTCTCAAAATGACTTAGAACAGTCTCAGAACATCCTATATCATCTCGAAATGACTCAGAATCATCTCAGAACATCCCGTAACATCTCAGAATGACTTGAAATAACTCGAAACATCTTGGAACCATCCCGAAATATCCCAAATCATCACACAACATCACACAAACGACATCCAAAACCCTAATTCCTCTATTAACTGAATAATATAATATTTAATTAATTCACTTTTTCATTATTTTTGACAAATTAAATAAATTTCAAGTTTAGTTCCAATCAACTTGAAAATTTCTTTCCAAAATAGACTAAGGAATTCACTATCTTTATCACTAACAATGTTCTTAGTTAGCCAATGTAATTGAAGATTTTTCTAAAAGAAGAAATTGGATACCTGTGATGCTTTATATTCTGAAGATATTGCATGAAAATGAAAATATTTAGTTAATCGATCCATCACCACAAATATACAATATTTCCCTTGCACCATTGGAAGTTCTATAATAAAATCCATTGAAATACTCTCCCATTTTTTATTTGGTATAGGAAAAGGTTGTAACAAGCTTGCGAGAGATATTTGTTTCACTTTATTTCTTTGACATACCATACATTCCCTAATATTCTTTAATATATCTCCCTTGAGGCCCTTCCAAGAAAACCTTTCCCTTACTTTCTTATATGTTTTATATTAGCCTTGATGTCTAGCTAATAGACTATCATGGTAATATTTCATAATATTTTTTTATTTTGAGCCTAGTGGAAGGTATATTATATCTTTGTAGATAGTGAGTTCTTCCATCACCTTGTAATTTTCATCTTGTAGTTTTCCTTCTAATATGTCATTTTCTATTGCATCTTTAGCATATTTTTCAAGTATGGAATTCTTCCAATTTATTGAGATGTTCATCATAGAGTACAGGTGAGGTCTTTGAGTTAGAACATAGACTACAACATTATTCTTCCCCTTCATGTATTCAATATCAAAGTCGTAGGCTTGCAACTTGCTAACCCATTTCTATTTTCTGCCATTCAAATATTTTTGGTTCATGAGGAATCTTAGGCTATTATGGTCAATTTTGATAACAAACTTTCCACAAACCAAATATATCCTAAACTTGGCAAAGGCATGCATAATAGCCAACATTTTCTTATTATAAATGAAGTAATTTATTTTTATTTCTTTGAGTTTGCAACTTTCAAAAGCTATGGTTTTTTTTTTGCATAAGTATAGCCCCAACACCTTCCCTGGAAGCATCACACTTTATCTCAAATGGTAGTGAGAATTATGGTAATGGCTAACACTAGGAAAAAACTCATTATTTCTATAAGTTTTTCAAAATATTATTGGGCCTACATACTCCATGAGAATTAACCCTTCTTATTTAAGCATGTTAGTGGGGCGGTAAATCTTGAAAAACCTTAATAAATATTCTATAATAGCTACATAGCCCTAGAAATCCTCTTAGATGAGTTAAGGTTCTTGGTGTTGGTCAATATCTTATTGCTTTGATATTTTCTTCATCTAAATTAACTCCTTAGGTGTTGATTTTGTGACCTAAATATAATATCTCATCCATTCCAAATTCATAGTTGGACATCTTAGCAAGTAATGAATTTTATTTGAGTATCCCCAACACTTCATCAATGTGTCTTAAGTGGTCTTCTTAGGTTTTACTATAAATAAATATATCATCAAAGAACACCAAAATGAATTTCCTGAATTGGTTGTGAAATATATGGTTCATGCAAGATTGAAATTTGGTAGGGGAATTGGTTAATCCAAAGGGTAAGACTAGGAATTAAAAAATTCCCAAAGTGATACCTAAAGGTAGTTTTAGGAACATATTCTTTCTTCATTCTTATTTGATAATACCTGGAATGTAAGTCTATCTTTGAGTACATTTCTCCATGACTTTCATCAATTAACTCATCTACCTAGGGATGGGATACCAATTTTTGATAGTTTTTTTTGTCAAGAGCTCTATAATATATGCACATCCTCATAGTGCCATATTTTTTCTTTATTAACACTATGGAAGAGGAAAAAGGGATAGAACTAGGTTGAATATGCCTCATTTCAAGTAACTCACTAATGGTTTTCTCAATTTCTTCCTTATGTTTCCTAGGGTGCCGATAAGGTATGGTGATGATAGGTTTGGTCCCTTCTTCTAGTTCAATGCTATGTCTAAAACCCCTTTTTGGAGGTATTCCTAATGGGATATCACTAAAAAAATTCTTATGCTTATCTAGTATAGGTTGAATATCAACATGTATAGTCTTGTCTCCTTTGAATGAAGATTTATCAAGGATCATACATTGTGTTTCCCACTCTACTTGCCCATGCCTAAAATCTCTTTCCATCCTTTTTTATGATACCTACTTTGAGACCCATCTGATAGACCTTGGATAATTACTTATTGGCAATTATGTTGGAAACAAATTTTCATCTTTTGAAAGTCTTGATAATATCTTAGTAAGGAATGTAACCATTGGATGCCCAAAACTACATAAGTATCTCCCATATTCATTATATAGAAATATTTAGTTATTTTATGTCTTCCCAAGGTGATACTTATTTGATGAATCATTTGTGTGCAAGATGTTGTGAATATATCCGCTATGACTACCTTGAATCCTTCAAAAAAATAGTTTCTAGTTTCATTTTTGTCACTAAACCTTTTTTAATAAAATTATGGGTGACACCACTATCCACTAGGACAAATTCTGAAGGGGTGATATTTAGGTTCTCCCAAAAGTGTGGTTAAGGTACCAATACATTTTGGGGTTCAAATTCTTCTTCACTCATTTATGTATCCAATATTGCTTCTAAGTTGTGTCACTATGTGATTGTCCGTATTTTGCACACCTATGGCCATACCACCATTTCTCCTTACAATAAAAACAAAATAATTTCTCTTGAATCTCTCTCTTATCTTACTTTGTATTGAATGATCAAGGAGGAAATGTATTTGGTTTCCAATTTTTCTTATAGGAGGGTCGAGCATGCGTGCTTGAAGGTAGACTCTTTGAATAGATTTTTTCCTTCATTTTAATGACTTTGAACCCCAATTCTTTCTATATTTCATCTTGAAGTGGTGTAGGATAAAGATTTCTTACCAAGCCATGGATTGAATATTTTAATCCCTCAATAAATAGCTGTGTGAGCCTACCCTCAATAATACCTGGCACCATAACTAAAATTCTTTAAAATTTTACTACATATTCCTCTATTGAGCCTTGTTTTATTTGGGTCAACTCCTTGAAATTTATTTTGGGATGATTTTGATCAAATCAATCAATACATTTTTGTGTAAATTATTCATATGTTATATTTTGTTGCCCCTAGGTGGTCATTCCATGGTGCCACCAATCGTGTGCAATACCCTCTAAGTGTAGACTAAAAAATTTAATAACATCTTCTTCAATCATGGGGCTAAGGGGAAATATGTCAAATTTTTAGATCCATGCCTATGTAATGACCTTCCCTGATCCATTGAAATTGGGAATAGTCATTTTAATCACTCTTTATCACAAATATTTGTCGGGTTTCTTTATTCCTCTTTTTGGAGTGTTGTTCTTGCATCACATTATTTTTTAAAGGGAATATGTCTCCTAACTTTAGGTTCAATTCTTGAATATGCTTCTATACATTAGTCAAGGTCATTTTCTCTTGTGTTGGGTTTTTCTTCTTCCCTTGGATGTTCTTCTCTAGGTAAGAAGGTAGGACTAGTTAATCTAGGTGATGATCTTACTAGCATTATATTATTTTTGGAATGGTTGGAATTTGCATCTCTTCCATTTATTGGGTTTGGCCTAAGAGTATTGATAGAGTTTTTTATGTTTTGAAGATTTTGGAGAAGCAACCATGTTGTCCTCTCTTGTTGTTCCATAAATCTCCTTAATTCATTTCCTAGGTTAACCTCATGATCTCCCATTGTATTATCTCTAATAGGGTTTCTACTTGCCTCTAGTTTTATCCTCTCTCTCTAAGGCTCTTTGATAACTTTGGCTTAATTGCATACACCAATTTCCTTTTTTTTCCTCAGTCTGGCAAGATCAAATCTTTGATACCAATTGTAATGTCCCCTTTTGGTAAATTCCTAATTTTAGGCCTACAAAACAACACTAAAAACTAATATTAGTAATAATAGGTATCAAATTTCTAGTAATATTAAAATTAATACATAAAACATTATAATATTGAGAGAAATACATCATAGCTAAAACATCATAATATTTATATCTATAGTTCATGGAATCATTAATATCTGAATTCAAAATATCTTAACATAATTAATGATCATTCCAAAGCATATTCCTATAGTCAACCATATTAGGATTTCACTAGAAATTATTGCAAATTGGAATCTCAAGGATGGTACCCTTGTATTGCGAGAACATGGAATAATTCTAGATCCATTCCATCTCTTAATGGATACCTTGAAGTCTATATGTCCTCCTCAATCAAGTCCAAGAGCACTATTTGGCCTCCTAGCCCATGAGTATGGAGGAACATCCAATTCATCTATCTTAGGGTGGTATGCTTGATAAGATGCATGAATTTTGTCCTCTTCAAACAAGCCCAAGAGCATAGAATGGATTTTGAGTCCATTCAGCCTCTCAACCCATGTGTTAGAACCTAATTTTTTCATAAAAACCCTATGATTTTTCTCCATTTAAATCCCATCATTTCCCTATCTTTCTCATAAAAAATTCACTTTCGCCATCCAAAATGCTAAAATTCATTATACTGCTCCTTTCATATTCACTCCTTATGTTATTTACTACTATGCTGCGGCCTCCTACAAAGGGGCCCGTGGTATGGAGGTGACAGATAAGCACAGTCATATGACTATTATCGCTACACCGCGCGCAGTCTTCAAACCGACTGCGGTGGCACGATAAACAGTTAGCCGAGTCAATAAGCGTTGGAAAGAGACTACCGTGGTACCACTGGCAGTCAAGCCAATGACCGTAGTAGAGTGGTGGGCAACAGTAGCGGCTAACAGAGCAGGCACAAAGTGTTTACCGTGCCACTGTGCGTGGTCTAAGCATAGACTGTGGTGGCGTGGTGGGCAGTTAGTAACTGGCCAGGCAAGCAGATAGGAGGCTCACTGCGGTACCACAGGGGGTTCAAGCAGAGACCGTAGTGGCTCCGATGACAGGAAGGCAGCAGTTGGCGAAGGTGGATACCGTGGTTGGACAAAATGAAGTTGGTGGTTGAGCGGTGAATGGAGATGAGTGGTAAAGCGGTAAGGTAAAGAGGAGGACGTGAAAAAGGTAGTCACAGCCATACCGCATCTGGTCAAATAGTTGACCACGATGGATCGGTAAGAATAAAAAAGCTATGGGAAATAAAAGGAAAGAAAAGAAAGGATGGTATAAAGTGAAATAAAAAATGGTGGGAAAAGTATTAAAACAAAATCAAAAGGTGGACTATGTAAAAATATTTAGTTTTCCGAATAGGCAACTAAGTAAATATTTTAATTTCTACCATGGAATGTAAATAGTTATACTAGAACAAATGAAGGGTCACGACCCTTGGGTTTCATGGTATAAATATTTTGTAAATTCTGTTAACTGGAGGGAGGGAGATTTCTTAGAAAAATAATAGAACTAGGATGTAAAGGGAGGAACAATCCTTCTTGAAAGAGAGTGTAATGGAGAAAACAATTTTAAACGGGTGCAATCTTTTTTGAGTTCGGTTGTTAAGATGATATAATTTTTGAATTTCCTATCTGGTTGTCTCCAATTAGAATTTTTTAAATCATTTAAATCAGGATAACAAGTATATATCTGGTTTATCATGGTGCAATTTTCACTTTGTGTGGTTTGATTAATAGGTGTTTGTAAAGTCAAAACTAAATTATTTTAAGCAAGTCACAGTGATTTTAGGATTTTTTTTGGATGATTAAAGAAGAACTTGGTAGGAAAATATTCAAGAATAATTTATGCAAGCCATAAATTGGGTGAAATAATATGCCAGTCATAGAATTTCATACTTTAAATATGCCTAACAACTTGAATTAAGTCGGAGAGGGGAACACCTTGAGTTCTTGTTATTTTTGACCCCATTTCCCAATAGATAGAAGGCACTGATCTGCCATATACCAGAGGGTAGAATCCATAGAAAAAATATATTCAAATCTTTCCTTTTGTGTAGTAGTTGTAGTTACAGTCATTTTGTCTATCCATTTCCAATTGCCATTGTGGGTAGATTGTTTAGCAGGGAATTCATTTCAAATCTGCATATTTCACATAGGTTCACCCACCTAGGTCTAGCAGAACCTAAAGAGTAGAAGGTTTAATTGTGTAATTGGCCTTGTACGTTGTCCAAAAATGTTGTAAGGGCCTGGAAAACTCTTATGGTTGAAACCTGCATTTTTGAGAACCAACACCATGAACATGGAAAAACCTCTAGTTCATCCATTTTGGGGTGGTGTGCTTGATATTAAGAATTCCTATCCCTTCAACATCTCGTGACTCAGAATGTTGATCAGTCTTACCATTTTTAAAACACTTCTATAAATTCAAAATAGATTACTAAACAAATTTTCTATTTTAATTATTAATAGAATATCATTATGCAATCATAATATATTTACTTACATGTGGTTGTAATGACTTGATTTCTATTATTCCTAATTTATATTTTAAGATTATCTTTAAACTTACCTCCCAATAATATTCTTGCTGAAAACAATATTTATTTCCAATAGATATGTTATATCTCAACTCATCATTTCTTTTCCCCGATTTAATCCACTTGATGCCTCTCCCCAATCATTTTTTCTCCCTTTTATATCTTCCATGGTGAGGAGAGTCACATCCTTTCATTAGTTATCCCAACAAGGGACACATCCTTTCATCCAAGCGTTGCCCTTAAACTCTTAATTATTAATTATATGTTTCTTTATATATTCATTGCGTTAACAATCCTCCTTTATTGTTTTCCATCGATCCCCTTTGAATCGTCACTTTAATATTTCTGGGGTCAACGATTAATGACTTACGATAGGTTATGATTTTTTGGTGGGGGCATGACATAATACCAACTACCAAGGCCCCTTAGCCAAGCCATAAATTCAACATGTGATGACTATTTTCACTATGGAGAGTGTTGAGTTGGAGATGTTATAATCTACCAGTTCCCTCACACAAACCTTATTAAAGCATAATATGCCTCTTTCATAGGGTGATGAGGGTGATGCACCTAAGCATAAATGATCACCACACCTTTTTCACTACTATGGATCTATCTATGATTATGGTTATAAGGATTCTCATGATACACACTTTGGAGAGGATGCTGCATAATTTTTTTGGAGTTGATGGTTGACAGCTCCTAGAAATCACCTCCAACCGGAACACCTATCACAAAGAAAGAATGAGAAATTAATTATCTATGCAACCATGAGAGAAGATCTGATCTAGAAAATTAATTGTATGTGCATTAAATTAATCTGAATTGTGTTGATTATAATGAAAGGTAAATGCTTATAAAATAAAAAAGGAAAACCCTAGATGAGGATTTGATTAGATTGAGACAAGTTTTTTCATCATATGCAATGAGACAACATGATCAAAATATAGCTCAATCTAATAATAAAAAATAAATTCCTAAGTTTAGCTTAAGTAATTAAAGTAAAATGAGCCTAATAATTAATTAATTATTGGGTGATTACCTATTTACTCCAACACCCCCCTTAAGATCAACTTAGGAAGAAGCTAAAATACTTATGAAAATTGAAATGATGGATATATAAATGGGTCTCAATTAAAAGGATTTATGAGATTACCATGTACAAAAAATTGTTATATCTCAAAACTACAAAAAAGGAGAAAACTGCATGGGAAAAAACTCCTCTCCAAAAAAGAGAAAATGAGATAACTACACTAGTGAAAGAAGGACAGAAGGAGGACTAAATGTAACTCTTAAGGATTGATTTTGTCATATAAGTACAATAGATGTCCCCAAATAAGAGAGATAAAATGAGGATATGAATCCCCCATAAAGTAAGAGCTCTTATACCAATGATAAAAGTTTGAAGACCGAACAAGATCCGCTACCTATAAACAAAATTTCTCCCCTTAAGAAGAAACAAATCCACTAGAAATTAGAGAAGTCATTCCCATAAGATGGATGAATAAAGAATCCAAATCCTAATGTGTTCCTCTAAAACCTACTCAAATGAGATGATGTCTATCCAAGATCATGTGAATATTAATGTAGAACAAGATCCAAAGGCTATGATTATGTTTGGCTAAAAATAATGATTTGGCTATCATAAAAGAGGAGATGAATGTCCTCAAAATAATCCTCCAAATTTATAATCTAAGACTCCACAAAAAAGGATGATATGCATGCAAGATATGAATCCCAATTTGTTGTGTCTAGAAGAAGATGAATGTCCTCCTACATTGAACCAATAGGGGCCAAGGATGTGGTGATGCCAAGCTGATTAGGAACAATAGAAGATGGATATTGGGTCTCTATATGAAGAGTGGGAACATGAAGACAATTATTTTGAATCATTGGAACATCCAAGACCTATGATATACTCAAGCTCCTCTAAAGTATCACCATCAAAGAGTATGCAATCTACATCTACAAGAGGAATGGGATAATTTACAGTAGGATCCTCTAGGAATGGAGAGATATGATAGTCTCTATGGATCTCCCAAAGTCAATTCAAAATTGTGTGAGGACAATCAATGTTTGATTCAACACACATAGTGTCATGATCAACACTAGAAATAATCATTCCTAGAACATGATCACTGATAATACCTCGTGTTGATCTAATCCATGGTGTATTTGGTGTAGGTATGAGTCCATAAAGATAATAAAAAAGATCAAGCCTCTTGAGATGTGTCAGGATGCCATTTTTCCAAGACTCGTAATTATCCTTTTCTAGGATGACCATATAAGGATGGATAGAAAAACCCATGATAACTCCTCAAAATTATAAAATCAAATACTAATAGCCTCAATACATGTAAATTAGATCAAATCAAGTCATATCACATAAACATATCCTTTCCATGTGCAAAAATGTCCAAGTAATTAAGCAAGATGTAAAATAACAAAAAATTGAATAAAATGTACTTAGGGTAGATTCTAGAAAAAATGTATGAATGGATCTAAAGAACTTTGAAATACCTTTTTGACGCCACAATAATCATGAAAATTGGAGATACATGTGAAAATTTATGAGTCGTAAAGAAAAAATGATGATCTAACTTTGATTAAGAATAAATTATACCAAAAAAAATAATATGATGAAACCTACACCAATACAAAGTACTCAAAACCAACTTTTCTTATTTTCTCGATTTCAACACCGTATGCCCAAGTTATGATTAAAATAAAAAGAACTTCTCTCTTAGGGAAGTTGGGGGCTAAGAGGGGATCAAGGGGCCATTCATATGTATGATGTCATTAGAATATTAACCAAATATTCCCTCTTGTTAGAAAAAAATCCAAACATCTAAAAAAATTGATGGTCAAAATATGCTACAAGATTCCCTAAGATTCTTTACACTGCCGGTTTGTAAAAGATCAAAATATTCGCAAAATATTCCATACTGGGCATCATAAATCTATTTCCAACTAAATGTTATTTTCATGCAATGGATCATGTTTTTTCTTCAATCTGTCATCATTAGCACATGAGTTTTTTCTTTATGGTGGGATTCATAACCTTATTTTATCTCTCCTATTGGGAGACATATATTGTACTTATATGACAAAAGCAAGCACCAGGGATCACATTGATTCCTCATATTTCTTTCACTAATGCAATTATCTCATTTTATTTCTTTTGGAGAGGATTTTTCCCATATGGTTTTCTCCTTTATTGTGATTTTGAGAGATTCTAATTACTTGTAAATGGGCACCTCATAAGGGCCTTGTAGCTGGGACCCATTCATGCATCCATTATTGCATTCTTCATCATTTTTTAGCTTCTCCATAAGTTTATCTTAAGGGGGGTGTTGGATTAAATAGGTGATCACATAATAATTAATTAATAATTAATTAATTATTAGGTCCCTTTTACTTTAATTACTTAATCTAAACTTAGGAATTGTTTTTTATTGCTTTTGATTTTTAAATTATGGAAGAAAAAATTGATGTAAAAAATTAGAATTTATTTATGAAAAACATGTACTTACATGTATTAATGACATAAAGGTCATACAAGGTCATACAACTATATAGATTCATGCACAAGATGTCTTGCTACTAAAAAAATTGTCAAAAATTCAACTTCTCCAATTTTGATGAAAAGATGGGTGATCAAAGTGGTCATTCTAGATCCAACGATGATGTGTGTTCCACTCTGGGATGAGTCAATTTCCCTCAAGGATAGATCTCTCAAAATTTTGACATGAAGTCACAAATATGGTGCTCTAATACCATGTTGGAGATGATGATTGAACCCCCAAAATCCTAGAAATCACCTGCAACCAAAACACCTATCACAAAGAGAGAACAAGCAATTGATTTTCTATGCAACCATGATAGAAGATATGATCCTAAAAAGAAACTATATGTGAATTAAATTAATCTGAATTATGTTGATTACAATGAAAGGCAAATGTTTATACAAGAAACAAGGAAAATCTTAGATGATTATTTGATTAAATTGATACAAGTGCCTTCATCTTATGCAATGAGAAAACATGATCTAAATATAGCTCAATCTAATAATAAAAAAGTAATTCGTAAGTATATCTTAAGTAATTAAAGAAAAATGGGCCTAATAATTAATTAATTATTAGGTCATTACCTATTTAATCCAACAAATTTTAGGAGTATGTGTCACAAGGCCAAGTGCAATATGCACCATTTTAGATAATATGGTGTTGAAAAATGAGTTGCTAGATAGCACCTTTCACATTGATTAATAGGTAATTTTCAATAAGGTTCTACAATTTATTATATTTCCTTTTGAAATCTAAGATCAACTATATTAATCTATTATGAGTTCAAATTAATGTAAAAAATTGTAAGCAATATAAAATTCCAAGGTCAAAGTATTCATCCATCATCTTTCGGCCTTTCAACTCTTGATTATTTGACCATGTTGAGTCCACATGTATGCAATTTATAACGAAATAATAAATATAGTACATGAAATTTTGTTGGTGTAAATAAAGTCTTGTACATAGTTAATTCATTACTATGGGACTTATTTACACATGTTAAGTTTACTTAGGTCATAGGACAAAATCTTTCTAGAAGGCTAGTTGTCATTAGTTGTTATCTTATCTTTTGACAACTACTACATGTGAACCTAGGTAAGTGTGATTAAGTTGTCTCATGTCATATGATTAAGGCACTTGTCATAATCCTATGACATCTTGTATCTCACCTTGGCTATATAACCAAGGGGTCTCTCTCATTCGTACATCACAATCATATCATTGAATCATATTGATAAGAATACAGTTTATTCTTGTCACATTCTATTCTCTCTTTTTGTGCTTTCCATTTGGTCTCAAGATCTTGGCGGCCATAGCCAATTATAACAAGGTATCAGAGCAGGTTGGGTGCCATTGGAGAGTCTTTTTCTGAAGAGAAATACCAAATTTGGGGAGGTTCCATTTTTGGCTCTTTATTCTAGGTTCATATCGGAGCTTGCTGGTGCAAATCTAAGCTCACCATTATGTTCGAAAGGTTTGAGAAAGTTGATTTTGCCTTTTATTTCGTCCAAATTAGACATATGAGGCCAAATCTATGAGGGTATGAAGTTGAAGAGTGGTTGCCAGATCCGGAAGGTAGTTGTATTTTTGGAGCATTTTGGGTCAAATCCAACCCTGCCATTACATCTAGAAGGGCCAAAAACCCTAAGATCGACTTCCAAATCGTCTAAATCAGAGCAGTTGTCTGGTGAGGCAAATTTTTTTTGCCCAAGGAGCCGTACGGCCCCCCAAGCATCATAATTACAGTAGGGTACAAATTTTTGAAAAAATAAAAATTTAATTGGTCGATTTGTTTTTGATTTTTTTTTTGAAAATTTAAAACAATATCGATTAATTCTTTTTCAAAAAGTTTTTATTATAAATAAATAAAAACATAAATGAATTTTTTCTTTCTACGGTTTAGTACTGCTGCAGAGGACACAGGGTAGAGGGTACCCCTTTGCACAGGCCATGTGGCCACATGATAGTGAGCCATGTGGGCCTTTGGCCCCACACACACCTGCTGCCAAACTTAAACTGGCGACATTAAAAATAGAGCCGAAAATCAGTTTGAAAAATCTGGTGCTCCATAAAAAATTTGGCTCATTTCTAACCAGTGGATAGGTCAAAGTTGCCAATCGGCGACGAATATTCTTTCAAGAATATTCCAGTTGCCAGAATATTCCACGGAGATTCCATTGCCGGTAGAGTTGTAGAATATTCCGTCGACCAAGGGAATATGATTTTTTGATGAGCCATAGGCCATCAAATTTAAGCTCAAGTCAAGCTGACGTCAGTGCCACTTCAGCGCTCATATGAATTTTTTTTGACCCCTCACCGTTTGCATTTTGGTTTTCATAGGAAAACTTTGAAGACTAATATCTCAGTCATACAAGCTCCTTTATTAGTGCAATTTTTTTTTATTTGGGCTAATTTTCATGATCTTCATAGTGGTACAATCATTTTTTGGTTTTGGTGTCTGGTTTTTCTAGAATTTTCAGATTCTCACAGGTGTTGTTGCGTTGTCCTCATTTTGGGAACTTTGGGAGCTCATATCTTGCTCCTAACGTAACATTTTTGGGTGCAATTTTTTTTGAAAGTGCATAATTTTTCCTGTAATTTTTAGTGGTATGATCAGATTGATCTCATTTTGTACCAAAAATTATACTTGATTTTGTGGCCTATTTTGGCATCTATAAGCACTAAGATCAAGTCTAGCTTGCTATTTTTGGCATCTAGCAACTGTAAATGCACTAAATATAAAGTGCCAAATCAGATATTTCTTTGGGGGTTTTCTTGATTGAGTGATTTGGGGGGGTCTCTTGATTGAGTGATTTGGGGGGGTCTCTTGGTGCATTCTTTTGATCTATTTGCTTGTGCTCTCTTGTTTTCATGGATCATTCTAAGGTTCATTTGCTCACATCATATAACTATTCAACATGGCATCAAAATGCATGGAGTATTCTAATAATTGAAGGTCACTCTTTATATGTTGAAAATAAGGTACCTGAATCTATAGATGTAGATAAAAAGATAAAATGGATGATTGAACATACCAAAGCTCTTGGGTGTCTTCATAGACTAGTTTCTCAAGATTTGTTGTTCCAAATTGAATCATTTAAAATTCTTATGAAGATTGGGACAAATTGAAAACATTGTATTGTACTACAAATGAAGTAAGAGGCTATCAAATTGATAATGAATTGATGAGCCTTGATCCTAAGAACTTTGACAACACCCAAGACTACATCACTAAGGTTAATGATCTAAGAGAGCAATGTAAAGAATGTGGAATTGATAAGAAGGAAATTCAGTTGGTCTACAATACAATGAAAAAACTTGGTCCTAATTATGCTTCTTTTATTTCTAGCTTTCATACTCATAGATTGACTATGGGGTTTGCATATACTACACCTTCATTTGCATTTTTTTCTGAGATGTTGATACATGAGCAACAAAAGCTTATCTCAATGGGTCTCATAAAAAATTCTACATCTCAGGCATTGTTGGTTAGTCAGGTGAAAGAATCAGAATCAAATAAGAAACAAAAGAAAGCAAAGAATAATCCACATTCAGATCAAGCAAATAAAAAATCCTCTTCTAAAGGGGAATCATCTAAGAAGGAGAGGCCTTTTTGTGCATATTTCAAGAAGGATGGACATGAAGAACACTATTTTTATAAGAAGGATATTGATGAGTTGAAAAATATTCTAAAAAAGAATCACATTGATTTACCTTCTAGAATGTCTGAATCACCTCCTTCTTCAAAACAGTCTAAAAAGGACAAAGGTCAAGCATCTACATCAGGAAATAAAGGACAAGATCTTTGTGCTTTATCAGGTCTAGGATCAAGGAGATGGCTTCTAGATTCAGGAGAATCTCATCATATGGCATCTTCGCAGTCTATATTCTCTTCATTTCAGCCTTGTTCTATGCCTCCTATCTTGATGGGAAACAATACATACATGAGTGTAATTGGGAAGGGATCTATTAGTTTTGGGGACAACACTTTTCAGGATGTCTTGTGTGTTCCTCATTTGATGAACAATCTTCTTTCCATATATCAGATTACACATGGTAGAGATGGGAGGACTATGGAGTTCACACCTGATTTAGTCACCATTCGAGACTTGGAGAGTAGAGAGATCATTGCTACTGGGGTGGTTGATCATTCATCTCAATTGTATACCTTTGCAAATTTTTCTTCTGATGGTCACATTGTTCCTTTGACTGTTGATCATATGAACCATGATTCAGAGGAGATATTTGGCTACTTTAACTTGGGAGTTCTCACATCAGATCCAATACTTGAGCCATACATTCTATCTCCTCCACCTACTGTTGTAGTTGATGATGCTTGTGATTCCATAGTTTGGGTTCCTTGTGATTTGGTACAATAGGATATACATTGTCTTCTGGATATGGCTACTTTGGATGGCTTCTTGATAGATATTTCAGACTTGTTTGCAGAATCTCATATTGCAGATTTGGGGGACATCATTGATGAAATTCATCTTCTCTTTGATGGAGATGCTCCTTATTTAGTTGTTGTGAGGGAACACTCTAACCCTCTTGTTCATTCTCTACATGATCATTCTTCATAGATTGGCGTGAGTGTGGATAATTTTGGACAACATTTGGAGGAGCTTTCTTTGTCTTTAGAGGGGATATCTTTGTCTTTGGATCATGTTATACATTCATCTCTACTAGATTTTGGATTGTCCTCTTCAACAATGTGGCCTAGAACACCTATTTGGAGTGTGTCAGCTTTCAACATTGACATGGAGACACTTGAGCATGCTTCAGAGACATCATCATCCATCATTCATATTCCTGACATCCTGCATACATTCATGGTTTTGTTTCTTCCTAAGGGGAGGAACGTTGTTCAACGAGATTGGATCATCTTCAACATTCAATGTTGAGCTTCTACCATCCTTGCAACAGACTCGACATTGAGGGGGGGCTACCTTATCTCTCTTCTACTTCTCTCTTATGGGAGGGTTTTTTTCCTCACATGGGGTTTTGGCCTTCTCATTCTTCATTGAGAGCATTTCATTTTTTGTATTTCATCTCTCTTTTGGGGAGGAGTTTTGTCCCACTGGGTTTTCTCCTTTTCTCTGTTTGTGAGAGATTTCATTTGCATATGTACATGGGTACCTAACATGGCCTAGTAGTCAGGACCCATATTTGTGTCATTTGCATAATAATTTTCTACTCCCTAAGTTGCACTTAAGGGGGGGTGTTGGTGTAAATAAAGTCTTGCACCTAGTTAATTCATTACTAGGGGACTTATTTACACATTTTAAGTTTACTTAGGTCATAGGAAGGATTGTCATATATCAATGGTAATCTTAAATTTAAAATTTGGTGATGAAAAGTGGATGTTGGACCTCCAACATCAATACCTATTGGTGGTAGTGGCCCTATGTCAACTTTTGTTGAGGTAAGTTTTATAATTTTTAATCAATGTATTAATAATGCTAGGTATATTTTGGTCAAATAAAGTTTTTTTGTTTTCAATTGATGATATTAGTTCAAAATCCTAATATTTATGGCACAATGGAGGTGGGCATTGGTACAATTGTTGTCTTCAATGTATTTAACAACATTATGATCCAATAATTTAAACTTATTTTGTATTTTTTATTGTATCCCACATATTTTATTGTAATTTTAAATGATATTCATCTTTAGTATAATTGTATTCTTCATCCTTATCACAAGGGGTCACAAATCTAGTTTGTGTACCTACACCTTAGATAGATGAGATAAGAAACAAATAATTGAAGTGGATTATTATCTTGTAGTAAGTGATTGTTCACTTATGTCATTGTTTCTTTCATGTTTACTATATTAATGTGTATATCATTTGATTGTATTAAGAGGTGGAGATACCAAAAAAATGAGAAGACGTACAATCAATAGGTTAGAAAGAAATAGCAATCAATCACTTCTCTATCTTCCCAATATACAAAGAGTCATTGACTATTCCATGACACTCCATAGCACTATTTATGCTATGAGATTTTTTGTAGACCTATATGGATTTATTGTATTCATATATGGATTTGTTGTACATGCATTTTTTTATAGAAATATAACATTGTGTGCCTATATGACTTTATTTATGCATTCATTGTATTCATGACATTATACATATGAAATTTTATATTATACATATGATGATAAATTACAATTATATATGTTGCCATATTTATGATTTCTATATGATGCCATCAAATTTTTATATGGTTTTGATGCATGCATGAGTACATAGGAAACAAGTATAAGCCATTGTGAGTTAATTCAAATAAATTAATTTAAATAAATAAATTGAGGAAGCATAATTGTATTCCATATATATATGACTATTATTAATACCTTTATGAGTGTATATCAGTCCTAATGGTCCCTAGTTTTACTTCCCGTAACAGTCCTTGTGCTTGAATATTGACGTGAATATGATTTTGTACTTGTGAGTTCCTTTTGGATATTAGATGTCAATATGACAGTCCAACCAATGACAATCCTCTTGTGAAAGGTATGGAAATATTGTGATTCATTCTTCATATTCTTATAGGATAGTGTTATTGGTAGACATTTATAATTCTTATACTACATTTAAGATAATCTCTTCATGAGATAAATCAAGATAATTGTCATTTTAGATTGTTGTCAATGCTAATTAAAATGATAACCTATTAATGAAATATTATGATAGGATTATTGTAGCATCATAAGTTGTTACCCCTAATAGTTTTTCTCTATGTTAACACCCTATTTTTCATATAAAATTTATCATATTCACAATTTGATAATTTTGGGTCTAGATTGGGAAAATATATTTAATTCCTTGAAATATCTAGTTTTGGGGGCCAAAAAGTCCTAGATAGGGGCATGGGCACCCTAGTCCTAAGGATGTGTTTTTTAAAAGTTATTACTTTGAGTTTCAGCCTTGGATGTTTTAAAATGACCCCAAGTTAGCCTATATCCAAGAAAATCAATTGGGATGCACACATATATATATTATATATATATATACATATATATATTATATATATATATACATATATATATTATATATATTACATATATATATATATATACATATATATATTACATATATATATACATATATATATTACATATATATATACATATATATTATATATATATGTTTTCCTCTCATTTGAACATTAAGAATTATGAATCTAGGTACTATTATGATAAACCATACACTATTATGCTCTAATTGTGAAGATACATGCAATCTCTTCTCTAAATTCTAGCTACAACAATGTATTTGTGTTATGTGGACTAACCTCTTTTAGGTCTTCTAGATAATTCAATCATTCATGATCAAATCTTTGTGGTAACCTATGGTGTGGCATCACTTCAACAAGGTTTCATGCCTAAGGTAACATTTTATTATGTCATTATATTTATTGAAGTCATTTATTATTTACTTTACCTTTTTCCCCACAAGGGAGCATGATTTATACCATCATAATTTATTGTTGTGGAGGTGGAAACACCAACACTAAGGTTTGACTAAGGAAAAAAACTTATACAACACAACATTTCCCCTTGTCCCATGTGTGTAGGTTAGACCCGGAACCTCTAACAATAACAAGTTACAAAAAATCAAAGAGTAGAATATATCAGAGAGATCCAACCACCGATCACCGCAAAACTCTTAGACTAGGGCACCCATGCCCGTATCCCTCCACTTCAAACTCAAATTTCAACTACAGGTTCCTCTTTATTTGTACTTCTCAGATCTATACCTATTTCTATGATTTTCTATTTTCGTCTATGCGATCATTTATATTTTTAGGTATAGGGTTATATCAATTAGGTTAATCAATTATAAAAATCAAATTTTCCCTCTTTGCAACAAAAGAAAAAACCCTAGTAGATTGGTTCTACTTTGAGGTAGCTGGCCAATCATCAAAACCTTACATGGTTTGTATTCCAATGTTAAGCCAAAAGGGGAAAGATGGATCTAGGCTAATTCACTTGTTGGATCTTGGATCTTTTTACCACTTAAAAATTATAATTTGAATGATGGATGGATGGATTGATGCACTAATACATTATTTTCCTCATTCATATAATCAAGAATTTTTAATCTTGAACTAGTTAGCCTATGATTTCTATATGACTCATTCCCTTATTTTGAAAGACTCTTAGGTAATTAGTTTTGAATTGATGGTTATCCAAATGCCTCTATTCCTAAATAATATTGCTAGGATAAGTTAAAATGATGGATACTTACTTAATGATGTCACAACCATCCTAGGAATGGCATTAGCCTTAGATTGCAACACCTAACTCTAGTTGATAGGATCTTAGAAAGTGGATTTTTTTTGTGATGATTGAGAGAAGCCGGTTGGGATAATATTATCATTGATTTCAAAAGGTGTCATTGATGTCAAAGGGTAGATCAGTGGATGCCTAGATTTCATTGTGCTTAGTTGATAAGATTCTGGAAGAAGTTGGTGAAGTGTGATAGAGAGAAGCCACTTTTAGATGTTAGAGGACAAAATAGGCTATATATTCGATGTGGGTTTCTCAAGAGCTTCTCATAGGTATGAATTGTAGATTCAAAGAATGTGGAATGTGCTAAAAAATGATTTATTTATGCTTTATGGTCAAACTAGGGTTTTGTAGATAAACCTTAAGGGTTGCAGTCATGGTGTTGATCAGGTTTCATATTTTGGTGTTGACTATGTGTTGGCGATAGTAGGTCACTTAAGTGACAACTTAAGCCATCAAATTCATCTAGGAACCAACCCCATTACCTAGTGTGGTTGCTAGAGTTTATGTGCGCATCACAATGACTCTTCACATCGTTGTTTGCATTCACTACAATCATGTATAAACTATGAAATATGATATACCCTTGAAGAAGATAAATGGTGAAGGTATAAGTATAGAAGATCGAATGATCATTGCATAGTGTCTTCACATGATGCTTTGAAGTTATCCTCGACAAGTGTAAACTGTGATATACGATAAAGTTTGATCAACAACTACGATCAACCTAGTTAGATCGAATGGCTTCTTGCTAGCCCGTGGTGTGTGTGGTGGGTCCTCATCTTTCACTTTTGGATTGTGGGAAAGTGACAAGTGTACAATGGGATTGACAAAAAGTGATAAGCTCTGGTAGTAGAAGATGATATAATCATGAGCATGTGGCAAGTTATAATTGCATCACATCATTGCTTCACATTGTTGTTATGAAGCAGAAGGAAGGTATGCAATATGTCATATGTAAAAAATGGTGGAGTATGACATTAGCCAGGATAGATGGCAGCATCCCATTGTCCTGCTAAAGATTCAGTGGGTCCCTAGTTAGCCTTGCAGGAATGCGGGCTAAGAACATGTGTACTCATGGATAGGTGGATTTTGGAAGTTGCATCGCTATGTTTATTTACATTACATTTAACATTCTTCACATGCTATGCAGAATAACAATATGCAATGGAAGAAAATGGTGGGTCCTTAGTTTTATAACTATAATGGCTATCCAATAGTAGGGATCATGAAGTGTTAGTGATTGGATGGTGATCACATTATCTCTTCACATCATAGAAATGAAGGTTGATGCATCCAACATAGTTGTGATACACGATGGAGATCAAACAATGCCAATTAAAAGGAGTTAATCACATGGCTATGTTTTAAATATGAAAGATTGAATGAGGAATGATGGATTATGGAATGAAGGCCATAGATCAACAATCAAAATTTAAAGATGGAGATCTCAAAAAAATATGATAGTGTGAACAAGGGTTTCAACTGTAAACTAACACTATAAACATATTTAATTGGTCTAACTACTCCAATGAGCAATTTGATTGGTGATTTGATTTGTAGGCAGTGACACAGACTACAAAAGTGATCAAGATTAGAATTAGATCGAGTATACAAGGATATGACATTAAATACATATTAGGTTAATGGTTTTGCAGGTTTTTATGTTTAGAAAATTCAATGAATCAAAATTTGAAGAGAGTGGTGCATGACATGAGGAATGAAGGTCTTATCGACCAAGTCATGAGAAAATACACAATCAGAATTTGGAAAAGTTTTGATGAATGTTGCAGGTAGAGTGAGCTCTTGAGGCAGACAAAGAATGCACTAAAAGAAAAATGAAAAGTGCAGCAAAGTGTGTATGTGTGAGCTCTTGAGGTAGACAGAGAATGCACTAATAGAAAAAGGGGAAGGTGCAAAGGTGGGAGTGAATGCGTAGAACCTGAACAAAAATTAGAGATCATTATCAGGGTTAACATTCAAGTTGGAGAATAGAGAGAGGTGTAGGACAGAGAATTGAGTCGTAGAGACAACAACAAAGAATTGAGTAGTTGCAAACTGGGTTGTAACATTGAACTGTGTTCAATAGAACAAATTGTATTACTTTGCATTGTAAATCTAATTGGTAAATTCCATCAAAAAATTGGGTAGGTTCTCAATGTAGGGAGTTGGTGCTTCCTTGGAGTTTATGCTCCTAAAACCAAGGGATTGGTTTCTCCATAGGGTTGGTGACCTTAATCATTGTACTCAAAAGATATTCATTATGAGGCTAGATTAGGACAGTAGATCCTAGCAACTATTCTCACTGTGGTTTTTCCCATCTTTGGTTTTCCATTGATGCAGGAGCATCACCTGAATGTTGTTCTTGAAGGTCCAAGAGACCTAGTTGATGTTTTAAGGACTATTTTGTTTTACGAGTCCTAGTTTTATGCCAAGAAAATATCAAAATATGGTATTAGAAAACCACATATATAATATTTTGTAATGTTTTCTAGCCTAGGTGTGGTATAGGGTTAAAAGTTACACAAAAAGTGCATATTTTTGCAAGTTTGATGTAAATGGCATTAGGTTTTGAAGAAAAAAAGACATAAAATTGAATTGTAACTTTTTTGGAAGTTAGTTCACATGGAATGAATGAGGATAAACACTCTAAGAGGCTATGGAGGAATGTTTGGTGAAAATACCTTGTTTTCTTAACATTTTATGACAATTTTCTGTAGTTACAATCTAAAAATTTTTTTGTAGGCCTTGTATGGAGCCATGTCAAGTATGAGTATGCATGGGAAGGTGGAGTTTTTTTTAGAATCTATTTTTTTGGTTTGGTGTGATTTCATTATATAGCAAAAACAATGTAAAAAATAGTGAATTTTCTACAAAAACAGTTAAATAATGACATTGTATGACTAGTGGATGCAAATGAAAGTTGATGGAAAGTTAAATTTTTGTTTTTTGTTTCCAATGAAAGTGGTTTGGTTGAAATTCATGCTGATTTGAATAATTTATGATCAAAATGGTGTTGATAGTCTATTTTCAGGCCTAGGGTTTCCCATGAGCTTCCAACACCCATAACTTTCATTTCCAATGGTGAAAAATTCTAAAATTTGGAACTAATTTTATGTATGCATATATGCATGTTCTCAAAAAAGGATGGGTGCTAAATCATTGTTTGGCATGAGTTATTGAGGACAGTCCTATTCTTTGTTGTCTTTGACTGTGCAACCCTTAGTCTTGTTGAGGGTTTTGTGGAATTTCTTTGCTTTGAAGTTAAATGCTATCAATATTAGTGAGAAGGGAGACTTTAGAGTGTGTTTAAGGGTTTATATCCTGTGAATACAAAATAAAGGCAGGTTTGGATTCTTTTTGAGGGTTTATGTCTAAAGAAACAAGTTTTTGGAATAAGTTACATGGTATTTAGTTGTTATTATAATTGAAAGACCAAGAATATTGTGTTTACTATTGTAAAACCACATTTTTATTATTCTTGAGATCACATTGAGTTGTAAAAGATTTTTATTTGTATCAATTTTGGTATTAGAGCACAAAAAGATCTAGTAGTGAAATTTGTCCAAGTTAACAAGATTTTGTATAAGGTTGTGTGTGAAGGTATTGGGGTACCAAAATAATAGGCCAGAAGAAAAGAAAGAAGCCTAAGGTGAGGTATCACAAAGACAAGAAGATGAGAAAAAAAAGATAAGAGAGAAAGCCGCAAAAGAAAGGACAATATGAAAGACAACAAGATAAGACAAGTTGTAGAGCTTGATAGAGAAATGGCAAAGTTGAAAAGAGGTATTAAGCTTGTAGTGCAATAATTTCTTGAGGAAGAATACCAAGGAAATGTTGGGTATTGGCCAATGAGAAAGAAGGTGAAGTGGCCTATAAAGGTGATTGTTCAAAAAATAAGAAAGAAAAGGATAGTTGTCTTAGACGGTGAAGGTGAACAAAGTTTGGATAGAAAAGAGCTTCTAAATGAGAAAGAAAGGAAACAAGTTGGGACATTGAAGGAAGACACAAGAAAACAAGCACATGGAGCTAGTGAAGAGGAAAAGTGGCCTCATGGTTCTTATCTTATGCATGTTGATGATAATTTTTGTATAGGTGTAGACCAAGGAGAGAATGAAGAGGATGAAAAAATGGACATCAATAATGAGGCATATGAAAGAGAAATGGAATTTTGGAGTTTTGTAGTTGAGAAGAAGATCATTAGGAGGAGGTACAAAAATCAAGCACGACAAAAAAGTGTGAAGACCAAGAAAAATGGAGAAGATAAAGCCACACATGGAGAGGATCAAGAGGAGGTCAAAGAAAACTAAGCATGCAACACAATTGGAAGAAGAGAAAGAAAACCAGACCATCATTTGAGATGGAACTCAAATTTCTTTTCCTTGGGGAGTATGATGCAGGAGCATCACCTGAATGTTGTTCTTGAAGGTCCAAGAGTTTTAGTTAATTTTTTAAGGATTATTTTGTTCTATGAGTCCTATTTTTATGTCAAGAAAAGATCAAAAAATGGTATTATAAAACCATATATATATAATCTTTTATAATGTTTTCTAGCCTAGGTGTGGTATAGGGTTAAAAGTTGCACAAAAAGTGCATATTTTTTGCAAGTTTGATGTAATTGACATTAGGTTTTGAAGGAAAAAAGACATAAAATAAATTTGTATCTGTTTTTGAAGTTAATTCACATGTAATGAATTAGGATACATTCTCCAAGAGGTTGTGGAGGCATTTTTGGTGAAAATACCTTGTTTTCTTGACATTTTATGACAAATTTCTGTAGTTGCAATCTGAAAATAAGTTTGTACAACCTTTTATGGAGCCATGTTAGGTATGCGTATGCATGGGAATATGGAGTTTTGTTTTGAGAATCTAATGTTTTTGGTTTGGTGTGATTTCATTATGTTTTAAGCAAGATATAGCAAAAACAATGAATTTTCTACAAAAATAGTTAAAGAATGACCCTGTATGGCTCTGTATGACCAATGGACATGAATGAAAGTTGATGGAAAGTTATATTTCTATTTTTTTGTTTCCAATTCAATTGGGTTGGTTGAATTTCATGCTGATTTGAATAACTTATGATCAAAATGGTGTTGACAGTCTATTTTTAGGGCTAGGGTTTCCCATGAGCTTCCAACGCCCATAACTTTCATTTCCAATGGTGAAAAATTCTGAAATTTGAAAATATTTTTTTCTAGGAATAAATGCATGTTCTCACAAAAGGAGGGGTGCTAATTCATTGTTTGGCATGAGTTATTGAGGATAGTCCTATTCTTTGTTGTCTTTGATTGTGCAAGCCTTAGTCTCGTTGAGGGTTTTGTGGAATTTCTTTTCTTTGAAGTTAAAAACTATCAAGATTAGTGAGAAGGGAGCCTTTAGAGTGTGTTTAAGGGTTTAGATCCTGAGAGTGTTCAAGAAAGGTGGGTTTGGATTCTTTTTGAGGGTTTGTGTCTAAAGAAACAAGTTTTTGGAATAAGTTACAGGGTATTTAGTTGTTGTTATCATTGAAAGACAAAGAATCTTGTGTTTACTATTGTCAAACCACATTTTTATTGTTCTTAATATCCCATTGAGTTGTAAAAGATCTCACTCTACATCATCCATGCATATCTTGTGTTGTGAGGTATTGTGTGTGCATGTCTATTTCTCTACATTTTTAGCTCAAACTTGCATTAAAGGACTTAAAAGGAATTAACTAGTTTAAAGAGTTAAAGAGCTAAATTTTGGATGATCTACTTTTTCATCCCCCTCTCAATATATTGTTGTGTTCCAACAAAGCCATATTTTTTCCTTGTACCAATAAAGTGTAGGATAAAATCTCATGATTGAGATATGACAATGATAGCACTATCATGACAATCCTTCATTATTAGCTTGACTATCTTATTCAATTCAACCTTCATAATTTTTGGTGATCTATACGATATTCATCATAATGATATATTAAAAATGATTAATAACATAACTCTCTCAGTAAGATGACAATGATCTTAAGGAAAAAGTAACTCTTTTATTTAGTGGTTGTTCTTTCTTGATAGTCATGTATAATTCTAATAGTCTTAACTATCTTAATGCCTCTTATGACATGTTTTAGATCTTGATTTATAGGATCGCTCTTACTAATACCATTTTTAATGATTTTTCTACACTGAATATAGTTTTGACATTGTGTATAGAGGTCTCCATACTAGGATACCTCCTCTGTCTCTTTATGATAACTTTTCTTATTGTTGATCATAGTATTTTATTAACTATTCTAGCATGAATATTACATATTTTGTCTAATTACTTAGATAATTATGTGATAGGTTCTTTATGAAATTATTTGATTGAATTATTTATGTTCTCATAATCCTCATCACAAACCTATTTTTTATTATGACATTCATACTATCCTACAAATTATTTTAGGATTATCATGCCCTTATAATATCATTCATTATGATTTTGGATGGTAAACAATAGCCCTTTTAACTCCTTGAATTTAATAATATTTATCATGGGTCAAGGAAACACAAGGATCTCATGAAAAACCAACTTGAATATTGATAGCCTAAAAGAGAATGGTGATAGGGATGCATACAATGGTTTAGGATAGTCATAAGATAAGTGGAGAATCCTATTTAACCCACTTATGACATCCCTATCTTTGTTAGAAATCCATATGTATATAATTTAAATTATTTCATCATCTAGGAATTTTGTAGGGTTTTAATGAGTCATATCAAGGATATTTAGTATTCATAAGTGCATTATTGGGTAAGTGACATTCATGATAACATCTAGGGCTAATTATTGTCCACTCAAGTTTCATGGCACTTTCATGATTATTATTAGGATATTTTATTGATGTGGCATCTTGAAATAAAAATTTATTCATACTATTCAAGGAGCTCTATTTGGGACAAGGTTTATTTGACCTATAAATCTCTCTTTTCAATTCCAAACAATCTTCCTAGTAGTTATTTTAATAAAATATTTGACTAGAAAATCAATAGTAAATTTGAAGGAGATCAATCCATGAAAGAAAAGGAATTTGTAGAGGGACTCGACATCCACCTATAGGTGAGAAAATGAAAATTTGAAGTGTCACAATTTGAGAGACCAAGCAAGAAAGAAATTGGCAGCTTTTTCTCTTAGGGCTTGTTAGGTCTCAAAATAACTACTCCACTTCCTAGAACATATAGTACTCATAAGGCCAGGTTTTTCATCACGTGGGTAGAATAGTTCATTAACAAAATTGTGGAGGATCTTAAGCTAACATGACAATAATGGGTTATATATTTTGCACTTCAATCTTAACTTAGACTCAATTGTGTTCCTAGGGGTATACCTAAGTAGGTATTCAAATATTAGAAGGTAAACAACTGATAATGGATGATAGCTAAACCCAATCTATCTGGTTAGCCCTAATATTTGTCACTATAATAAATATATTATCTATCTTCAACCCCTTATATAATTGATAGGGCATATTCAAAAAATTTGCAAGATGAAGTGAGTTCCATGATTCATTGGAGACATTTTCTCTTTTCCCTATAAATAATGAAATCGTGAACACATAGATTGGAATTGGATTGTAATAGATTTTATATTTGATGTTTTAAATGATGACTAGAATCACATAAGATATCAGTGCCTATTCCCGGGCTACAAATTCAAGTGAGAAGAAGAGAGAACTAGGAACAACATAAAATTAAGTAATCTACTTTTCAAAGCATCAACATACATTAAATTTTAGATTCATCTACTTAGTAATACAACAATATTACTTAAACTCATATGCAAATTATTGTAACTTGTAAAATAAACTCAGAATCCTACCAAATTCTTCTAATAGTGATTACATTAATAGTAGCAAATGTGTTGAAGAAAACATGTCTATTTTAATATATTTTTTGAGTTAGAATACCTATAACTTGAGACATTAAACTAAAATTCTATGATAATCTAAGACATTCCCTGCTTTCAAAACCACTAATTTGTGCTCAATATTCTAATGAGTACCCTTTTAAATATTCACCTTCAAAATTATCTTCTCTCTATGTACCATCCGGTAATTTAAAAAATGATCACTCATTCCCTACTGTAGTGTAGAAAAATGTATCCTTTTACATTTTCACACTTAATTTGGACTTAATTGTGCCTTATTTTGGTGTTGTAAAGTGCACCCCTTTACACTTTCACACTTATTTAGGGATCCTTTAATTAATTGAGCTTAATTTTCCTTAATTAGCCCCTTAATTCATTTTCCAAGCCTATTTTATTACATTTTCCGAAGAGGAAACCCAAAATTTATGAATGCCCTAATATAACACTTTTCATCGAGCAATGTGTGTCCTAGGGTTAGGGACCCATTCAACCATGGGTGAATGGGTCCTCCCTTAGACCTAGGACTTAAATTTAAATTATGTTTTTGGTGATATTTTAACATATTCAAATCTATATTCAAATATCGGCTTGTGATATTTGAATTTGGGGAAATTGAGGATACGTATCTATAAATATAAGGTCATTTCACTATGTTTCAGTTAGAATATTTTCATGAGATCTAGTTAGAATTCAAGATAAATTTCAAGAGCATTTCAAGAAAATTTAAAGGCATTGAAAGAGAAAATTTATTGAAGCAACCAAGATCCAATTTTCATATTAGAGTCTTCTTGCATCATGCATGTCATTGGAGCCAATATGATGATGTAGGTTTCATGATCCATTCAAGCATTCAAAGAATTATTTCAAGTCAAGATTCAAGCTTCAAGATCCAAATCCATTGAAGCCATTTCATGCAAGTTGCAGATTTACATTCCAAGGTTTATTCAAGGGTTTGGTGAGTTGTGACATTGAGTTGTTCTTCATCATCACTTTCATGCTATTTTATTTCATTTCGAGGTTTGATTACCAAAACATGGTTTGACCAAGGAAAACCCCCATTCAGCAAAAACAAAACATTTTCCCTCTCGATTTGTGTTTACAGATTTAGGTGGAAGAAATATTGAAGATCTCTTTAAGAGTAAAATTGGAGAAGTTGTCAAAGTTGCAAAAGTTGTCATCTCATGAAAACTAACTTTTTGAATTTATTTCTGGATTTTCGAACCTAAAATCTAGAGAAATTGGAAGATTAAAATGTATAGAAGAGGCTCCCAAAAGTTGCAAACAAACCCTGACTCAGGACCCATTCGCCCCTGGGTGAATGAGTCCCAGATCGGCTTCAAAAAATGACTTTTGGTGAAAGGTACATTTAGATCTACCTCTCTCTGATCTACATTTTATTTTTTGGTTTTTTTAGTATTGAGTTTAATTTTCAAGATCCAAGTATTAGATTTCATTTTGGTGTTGATTTACTATTTTTTAGTTTTTCTCCCCAAAGTTCTATTTAACTAGGACCCCTGTCCTGACACAAAAAGGAAATCTATAGATTCACACTTTGACTTGATTCACCTAAGGGTTGATAATCATTTTATTGTGTGGATCTCATTTTATAATGAAATAGAAGGACAAATAGGTCCCTAAGTGGTTCATCAATCTCATCTTGGTAACCCACCTACCTTTTTTCTTTATTTCACCTATAAATACTCACAAAAGAGAAAACCCTAGAAAATGCTCATTGTAGCTACAAAAATAAAAATACAAAAATAAATCCCTCCAAAATGAATGCCTAAGATCATAAAATACCCCTATATTGAATGCTGGTAGTTGGGAGAAGTATTTCCAATAATGCAAGTTGGTGGGAGAAATACATCATCAAAAAAATGTGTTCTAGGAGACATTTCAATGTATCAGGCTTTGTTCTAAAGGTTTGCTAAGATAGAAACATTAAAATTGTCACAACCTCAAAATAGCTTGCCCTTGTTGGCCATCAAACATTGGGCTTGATGTCTATTGCTAAACAATCAAGACCCAAAACAAGGAGGAAAAATTACAAAACTTTACTAATAAAATCATCCTTCGAGTAATTGGGAATTAACCTTTGGGCCTGCACCAAATTTTATACTTGAAGAGAAAAAAGAAGATAAATTAAATGTTGGAAACCTGACATCTGAAATACTCAAGAAGTTTTGACAATAGGAAATTGAAATGGATCAGGGATCAAGGATTGGGGAGAAAAACTACGCTTTATCAAAATAATATAGAAGTTAATAAGAAAAACTAATAGCCAAATATTGAAGGCTATGGAGTTGGGAGTTGGGGATCGGTAAGAAATAATGCTGCATGAAAAAGATGATGGTAAGTATTAAGAAGGATGGTCGATCATCATATCCCAAAATTTCAAGACAGATAAATTTTATAGGATTCCATCAGAGCTTTTGTGATCAATAGAAGGAAGGGGAAAGGAAATATAAAATCAATAAAGGTTAAGAGATAAGGCTGATGATCGAAACCTAAACATTATCCTTAGGAAATTTTTGATGGATTGTGAAGGAGAATGAAGCAGATCACAATAGTGGTAAAAAACTTTAACATCATGTAGACAACCGAAAACCTAAAACCTAAAAAGGGAACACTTTAGCCAACTTTACACTTTAAAGGCACAATTAATTATCATTTGGGTGAAGGATTAGGAATGAACATGGGAAGGGATCCATGTAAAAAGGTAACTACAAATTTGAGTCCCAATAATTGCTCCAATTGGGGATGTGTGCCTCTTGCAGGCATAAGGAGAATTTAGATCTCTGGGAAGACCAAAAATACATAGCAAAAAAAATTAACTCTTGGAAGACAAAAAAATATGCACAAGGTAAAAATAGCCTATAGCCAATGGCATGAAGACATATTAATTTTAAAGATATGGTTGCACAAACTTACCATATTATTTTTCAAATCAACCCTTGCACAAATATGCATGACACTTGGCCATGGACAAGCTGCTACATACACTTTCCTCTATCAAATATGAACCTGCTAAAGGATTTGATCTCCCTCAAACCAATTTTTCTCTTTCTATAAGTTTCAAGAGGAATTGGTTTCTACATACAAGCACATGCAAATTGTTAATGCTTTGATTTTCTTGCTATTAGTGGAGGTGGAACTCCTCTATGCAAGGCAACTACAAATAATAAGAGCCATCATCACCCTTATCCTTATGGAAACACTCAACCTTAAACTCCTTGGTAGCATGATGTATTTTCATACTAGCACATGAAATTGCATGAAGAGAATGACTTTCTTGAGCACCAATCTCAAGTGTGCCTTTCTCACTTGGAACCTCAACTTGATACATGATAGATGATTTCTCAATTCATGCAACCCATATGTGTCACAAATGTTGATGTACTCTTCCATAATTGAATCAATAAGTTTAATCAAGTTCAACTCTATATCCTTAGCATGCAAATTATAACTTTGAGGCATCTCCTATGAAGACTCATGATCTTCAAATTTCCCCTTTTCTTCATATCCTTGACTACATTATGCTATATAAATATTGTTGTTAAGAAAATAATCAATAATTTTATTCTTCATCCTCACCCCACAGACCAACACACTTATCTACTTGAGGAAACACAACATCAACATTTATATGCTCAACCAAGGAGCTCAATAATGTGTCCTTAACAAAATAAAGTTATTTCAAGCCAAGATTTTTAAAAAATCCACATCAAATCATTCATGGTTGGAAATAACCAAGTCACAAATCCTTGTAATCCTCTTCTTCATTTTGAACAAGGAGTGTGCAAGCCTCATCATCAACAAGATCAATAAAATAGGGAAGAAATCAAATAAAAATATAATTGGTGCACCTCCACTTCCTTACTTGCATCCTAAATTATAATGTCACTATTTCACATCACAATTGACCCATCACCTCACCACGAGGAGCAGCAACATCACCAAAAAAAATGGGAGGAAAATTATCAAGAGTTGATTAAACATTGTAGGCCTTAATAAATTCTTTGGAATGTACTCAAGGGGTAATGAACTTCTACCAAGATAGAAGGCATCACAATATATATATCTATGACTTTAATATCATTGGGTTCACACTCATAGGGGAGAATACTAGTTACAATGACAAATATGTTGTGGGAATAATGAACTACTTCTTCATCATCTCTTCTAAGAGACTCTAAACTTTGGTAAGAAGGGGCAAAGTCATGTGAATCAAACTTGCTAAAATTTACATTGAAATCATCATGATTATCATAAGTTTTCACTATGGTAATGAGTTGAACCTTTGCATATGTGAGTTGATCATTGGACTTCTCACCATCATCAAGAAGCACACAAACATACCTCGATAAATCTTCAAGCTCCTAAATAGATGAGTCAAAGGAATGAGAAACAATACCATTTGAACTTTATTTAATTGCACAACCATGTGTACACTTAGATGAGATATCATCAAAGTGATCAAAGTGATCCATGTTCACAATGCATTAGATATATTGACATAGGATTGCATTCTATCCACAAATAAAAGTCCTTTGTATAATAATTTCATTCTAAGAAAGAAAGGGAATAACACCCTCGTGCACATTGACTAGTTGCTACACCAAGAAAGGAAATTTGTAACACCACTAGTAAGCATAGGTCAACAAAAAAATATCGCATCGATTATAGTAGAGTCACCACCTCATATAAATGAGGATAACCTTGGAGCCAAATTTGTTGGGAAATGTGTCTCAACCTTGAAAATACATAAGGTACTATTGATATGTCAACATGGGGGAGTGTAGGGAGTTCATCCCCCAATGAGGGGTCCAGGGGCCACACACCCCGACAAGGGTTTGAGGGAAACACCCCTGAAAGTGAAATTTGATGTATATTTTATTATTGTAAATCTCGACCGCTGATCATTAGGTCTTAGATCTAACAGTCGATATTTTGCTGGCTTAACTTGCACTAGAAGACAACCCTATTTAATGAGGGTGTTGTATTATGATTATGTATTGCAATGTATTTTGAGATTCTAATAGCGGTTGTGTTGCCTTTGGATCTCTGGTTTGTTGGTGTTTTTAATTTCTAGCTAGGATTTGAAACTCTCTAAGAGGTATCCAACTTCCATATTCAAGAACCACAAAGGCTAGTGGCCAACTGACAAGATTCAGTCAAAGATTGACATCTCCTATAGTTCTGGCTCTATGAAACCAAGGAGGGTTTTCCTGTACGTGTTCATAACAATGCTTCATGCCTCAAGAACACTTCTATACATAGATACATTCCTATCAATGCAACTAGACAACATCTACCCAGGTTTTGGCAAACCAAAGAATAATAATAACTATCTAAAGCTAGGAAAGCAGGTTTAGTATAAGATTTGTATCTCAAAAGAGATAGAATTGACTTTTAAATGTTCAGATCTTGAACCTTTACACTTAGAGCTACCTTCTTGTACTTCTAAAAAGGAAATCTAAATGAAAAACCCAGTGCCTCATCCAACCAGGCAAGAGTCACATAAAACACAACCCTGATATTATAGAACTTATCATTATAATGCTTTACATCATAAGATTTTCCAGTATTTAAAATAGTACTCCTTAGTAAATCCTAAGTACACTATCACAAACCTGTAACTCCTTTCCAAGCATTTGATTAACTCATTAAGTTAAAGCAAGAAAACAAATTACACATCCAAATATACCATTGAAGCTGAATGGAGAAACCATTGATAATTCCATTCATAATCCATGATATGCACATAGGAGAGCAATTGTCTTAATTTTTTTTCCTTAAATTTATTGATATCAGTTATTACTAAAGCATAGCATGCTTATTTTATACAACACTCGACCTGGAATGATTTCCTAGCTAGAAACTTCCAGACACCACAATATAATTCTTACTGTACACTGCTTAAGCCTTAGGATACAAAAAAATTTGACCATCATAATGAGCCGTAAAATCTCCTTTATAGAACAGGAGAGCAACAAGCATCAGGCTCCATTATTCATTTCATTATAACCAAATGAAATTCAGATTCATTTCAATAAAATCCTCATCATCAGAAATGACTATGATACACATAGAGGAAATAAAAAATGGTTACACCCTAGTAACTAGCCGAAAAGGACAAAAATGCCGTGCCACCCACACACACGTACACATCAGACCCAACCACCGACACAACTCCAAAAAGAAAAAAGCACCACCCCAACAACACCAATCATTTCCCAACATCCTGAGTAGCCACACGACCCTGATACAAGCGACTGCTGCTTGTTCTCGCTTCAGTATGAAGCGAGACCATTTTCTTACCCCTGCCTATACCAACACGAAAACCGACAACATTACACGGTGCCACCACAACAATTGGAGTAAATGCAAGGACCTCCTTGTCTACTCCCATGAGCTCAGTCAGGGCTATGAGGTAGCTACGGTAGTCTGAATCAGTTTCAGACCCATCACCATCAAAGCCTAAAGAGAGCTCAACAGGTGACGTGCAACTTCCCAACCTCTTTTGCACCCTTTGAGCCACTATTCCAGAAGTACCAAGAACAATTTTTTTCTCATTCTGTTAGAAATTTGTCGCACCCATCCTGGCACTTTGTCGTACTTATGACTTATCCATTGAATTTGCGAGCTTGAAATCAGCAAGAAATCAATCACCTGCAAACAAAAAAACTCAAAATGCAATGATACTGATGAGAAAATTAGTGAGTATTTATCGAGCAAGCCGGTGAAGGGAACATTAATTGCTCAAATTCTAGTATGAGCAAGCAAGCAATTAGTGGCTAACATTGCCACCACATAATAATTTCAAGCTCACGGAAAACAACATACAACCCATCATTTCATTATCAAGTGGATATCACTCGCACACAAGGAAATCTAGGATGAAATCCATTGAAAGACCTGCACCATTAATGAGAATAACTTGCAGAGTGCAAATAATCCTCACATGGGTGAATTGCAATTTTTTGAATTCAAACTGTCAATGTGAAATGACCTGGCAAGTCAGACGACTCAGATCGAGTCAAATATCATTGAAAAATCCACATCACCACTCAAGAAACCCAACAACCAATCACACCCCTTGCAGTCAGAAACTCGCAACCGTGCAGTAGGCCCCATCCAACCACTTTGTACTGCAGAGCCAAGCAACGTGTCACTAGCTCACACACCTCATGAAATTTTTGAGAACATTAATCTAAGTGTGCGAGGCTTGCGAGGGACGGTCATCATTAATCCCTGTCAATAAATATCCACCATCAAAATGACATCCACTTATCATTGTTGGCGCATCGAAATAGGCCCCACCTCACCGTACTCGACAGATGGTGGCATCTCACATACCTCACACCACTTTAGTGACGTTAGCAGGAAACCCTGTGAGGTCTGCGAGGAATGATCCAGATCTAAACTCCGTGATCTGATGGTCTGCCAAACAACACATGGAAAAGTTATTTATGATAGTGGGACTGACTAGGAGGACAGGAAAAGAAAACCCACGGAGGCACAAATTTTTAGGCGCAACATAAACATAGGGAAAAACCATCCGTCTAGGCAAAATAAAAGATCGAAAGGTTGGGTGAAGGGGCCGGTAACAGTACGAAAGATAGGGCTCAGTCGGATGACATAAGAGGCCAGTAACCCCCAATAATAGGTCAATTCAAAAATATAATGTAAGGGTTTAAAATAGTAAAATCAATTTTAATATGGGTAACAAAACCCTAAACCCTGAGCATTAGACCCCCCATTTACCAAAGATGAACAAACATGCCCAAAACCAAACAAAAATTTGACAAATTTTAAAAGTCCCATCAGTGGCTCTGACTGGGGATGTATGCACCCATGTGGGCGTAGAAATATTCCAAATCTCTGGGGAGAGTAGACCAAATTCTAACTCCATTAGGTGGTCCTCAAACCACTCCTTTATTCATGTTTTCTTTTTCAGCTTCATCTGGTGACCTCGAGCCACCCAATGAAAAATGGGAATCAACATTTACCTTTTTTAAACACAATTCTGTAAAAAAAGTTGATCTCCCTAAACTCATGCTTGCACTTATCAAACCATAACAACATGAAAAACTGCACCTTTGCAAACACAAGTGTCAGGCTACCTTTGGTCAAGTAGAAACTTGCTCTCTGTTCATCTTTGTCATCAAGTGGCAACCAAATCAAATAAGTAACATCACTACCACTTTCCTCATTTTCTGATTTTGCATCAAGTGACATGATTTGAAGATAATGATCAAGACCATATGAAAGCCTAGTCTGATCACAACCATCTGCCTGATTAAACATGCTGACTTCTCCTAACAGGAAATCATTCACAACATTATCAACATGTTCATAACCATTGTGCATTTGAAAGGTAGGCATACTTTCAAAATACTGACTATTATGTGGCAACAACTTATCACATTCATCATATGAATCATTTTCAAATTGAAAACAACATCCTTCAGTATCTTGCACATTAGAATCAGTTTGCAAATCAAACTAAAAAATCTCATAACAACCTAGTGTGTGTCATGCAAATCATCTTTGCATATGTCAAAAAATAAAAGATGCATATTCAAGAGCATTCTTATATGGATCACTGCAACATGGGCACATGTTTTGACATTTCGGTTCAGGTACATCAGAACACACCTTGGTATCATAGGAAAAGGGATCATATGCAACATTAACATCTAGGAAATGAGCAAATGCATTCATCTCAGGTTTGAGAACATGTTCTGATTCATTCTTCACATCATCATCCAACTCAAAACAACATACCTCGAGAGTAGGCTCAAGAAAATCAACATCAATAAGGGCAATAGATAAACAATTGTGTGCACTAGCCTCCTTATGTTCAACACCACCTACTATATGTATTAATTTATAAGTGAAAATTTCAGCACAAGCTGAAAAATTTTCACCAACAATATCAATGACACTTTCATTATAAGCTTCAAAAAATCTCATCTCAGAAGGTGACAACAAGTCCATCTTAGCTTCATACAAAGAATCAAGATCATTAATGACACCATTACATTCATCAATGTGTTGGTTACCTTCAATATTGTTCTTTAGATCACGGTGTTGAACACACACCTCATTGTATTCCAATTCCTCATCACTTACACAACAATCATGCTGCACTGCTAGCACATCTGGAGTATACTCCAAATATTTATCATTTGAAATTTGTCCCCTCACTTGTAAGAAAATGACATCATGAGGCTCTATATTACCACAAAACTCTGGTAAGGGAACTGTTTCCACTTCATCCTCAGAAAAGCAATCATCATTGCTAAATTCACAATCACTAGCCTATAGCAAAACCTTGACAACATGTGGATTGTAATCATGACATAAAAAAGCACTTGGTAACTCGTTTAATCCTCCATCACCTTTCTCCTCAAGCTTTAGTATAGTTGTTCAACACTCTTCAAAAGGGAAAGTGTCATCTCCATTTTGTGCATATATGCTCTTGGCTGATTTTGCAATCTCTATCCATTTAAGGACTTGGGCAAGGTTACCAGGTTTCAATTCTTCTGGCAAAGCACTCAACCCAAGCTCATAAATTTCACAAAACAAATCAATGCATACAAAATCATCAGGTATGAAATCTCTAGGAACTTCCATCAAAGCATCCAAAAACCTCAAAAAAAGCTTATATGGTGATTTTCCCTCTTGTCTCTTCATCTCATACATTTCTTGCACAAAAGAGTGTTGATGATCACTACTCAGATCGAGCTGATTTTCAACTTGGGTTTCATCATCATCTTTATACTGTAATGATGGATATATTACTGTTGCTAAAGCATTCTTATCATAACAAGTGTTCCTTGCAGCCAATTTCAGAATTGTACTAGGGTAACCAACACTTGCAGCTAGATACCCTTTCATCATTGAATATTTCATGTTATTCTCAATGTCCATAGCCATTAGATATGCCTGATATAAAGTTGTAGGTTCCTTATCTCTTAACAAGTAACCCATATTTTTGTCAAAAGCACCAAGATATACAACTAGGCATTCAACCTCATTTGGTCTTATTTCTTTAGGAATTTATCTTACAGCTCTTGAAAACCTGAGATTAAAATATGGAACTAGCTCATCTTTTCTTATGTGGATCCCCATAAAACCCTTTCTTACTATGCTTGGGTTTTCTCTTTCACCAAATTGTTCAGTAAAAACTATCACTAATTGGTTCCATGAGTTGATAAAACATGCAGGAAAATATTAGAACCAATCCCTGGCACCATTCTTCAAGGATTGCACAAAAACCTTCATAAAAACATCCTCATGGATGACTTCATAATCCCCCATCACATCTTTAAAATTTTGCAAATGCTTAGAGGCAGATTCTGCACTTTGCCCTGTGTATTTAGGTAGATATTTCTTAATCTTCTTAGGAATTAGATTAGGGAAACCCTTAATACATCTGAAAATAAATGGCATATAACTTTGAATTACAAGATCCCCTAAAGGGCTTAGTGAAATTTGTTCCCTTTGCATATTTGTGTTTGACATATCATACAAAAACTTTCTTATACCTATTCAATCACTATCAACTTTATACATGGTTATCAAATACATCATTTACTAATTCAACCATGATTTTAACATTTGACTGAAATACTCATGCCTGAGTGTTTTAGAGGCATACTACAACATAAATATACTTCTCCGATCATATTACATATTGCACTATTAAAATTATGTAAAAGCTAACCACTATTCCTTTCTTAATTCTTAGAACATCTAATTAGGAACCATTAATCATCCCTAGTTATGAATGCCTCTCATAATCAAAATATTGATCTGTTTAGATTAATGAGAATACCTAGAAATTCAACAGCACTTGTTAACCCTCTTTCCCTGATTGTAAATGTTATAGATTAGGGACTTTTCCTTGTATATCATTTGGTTCTTCAGATAGAGTCGCCACCTCTTCAACAAAGGACTGAATTTTAAAAGAATATGAAATTCCTTTTCAAAAACCAATCACGTTCTGGGTCTTCGTCCACAATAGAGTGACACTCAAATACTCTGAAATCACAATGCTACCAATATTTTTCAAATCCATAACCTCTTACCATCTAAACTTAAAGTTTAGATCCACCAAATAAATGACTTTGGAAATCCACCACCTACTTCTATGGTTTCTCTCTATTTTTTTAATAAATTTCTCAGAAGTTCTCCCTAATGAAATCACCATTTAGATAGTGACTTAAGCAGAAAAATAATTCAATCATTTTCAACCTCTAGTTACATAAATAATTCAAAACTTTAATGACTCTATAACAACACCGTCTACAACCAAAACTTCTGAGTGTGTCCCCAGTAGAGTCGCCATTCTGTTGGTGTTTTTAATTTCCAGCTAGACTTTGAAACTCTCTAAGAGGTAGCCAACCTCCATATTCAAGAACCACAAAGGCTAGTGGCCAACTGACAAGATTCAATCAAAGACTGACATATCCTACACTTCTGGCTCTGTAAAACCAAGGAGGGTTTTCCTGTATGTGTTCATAACAATGCTTCACACCTCAAGAACACTTCTATACATAGATACATTCCTACCAATGCAACTAGACAACATCTACCTAGGTTTTGGAAAACCAAAGAATAATAATTATCTAAAGCTAGGAAAGCAGGTTTAGTATAAGATTTGTATCTCAAAAGAGATAGAATTGAATTCTAAATGTTCAGATCTCGAACCTTTACACTTAGAGCTACCTTCTTGTACTTCTAAAAAGGAAATATGAATGAAAAACCCAGTGCCTCATCCAACCGGGCGGGAGTCACATAAAAAACAACCTTGATATTATAGAACCTATAATTATAATGCTTTACATCATAAGATTTTATAGTATTTAAAATAGTACTCCTTAGTAGATCCTAAGTACACTATCACAGACCTGTAACTCCTTTCCAAGCATTTGATTAACTCATTAAGTTAAAGCAGGAAAATGAATTAAACATCCGAATATACCATTGAAGCTGAATGGAGAAACCATTGATAAATCCATTCATAATCCATGATATGCATATAGGAGAGCAATTGTCTTAATTTTTTTCCTTAAATTTATTGATATTAGTTATTACTAAAGCATAGCATGCTTATTTTATATAGCACTCGACCTGGAATGATTTCCTAGCTAGAAACTTCTAGACACCACAATATAATTCTTACTGTACGCTGCTTAAGCCTTAGGATACAAAAAAAATATAACCATCACAATGAGCTGTAAAACTCCTTTATAGAACAGGAGAGCAACAAGCATCGGGCTCCATTGTTCATTTCAAAATGAATTTCTTTCTAACCAAATAAAATTCAGATTCATTTCAAAAAAATTCCTCATCATCATAAATGACTATGATACACACAGAGGAAATAAAAAACTGGTTACACCCTAGTAACCAGCCGAAAAGGACATAAAATTCCACGCCACCCATGCAACATCCACATCAGACCCAAATCGCCGACATAGCTCCAAAAAGAAAAAAGCACCACCCCAACAACACCAATCATTTCCCCGCATCGCGAGTAGGTATGTGGCCTTGATACAGGTCCGCTCTTGGTTCTCGCTTCAGTATGAAGGGAGACCACTTTCTTACCACTGCCTGTACCAACACCAGACACAAAAACATTACACGGTGCCACCACAACAGTTGGAGTAACTGTGAGGACCTACACATCTACTCCCATGAGCTCATTCAGGGCCACGAGGTAGTTGCAATAGTCCAAATCAGTTTCTGACCCATCACCATCATAGCCCGAAGAGAGTTCAACAGGTGACATGTAACTTCTCGACATCTTTTCCACTCTTTGAGCCACTGTTATAGAAGTACTAGGAATAATTTGTTTCTCCTTTTGTTGAAAATTCGTCACACCCATCATGGCACTTCATCGTACTTCTAAATTATCCATTAAATTTGCGAGCTCAAACTCAACAAGAAAATCAATCACTTGCAAACAAACAAACTCAAAATTCAATGATAGTGATGAGCAAATTAGCGAGTATTTATCGAGCAAGCCAGTGCAGGGAACATTAATTTCTCTAATTGCAGTACAAGCAAGCGAGTGATTAGTGGCCGACTTTGCCACCACAGAATAATTCTGAGCTCATGGAAAATGGCGTACAACTCATCATTTCATTATCAAGTGGATACCACTCACACACAAGGAAATTAGGATGAAATCCACTAAAGACTTGCACCATTAATGAGAATAACTTGCAGAGTGCAAATAATCCTCACATTGGTGAATTGCAATTTTTTGAATTCAAACCGTCAATGTGAAATGATTTGGCAAGTCGGACGACTCAGATCGAGTCAAAGATCGTTGAAAAATCCACATCACCACTCGAGAAACCCAACATCCAATCACACCCCTCGCAGTCAGAAACTCGCAACTGAGCAGTAGGCCCCATCCAACCACTTTGTACTGCAAAGCCAAGCAACGTGTCACCAGCTCGCACACCTCGCGATATTTTTGAGAACATTAATACGAGCGTACGAGGTTTGTGAGGGACGGTCATCATTAATCCCTATCAATAAATATCCATTATCGAAATGACATCCACTTATGATTGCTGGCACATCAGGATAAGCCCCACCCCACTGTACTCGATAGATGGCGGCATCTCGCATACCTCACATCACTTTAGTGATGTGGGCAGGAAACCCTGCGAGGTCTGCGAGGAACGATCCAGATCTGAACTTCGTGATCTAATGGTCTGCCAAATGACATATGGAAAAGTTATTTATGACAGTGGGATTGGCTAGGAGGATGGGAAAAGAAAACCCATGGAGGCACAAATTTTTAGGCACAAGTTAAACATAGGGAAAAACCATCCGTCTAGGAAAAATAAAAGATCGAAAGGTTAGGTGAAGTGGCCGGTAACAGTATGAAAGATAGGGCTCAGTTGGATGACATAAGAGGCTGGTAACCCCCAATAATAGGTGAATTCAAAAATATAATGTAAGGGTTTAAAATAGTAAAATCAATTTTAATATGGGTAACAAAACCCTAAACCCTGAACATTAGACCCCCCATTTACCAAAGATGAACAAATAGCCCAAAACCAAAAATTTTTTTGACAAATTTTAAAAGTCCCATCATGGTTGGTGATACTCCTATGAGAAGCTTTCTCTGCAAGTATATTGTAATCTTTTTATTTTTTGAATAATATATTGGGTGGCTTTTGGAGTGTGGGTTTTTCTCCCAAAAGAGTTTTCCCCATGTAAATCATTGTATTGTGGTATGCATGATATTTCTAAGTATTTTTTGTAACTGAAAATAATTGTAAAGTTTTGTATTATTATCCTCTCAAGATTAGTGTAGGAATTTATTCTACTACCTTAGCTTCCTTACAAACTTAACCACTAAGAAAATAAATTAGGTCTTCTCATCAGTAGAATATTTAAATTAATATCAACCCATTAGCTTTATTCTTGAGCTGGCAACCTATCAACTTATATAAACAAGTATATTCTCTAGTAATGGTGTCATTTTTTTAGGCATGGTTTAATGACCTATCAGACTCACCCAAACAAAGTGCACTATTGAAAAATGTTATTGATGTGTTTTAAAAAAAATCAATTGCCTAAGACCTAGAAATGACTAATTTATCCCCAACAATAGTGTCATTCTATTAGGCATGAGTTGACGGGTTATCAGACTCACCCAAATAAAATGTGCAGCTCTAGGCTTCTATCACTAAGTTGCTGAAAATATTTCCAATTACCTACAACCCCACAACAACTAGTTTATCCTAAAAAATGGTACCATTATGTTAGGTCTCAAAATAACTACTCCACTTCATAGAACATATAGTACTCACAAAGCCAGGGTTATCATCATGTGGGTAGAATAGTTCATCGATAGAATTATGGAGGATCTTAAGCTAATTCAACAAGAGTGGGTTATATCTTCTACACTTTGAGCTCAACTTAAACTCGTGAGGGTGCTGCTAGGGGTATACTTGAGTAGGTATTCAAATCTTAAAATGTAAACAAATTATAATGGATTATAGCTAAACCCAACCTATTTGGCTAGCCCCAAAAGCTGTCAATGGACTAAACAAATTTGTTATTTTCAACCCCTTATATAGTTGATAGGACATCTTGGACAAGTTTTCAAGATGAATGAGTTCCATGATTCATTGGAGACATTTTCCCTTTTCCAAGTAAACGATGAAATCATGAACACAAAAATTGGAAATGGACTATAATGGATGTTATATTTGTTATTTTAAAATGATGATTGGAATCACATGAGAGATCAATGCCTATTTATCGAGCTACAATATCAAGTGAGAAGAAGAAAAAATAAGGAAAAACTTTAAAAATGAAGTGATCTACTTTTCAAAGCATCAACATACATTAAATTTTTAGATTCATCTACTTATTAATCTAATAACATTACTCAAAATCATATGCATAAACATAGAAGAGTTATTGCAACTTGGACAATAAACTTAGAATTCTATCAAATTCCTCTAATAGTGATTACATTCATAGTAGCAAATGTGTTGTAGAAAATATTTATGGTTTAATACATTTTCTAAGTTAGAATACCTGTAATTGGAGACAAAAAACTAAAAATAATGATGATTAAAATATTCTATGATAATTTGAAACATTCCCTACTTTCAAAACCACTTATTTGTACTCAATATTCTGATGAGTACCATTTTGAATCTTCACCTACAAAATTCTCTTCTCTCTACGTACCATCCAATAACTGTGAAAATGATTGTAATTTCCTAGAAATACTCATGAAAGAGAAAAAAATAGAAAATGATCACTATAGTTACAAAATATAAAATACCAAAAATAAATCCCTCTAAAATAGATTCCTAAGATCATCATAGATCCCCTGCATTGAATGCAACTAGTTGGGAGAAGCGTCACTAGTAATGCAAGTTGGTGGGAGCAATACATCATCAAAAAATATATTGTGGGAGACCTATCAACATATCAAGATTTAATCTAAGGTTTTCTAGATAAAAAAATTAAAATTATGGCAACCTCAAAAATGGCTTGGCCTCATCGACCATCAAACGTCAAGCTTGATGTATATCACTAAACAATCAAGATCAAAAATAAGGATGAGAAATTGCAAAACTCCACCAAGAAAATCATCCTTCAAGACTTAGGTAGTTTTGACAATAGGATATGGAAATGGATCAGGAATCAAGGATTGGAGAGAAGAATTACACCTTATCAAAATAAGACATAAATTAAAATGGAAACCTGGTCACTGAATACGAAAGGCTATGACATTGGGGGTCGGGGATCGGTAAGAGCTCATATTGCATGACAAGGAGGATGATAAGGATTAAGGATGATGGCCAATCTCTAAAGCTTGAAATTTCAAGACACATATATTTTGTAGGATTCCATCGAAGCTTTAATGATCAGTGGAGGAAGGGGAAAATAAAAATGAAAGTGATAAAGTTTAATATTTAAGGCCGATGACTAAAACTTGAAACATTTATACTTAGGTGATTTTTGATGGATTATGAAGGGGAAAGAAGAAAATCTTAGTAGTGATAGAAATTTTATGACTGCATGTAGATAACCAAAAAATCAAAACCTGAAAAGGGAAAACTATAGCCAACTTTAAACTTTCAAGGCATAATTCATGCAAGGTGACCCATGTAAGATCTATCTAATCGATTATCATTAGGGTGAAGGATTAAGGCATGAACATGAGAAAGGATCCATACAAAAAGGAACCTAAAAATCTAAGTCCCAATAGGGCTCTCAAGATATTGTCTCATTGTAATGTATCCTAGAATGATGGGGAAACCAAGGGAGAAAAATAGGCCTCCACTACCATTCACCCACCCATTCCAAGAACTATTATGTCATATTTTGGTAATTTTTCTCTTAGGTCTCTTGAGATACTTTGTTGTAACTCTATAGCCTAGATAAATTGAGACACTCGGGGAATGAATGGGGCCTCCCCTAGCATTCACCTACCCACCCTATTGATTTGGTTGATTCGACAAAAAGACATTAAAATGGAAAAATGGCTTTTGGAAACAATACATTAAATGTCACTAAGGAATTTTGAAAGAATGAATTCATTGTTAGATGGTCAAATAATTTTGAGTTGAAAAAAGATAAAGAGATATTATTATGGAGGGGCCCCACATCCACCTTTAGATCTAAAGAAAACATTACTAATCCCCATGAAATCTAAGAATTGATCTGCCATAGTTTGGTAGATTTTTCTCTCAAGTCTCTTAAGAGAATTTACCAAAACCTTGTAACCTTGAAGGATCAAGACACTTTGGGAATGAAATAGGATTCCCTTATAATTAATCAATCCACCTCATCATTTTTTCTATTTGTTTTAGCTCCACAACACAAAGAATGCAAAATATAGCTCTTGGTAATAATGAACTGAAGCCACTAAGGCATTTTTCAAGAATGTATTTGTTATTTGCATTGTCAAAAAAATTCAATTTGACAAAATATGAGAGGTTATTTTTGAGGGATCTCACATCCACTTGTATCTCTAGATTAAATATTTCTAGGCTGGCCCCATGAACTCCAAGAACTACTCCATCATAGTTTGGCATATTTTTGCTCTCAAGTCTTTTAGGAATTTTTTTCATAATCCTATAACATAGATGGATAGAGACACATAGGGAAAAATGGTACCTCTCATAGTATTCACCCACCCACCTTGATGTGTTAGCATAGTCAATTTATCCCCATGACATGAGAATGCAAAATATGGCTCTTGACAACAATACACTAAAGTCATAAGCAATTTTACAATAATGCATTCATTGTTTGCATGGTAAAAAAAAATGAGATATTTTATTATGGTACGACACTAAATCCACCTATAGGTTCATATGTAGATTTACTAGGCCCCATGAACTCTAAGAATTGGTCCATCATAATCTGACATTTTTTCGCTACTAGGTCTCTTAAGAGATTTTTTCAAAACCCTATAGCTTGAAAGGACAGAGACACCTGAAAAATAAAATTGGGCCTCTCATATAACTCACATACCCACCCTAATGTTTTGGTATAGTCATTTCAACCCAAAGATGTAAAGAGTACAAAAATTATCAAAGTTGTTGACAAATTTTACAATTTTTGTAACTTTAGCAACTTTTTGTTTTAAAGATAAATTTTTGTAATTTTTCAATTTTATATATTTAGATATATAAATTATTATCTTAATCTATGGATTGATGCAATTTACCATGCATTTAGTAACTTTTTGATAACTTTTTCACTTTTGATAGTTTTAAAAAACTTTGGTCCAACCTTGAATTTTTTAATTTTTCTTTTGATTTTTTATTTCTCATCACTCCCTCATGTTTAAAATAATTTAATACACCTATCTTAAGTAATCTCATCCATTAAAATGGTCAAATCCATACATTATAAAGTGCTACCCAATGTTATCCTATTTAGGATTGTTACAACAACCCTCTTTATGGCTATAAAACAAGCATGTTTTCATTTCTTTTCTCTTATATATTCATTATATCTTCATAAATTTTAATAAAACTTTGAATCTCTCTTCCCATATAGATATCATGACTTATGGGTTCTCAAATGGAATAATAGTAGTTTGTACGACTGTAACAATAGCAAGCTCTTCAAACTCTTCTTTTAAATTACTTTCTTCTTTCTTCTTTTATTATTTGACTCCATTAAAACATATTATTGTCTTAATAAATCCAATTGTGTTATTTCTATTCATCTTATAATGTGATATTTACAATCATATGATATTGATTGTTATTGTAGTATAATATTCATGATTTGGCGATGATTCCTAATATTTTGAAATGTATAACTTGGTATGTGATCTTGTGAACTTCATGAATTTGTAATAGTGAATCCCTTGTAATATGATGACATTATAGGTAAGATCCATCCATGGTTCTGTTGATGATGATGTCACTCACAACAATAGTGCAGATAAAGTCCTCATAGTCAGACCGCGAATAACCTATCTTCTTGAAAGACTTAACTAGGGCAACCTTAGGGTGTGTCCATGTAATTGGAAAAAGGTTGACGTAGCTCAATCCCAAGTCTTCAGTAGTTAGGTCTTGACCATACTAGGTTCACTTCAAGGTATGATGTGATAATGTTGTTAATCACAAGGGCTGTATGGTTATCTCTAGTTTCGTTAATAATCATGAACATTAGGTACAAGATTTTCAATTTAATCATAAAATAATCTCATGAAATCAAAATATTTACAATAAAATTTTATGAACTTCAAATTTTTTTGCTATCACTTAAGTAGATTTAGCTTTAAGAATTCAACAAATTCATAGAAAACGAAATATTTTCAATAAATTTCCATTCATTCATCTTTTTTTTTGGGAACATTTTTAGAAATTTAAACATCTAATATAAATTAAAGCATCAAAAATACTGAAAAAAAAAAAATTTCTCCCAGTTATTCTCCACGCATGCCCCAAGATATAATCAAATCAAAGAAAAGAGCTTTATACTTCACCAGATTGCTTCACAACTAGACATAAATGGTGCAAGCTTTTAAAGAAGGGGGTTTTAGTTTAAACACCGAGTAGGTTCTATATGCACCCTTAAACAATGCAACATACAGTCTTGTTCAACTGAACTAAAAAAACCAACTACAAAGATTCATGAGATAGATAGCTATAAAATTGGATTTCGATATTGATTAAAGTCTACGTGCATAGAAGTTTTTAGTTTGAAATGATTTAGAAAACAAGAAAAAAAAACAAAACTTAGAGAAGTTTTGGCTCTTCTGACATCCACAAATTTTGAACTTAAAATAAAAGTAAAGCAATAAATGGCCTTTTATAGGAAAAAGGCCCCAAGAGTTCAAACTTAAAGTCTATCAAGAGAATCAGAAATAGAAAATCAAAATATAGCACGTGTCATACACCAGTTGTCATCAAAATATTCTAGAAAAAATTAAGGTTTTGACTTCTTCAACAACAACACTCTTCAACTTCAAATTTTAGTACAAAACAAGGCTATCAACATTCTTTAGAATATCAGATGAGAAACTTCTATCGGGACCAGGAACAACCTACAAAATCAACTTCAACAAAACATCTTTGTGACACCTTCGATATCCGATATCCGGTACCTCCTTATATCTTTTAGAGCTTTGGTTTTACGAGCCTTTCTTCATTTTTCCTTAATTGATATTCTCAAAAAGCACTTAATATCTGATGCACTCACTCTTTTGGAATTCCTTGTATTTACTTCCAACTAAACTTGAGTATGGTGTAATCTTATGATATCTGGAGTATATTGGTATTCCTTTGCACTTTCTCTATTTCATACCTGACTATAGTGTTTATAAAATGTATGATCTGATCAATAACTTCTCAGGTTAACAACTGAACAGGGTCTTTATTTATTCTCCCAGTCCTTTCCTTGAAAGCTCTTGCTTCTTTACCTTCTTGTCCTAGTGTTCAAGGATCACAATCTTGACTTGCTAACTCTTCAATTAAATCTTGATCTTTATCAATCAAATTACTGCATTTCTTGGCGACCTCTTCAAATCCTTCTATGCATTGTACTAAAGTGTCACCTTCGCAACTTAACCGTTTCTTCCATTTTTCACATAATGGAACTTCTTGCTCTGAAATTATATTTTCTCTTATCAATTCTTGGACATTTATTTTCATGAAAGTTTCCACATTTCGCTTGTCAACATCAACCTGCTCCTGGCGAAATCTACATTCTCCTTCCAATCTTTTGGATTTTTCAAACCAACAATGTGCTTCCTTGTATTTCCCAATTGCATTTGTAATAAGTTCTTCTCCTTTCCTTACCCAATACTCAATCCATTCTTCAAATACATTCATCCTATGGAGAATCATTGCAATTGCATCCACCTATTCCTATGACATAAGTATTGGATTTTGAGGCAATTTAGTCTATGCTTGACCAAATTAGGCTAATGATTTTATAAAATTATCTAGGCTAGAACCTCCTTATTTCAATTCTTTTCTCCTGTTTACTTTTTTTTACCTTGGCAACAATCATTTCTAAATTAACCTTCATTTCTTTCAATTCTTGCATCCAGGAGGAGTGTCTAACGTCGATACTTGTTATCTTGTAATCCCTAAATGCTATATCATGTCTATTTTTATTTGCTATTGGGGTAGCTATATGGATTGTTCTACCTCCATATGCATTCTTTTGTATGACATGTTTAATTTTAGCTCTCCGCCTAAGATTAGGAGTCTCCACTTCTTGCATAAAACTTTTAAGATCTAGAGGTACTAATTCCACCTCTAATGGGGAAATCAATTCTCTGATTAACCAATTAGGTGCATCTTCATCTCATTCTACCTCTGTAACATTTCTCCATTCTTGGCCTTTAGTATGTTTAGGAACTTCTGATGGCCCTACCGTTGCACCAAAACGTCGACCTATCAATGCCTGATTCAGGCGTCAGTTAAGATCCACATCCACAGGAGGTGGTTAGACCATGTCACGAATCCGCGGTGGGCTGGACTGGCACCAACCTTGAGGGGGAAAAGGCACCAACCTTCCAACAATCCCCCCCAGCGCGTCCGCGTGATTCAAACCCATGACCAACTTTGATACCAATTGTTGGCCCTGCCGTTGCACCAAAAGGTCGACCTGTTAATGCTCAATTCAGGCGTTAGTTAAGATCCACATCCACAGGAGGTGGTTAGACCACACCACAAATCTACGGTGGGTTGGACTGGCACCAACCTTGAGGGGGCGAAGGCACCAACCTTCCAACGAAGTGGAATTACTTTGAGAGGAGGGGGGTGAATTAGAGTAATATATTTTTTAAAAACTCTTATGACATAAAATGCAGATTTGAACCTTTTTGATCTTGATCAGAATGAGACATTAAATATGCAGAAGAGAAGCTTCACTTTGAGAGATTATATAGATAACATAATCAATTATAAAACAACTCTTGTTAAAGCATGATGTATTTTGTTCATATAAGGCTGAATGAACAACTTTTTAATGCTTTCTTTTGCAAGGAAATTTAGACATTCAAATGACTATAAATAACACTTAAACTTTGCATATTAACAACTGAACCAAGAGAATTTAGAAGAAACTAAACATAGATAAAATATCAGAGCAATTGAAGAAACTAACTCAGCATAAATGGCAAAAGGAAAGATTGTGCAAAATAGACATGAAACAATACAAAAGAGAGACAAAAAGATGCTGAGTGGAAAACCCTCTTGGGGTAGAAAAACCACTCCAAAATGCCTTGTAGGCTTGATCTCAAAAATTGATTACAATATTGTTCTGAGCACCAACTCAATCACTGAAACAATCTGAAGCACCCACTTCAATAGGAGTACCAACTCCTTTTCAATGTTTCTTACTACACAAAATTTGCAAAGTAAGGACCTTATGATTGCACTATGTTTGCAATCATAAAATCTCTATAGAATAAAAACATATTTCGATAATCCCAATTACATAATGTACTGACTGCAACAGTACAAGGAAATTATCTCTCTCATGCAAATCCGGATATGATTCTCTATTTTAGAAACCAGAGACAATATACAATATAGCCCTCTTTTTACTTTCTATCTTTCAAAAAGTATTCACTCTTTCTCTTTCTCAAAATATCTATCCATAATGGCTTATTCTATACATTTGTACAAAGAGTGCAAAAAATTTATACTTCTCAAAAATCCGTATCTACATATAACCAGGGTTTTTAAAAATTTGTAAACCATGCTTTTTAAATCATGATACTCATAACGAGTTTTAATGATAAGAAAAGAAGTTTCAATAACATCTAAAAAAGATAACACCCTTGAGTAAAGCTCAGGTTTACACAAACTGAACCAGAATTCCAATGAAATCTTAATTAACAAACCAGCTAAGATTAAAACCAACATAATGTCTCTCGAATTGACAAACAAAATACCTATCATGGTGGCCAAAATGTTAGCACCTGATTGTGTAGAAACTTCATAACGGTCTCACTAAGATTCTTCCAATCTCTAGCTCAAAAAGAGTCCACAATAGAAATCGTCACCCTCCAAAGCTCATATATCATCATACCTTTAGCTCGAGCCAAGTCTCAACTCAAAACTGCAATAGTATTTTCAATGGCAGTGCTAGGGTTGACTAAGTTTGCAAAATGAAACATAAATTTTGTTTTACCCTATTTCCCTTTACCATCGAGCATTTTGACAAAATGAATAATAATTTAGAATCCACAAACTAACAACATAATGCTACACTCAATTTCCCTACTCACAATCTATGTGAGTAAAGAAAATAGTCTAACAATTTCCATGTCATCATTATATTGCTGCCAAAGTCAAAGTGCCATACCAACTGTTGCTACCAAAGACTTCAAAATAAAAAACCAATACTATTATCACTTTAACAATAGCCATAACCTTCTAAGAACAAATGCCGACCACTTTAAATAGAATATTGTTTCCACAAACTTCCTGTCCTATTGACAAAGATAGTCACATGTATATTGTGACTTTATATATTGAACACAATACCATATGTTCAAAGAAACCCGATAGGGTTAAGAAAAAAAATCACCATGCAAACCTCTTAACCACCTTTTGATTTCCATCTGATGACACAATCATAGTATCAAACATAATTCATAATGACTTTAGACAAGTCAAAAAATTTCATGAAAAGCCTGATAACATTATAAATGATGCCAATTCAATGAAGGTCAAACACTATAAAGTGTAAGTTGTTGTAAAGTGAAGCCCAAGCTAAGTTACCTTTGCCATTTGATAAACATATGACATATGAATGAAACATGAATAATGCCACAAATATAACCATAGTAAGCACATGTAAGCCGAAGCTATGGCATGAAAGCATAATCATGGACAAATATATAAAATGAAAACCTGGAGGTCACATTAGCACTGTAATGACAAAGCCAATATGTGTCATGTCAAAACTCAAGTCACCAAGAAATTCCTATCTGCACATGAATCCAATAATCAGTACCAACAAAATAGGATATAAACCAATCACCATAAAGTTGAATGCCAAGACAAGTATGCCAGCCAAAACCATGTATGCCAAAATTGAATATGTCTGAATGTACACACAATGCAACTGATAAGCAATCACCAAGATGCCAAACCGAATCAAAATTTTGACATCAAGGACAAATAAAAAAAGAGAAGCTAACAAATTCTTCTCTTACATCTTTAGCTTTATCTTTAACGTCTTCTGAAATAGGAACATCTTTAGTATTTTTTGGCATGAATTCTGGATTACCAGGATTCAACGTTGTCTCTTCAATTCCAAGAATTATATTTTCTTGTCCAGCTAGATGTTCAACATCCATTCCTAAGACATCACCTTCTTCATATCCTGTCACATCAGTATTTTCATCTCTAACCTTATCACCTGAAACTTGTGAAGTTTCTTCATTTTCAATCTCAAACTGGTCCTCCCTTGATTTTTTAGAGACCTACGGTTGTTCATTATTATTTTGATCATTCCCAAGTGAAGGCTAGGAATCAAAGGTATCTTCAATAACCATATCATCAGTAGGATTTTGTCATATAGTCTCCCCTATTTCCATTTCAAGAACATCAGGGTTCCCTGCTTCTGAAGCGAGTGTTCCTTTTATGAATTCTTCTTCTTCAATGTTTATAGGAATTGACCCTGCATCTAGAATCTCTTCCATCACTAGCTGTACCATGGGTTTGTCTTTAGACTTCTTTTCTTTTACTTGTTCTCACATGGCACCCCACTTATCCATTTGTTCCTTAATTTTAGCTTCATCTGCCTCAGAAACTTCATACAAAACCATAGGAGTTTTCCCTAATGCTTGTTTCACAGTAGCCATATTAGCTAAAGGGGGAGAAGTGAATATTGCTACAACTCTCTGAGATGTAGACCTTTTCTGTGTACCAATGTTTTATATTATCCTCACCCCTTCATTAGTAGTAGGATTGATCTTTGGTTTTTTCATGGAAGAAAAAGCCACTTTTGGTTTTACTTTTGATTGAACCTAGAATGATTCAACATCTCTACATTTACCAGCTGGTTTTAATGAAACTCCTTGGCCTGGAGCCTCAGGGGTCTTTTCTTTAATGTGTATACTAGCAACTGCTTTACCATCTTTCCTCTTTTTCTTAGCAAGTTCCCCACACTCTAACTCATTTTCTTCTCTTTTTTTCTTTCTTTTATCTTACGAGTATGTGGGTTTTATTCCTTTCTCTCTTAAAACTTTACAAAAATCATTTATCCATTGTTGAGTCTGCAGTAAAACTAGTGCAAATAATTTCTCCATTGATGTTATTTCTTTATTTCTATAATCTGGATCTAGAATAGGTTCATCATAGAATTTGCTTTCATTGTAAGCCTTATTCAACACTTCACCATCATCCTCCTCCATCTGATCCAGAATATGATGGATTTTGAGGATTCACGTAGACTCTAATGACAATCTTTCATATTTTCTCTTTCTTACTTTATGCTCATCTTCACAATTTAATCAATAATATTCAAGATACTAGACACGAGCATAATAACCAACTATATTCTTGGCAATATTCCCTTATGGGTCATAATACTTTCTTTGGAGTGGAAAGTATTCCAAATTACACATTTTCAACTCTTCTTCACACAAATTGGCTACTCTAATTGCACTGCATTTGTAGTTCCCTATTACAATAGGAAATTTGAAAGAAGCCTTTTTATGAGCAGCACTGTAAAGAGCTTAGGATGGATTAAGCTGTCTTACCAATTCCAACAATACCATTTTATCTGTAGGGTACCTATGCAACATGAAAGGATGTCCATCAAACCCTACCACCCTAATGTAGGTGAAAGTTGGAAATTGAATTTACCAACCTCCAATAGGTCTAATAACACTTTGTGCTTCCAAAGAAAATCTTTTAGCTTTTCCACCTTCCATTGTTTTGACCAGCTTCATGAAAAAAACATCATTAACTCTATTGTATTGCTCCTTGTATCCATGGATAGTAATTTGAGGTAAATAACCATATATTAAACTGTTTCCCACTTCCCTGCCCAGAGTACCAATCCTTTTCAACCCTTGCTTGTTTTACCTTAAGGTACATAAATAAATCATGTATATGAGGACATATAAAAACATCTGGACTTTGGAAATGCCCTTATTTGGTCGTGCAGTCTATCACTAATAAATCTTCCCAATGCATTGGAACATGGATTTCCATCAATTTGGATATAATCACAAACATCCATGGTTCAAATTTACAGCCATCTTGCAATCTAGCTATCCTATCGTACTTAGCATAGTTATAATATCTTGAACATCTTGGTTGAACATAGACCTTAAAATTGGCTTTTTTCTGCTCTGTAATCCTCTCCTGGCACCACTATGTGTTCATAATTTCTCTGTTGTGTTCTTCAACACTTAGGTAGATTTTGGCTTTCAGCTTCATATCAATGTGGTACATCTGAGTAAATGTGGGGAGACCAAATTTATATATATTTCCTTTCTCAAAGAGATCTGCATAAGTTCTTCCCTCCTTCTCAATGAATCTTTCATCTGGGTCATAATGGTTCAAGCATTCCATGACCAATTCAGGGGCCTCCATTGCTGGCGAAAACCCTCATACTAAAAGTAACTCACTTTCTATAAAATTCCTTGTATATTGAGAAGCATTTTTTTGTGATGCCCATGTGAGGAATTCAACATCATAAGACCATCCCATATGAGTATTATTAACTATCCCACCAATTGGTATAACTTGTGAATTACAATATTTGAATTTATCTTTTGGTTTTGCTTCAAAAGTACTCATTTTCGTCAGTGTATTCTACATTTTCAAATACGTGCTTTGTGTGTGAGTTAGAGTTAAATTTAACCAATTTTTTGACAATTCATAAAATCTTCAATTCACCTTTCGATTAAATTCAAATCAAAATAATCAACATTTTAGTTTTCAAAGGGAAATACCATCTTCTCGAGACTTTCATGAATGAAAATTATTGACATAATTTTTGTTATTCGAGACATACTTGGTTTTTTTGATGATATTAATCTTTTTAGAATGCAACCTTAAAACCCTTGCTAGCCGTGTTCTCAGTTTCCAGAAAATTACCTTTCCTTGCGTTTCAAAATATTAATTTTGTTCATTAAATGTCCTTTGCAAGTTTGTAGTATGACATGAAGTAGAGTGTTATAGAAGCAACTGCATGCTCGAGGTGATATCAAGTAAGTGTGTAATTCACCACCTTCATTTATTACCTATTACAATGCATTAATTTCTCGAATAAAGGTGTAATCATGGCGAATTAGGGTTCTAATTACAAACACCTAGGTTTCTATGTGGGCTCACTACTAGGGGAAAATATGGCACAAAAATCTTACTTAGCACTCTTGTGTCACTTTGTTTTTTATGAGGCAAAGGCTTTCAGGACAGGTGATCATTTACAATCACTGGGATTGACAACCTCCGATACTGAATATTGAAAATATTACTAAGAATCGGGACACTTACCTCCAGCTTTAGAGAAAACCGAGAGCAAGTAGAGGAACTAGGAACCAGGCTCAAGAGAGATCAAAAGTGATTTAAACATTTCATAACTGAACCTCTGATTTATGACCTTCGGTTTCTGACCTCCGGTTGAAGAAAACAAAAAGCAACCATCAAACTATCTGATGCAAGAAAATGTGACCATCAGGAAAAACCTCCAAGTGATAACTTACTAGGCGGGACTAAGACCGATCAAAGATACAACATCCTTGATGCAATCACAACAACTCTAAGATTCCAAATTTTGGTAAACTGATAGAACTTTATAAAATGGCCGAGAAACCAAATCTAGAAAAGAACAAAGACTTTAAGGAAAGAACAAGTGAATTGAAAATGAAACTTGCAATTTTACCAACCTCCAGAACAATGCCAAATCAAGTGAAAGCGAGAGGAAAGAACCACAAAAAAACTAACAACCAACAAAACAAAACAATAGAAAGTCAATTCTGGATCTATAAACCATGCTCCAACTTTTTTTAGTCTTCTAATTATAAATAGTTAGATCTTCATTTTAACATTCCAATTCCACTTCAAATAGCATTAAAAGGTTAAGAATTACTGAGATCACGTGTTTACAATTGATTATTTCCACCACAAAAAACTTAGAGCATAGAAATTACTTGCATTGACCTACATAATTTGGAAATTCCCTTTTAAGCCAACTAGGGATAGAGCCTTGCTGCCAATTAGGCATCCATAGCCCCAATAAGGTTATCTTTGTAATTCCCCCAAACATAGCTCTACTACCAACCAGGCGTCTACAGCCCCGATAGAGATATTTGGATAGCCTAAAGAGTTGATTTTATTTTTTTGATATTTATTTTATAACTCATTTCAAATTTTTTTTTTTTTTTTTGATATTTCAATGACAACTCATTTCAACTTGCAAGCAATGAAGCTTGCTATTAGGTTGGGAATTATAGTGGTAGCAAAGGTAGCCTTTTGATTCTTCACCCAATGCAAATAACTGCTATCCCAAATATTAGTAGAATGATTTAAGATATGCGTGCGTTTGTATATCAACATCAACTGAATGATTTATGCTAACTAGAGTAGAAAGAACCAAACAATTCCCTAACTATTTATAATTAAAGGACTAATTCTAGTCAAAACATAGATCAAAATTTATAGAATTGACATTCTATTACCTTATTCACCTTCAGAAGTTGACAACCATTGTTTAGCCTAACAATGCAAAACCCAAAAAAAGAAAACAAAAAAAAGCAACAAATGACTATTTACAAAGAAACAACAAAACTAACTAAAAAAACTATTTATAAAACTATTTACAAAAAATATCCATAAAACTATTTACAAAACTATGATTGGAAATAATGCTTTAGAAACTACCCATTGACAGGCAATGGGACGTCTTCACCAATCAAGGTTTTGAGCTTGTAGGTACTATCACCTAAAATTTCAGAAACTTGATACGAACCTACCCATAGCTTGTCAAACTTACCATGCTGACCTTTACGTTCATGGGATTTGTTCCAATACAAGACTAAGTTGGATATCCTAAAGGTTTTTAATCTAGCCCTTTTATCAAACCATATTTTTATGACATATTGATGCTTAGCAAAATGATCTATAGATCGAGTACATTTTTCATCCAAATTCATTAATTGCAACAATCGAGCTTTAATTTGATCATCGAATCCAATGTATTTTTGAGAAAATTTCCAAGTAGGGATTTTCAAATTTATTGACAATATAGGATCTACCCCATAAACTAGGTGGTAAGGAGAATTTCCCAACACGGATTTCATCCTAGTACGATCTACCCAAAGGGAGAATTTCAATAAAGAATGCCATTCTCAAGGATTCTTTTCAACCAATTTTTTAATTATATTGCACAAATTTTTGTTTGATGACTCTACTAATCCATTTCCTCGTGGATAACAGTTAGATGAAAATATTAATGTTATACCATGTTTAAATGCCCAATTGGAAAACTTTAATGAAGAAAAAATAGGGCCATTATCACATACCAGCGTGTACGGTGTCCAAAACCTGGTAATAATGTTTTCCTATAAAAATTTGATTACCACCTCTGTGGTGCATTATTTGTTAGGACATGCTTCAGTCCATCTAGTGTAATAATCTGTAGTAGTTAATATAAACCTATGAACTATAGACGATGGAGGATTGATAGTACTGTTGATGGTGTTTTCTGCACAACAACAACTTAGACAAAATATAATATACTATCTCTCTTGAAAGGTAAATCTCTATCAACAAGCCTCAAGAGATAACCCCAAGGTCTCTAATGTAAGGTCTTGACAATGCAATAAAACAACTTAGTGATAAATGTGAAAATGTTGGTAATCACAAAGGGACCTTACAAAACAAATGCTGGAACCTTTAATCTTATCAAATCTTATAATATGATTATACTTGGATTCCTAAATTTAACCCAAACTTTAAAGAAAGAACAAAAGAGAAGGGTTTCAAAGAGATTCCTAAATTAAACTAACTCCAAAGACCAATAGTGTAAATGATTAAACATTCGAAGTGGACCAATCCCTCAAAACTAATTCATGTTTAACCTATATTTGATTTGAAATCTCATAGAAATAGTGCAATCTTCTGAGGAATCAAATATTTTCAGATCATGGAATACTTACTGCTCAGACACTCCAATTATCAAATCATAAACACCATTGCATCACATCTAAAATTAAAATCTAACATATAACTAATGATCTCAAAGCAATTTCAAAAGATAGAATAACAAGAATCATGCCAGATGAATCGACACAAGAGAGAGCATCAAAGAACAATGTCTTTACTTGCATTGAATCACCAAAATGTTGCAATAATTTCGAGTATTCTATGTAATAACACTTGCTTTCAAAATAAACTAACTCCTAACTCTAGATCTTGCTCTATTACTTAGCTTGTTTCAAAGTCTAATCCTCTAACTAGCCTTTACAAATGAGGCTAGATTCCATTTTATAGGGAATTCATGATATGTCAGCCCAATTAGGGTTACAAGGAAGGTCGGCCACAAAACAAGTTGGCCCAGAAAGCTCCTAAAACAAAAATAAAACATTATATTAAATGCTTGAGGCTCCTTCTAGGTCGGCCTGGATTCTCCAATGCAGCCCGGTCCAATGCATGTAGAAAATAAAAGAGAGATAATGGGAAGCACAAATATCGATGCAATCATTCATTAGCTAGCCCCTTTGTTTTTATCTCGATCCAATTTATCTTGCACCTTAAGAAAAATATCCTCTAGGTCAGCCAATGGTGGAGTAATTAATACCTTAAACCTTCTCTAAATGGATTTAATCTCTGCCCTTTATTCTTTGACGACCTTATCCCATTCCTCCTAGAGATCTTGATATTTATCCATGACAATGATATAGGTGGATGCATCATCTAAATGGTGGGCTATGACCAGACCATCATCAATTGGGGCATAAACTTCGTGCCACCATCTTATTAACTACTCTAGGGTTAAATGCTTCGGTGCAAACTTCTTCCTCCCAGTCATGATCTCAAAGAATGAAATACATTTTTTATAAATTCTATTTAAAGTGCTCCCCACTTGTTGTACCTGCTTGAGGATTCTCTTCAAGACTTTTTCCTAATTTGCAGTGACTCATACCATTCCCAAGGTTCTAAAACCTTTGAAGAAGACAAGATTCCATCACTTACTAATCTTCCTTCAGTATTATCCATGATAGTCTTTGTTTTATGCAGGAGAAGGTCCACATCGGTTTTATCTTGCCTCAACACATTCTACAGCCACTCAAACAACCTATGTTCATCTCCACAAGTTTACACAATCTCCTTAATCATGCTATCCCCTCTAAGCATCATTCCTCGCAACCATTCGTGTGTAGCCTGTGTGGAAGCCTTCATCTTCTCAAGCTCAATGAATGCCTCCTTAGGCAATAATCCTTCAGGGGTCACTCCTTCACTTCCCATAGCCTGCAGAGGATTAATTAGATGTTGCACATATCTATACACATCATTCAATTGTTTTTACAACCTTTCCTTCTCCTCTGTTTCTTTATCCAACCTCCTTAGGATGGCCTGAGAGGAATCTTGGAATTCTTCTTTCTCCTGATCCTTACTTGTAGGCCCCAAGTTTATTGTTTGAATGGTGTAATCTTGAGGAGCTATCTCATCCTTGTTTTTGTCTGCTGTAGGAGTGGCAATATCAATTACCCCATTATCTACCTCATCCCTGGTGATCTTAGAAATCACCCTAACCTTCTTCTTTGCTTTTCCATTTCCAATATTAGCTAGAAGTTCATCCCAATTTGGAGGAGTATCATCCATAAATATCTGCTTATTCTTCAATCTCTCACCGAGCCAACCAGGAGCAGGGGCATTTGACTATTTCTCATCTCGCTTCTCCTTTTCTGGTTGATCCATGGAGGAATCAACATTCAAATCTTGCACTGTAGAGACTTTTTCACTTTTGTCTTCTCTCTTATCTTCCTCCTTATCCTCCTCTGGATTCTAATTCTCTTCTTGATCAAGGGTATCTGTGACCACCTAGATTGGAGAGGGAGTTCTCTCATGTACTTCTTCCTTTTCCATAGTTTTCTCCTCTTCATCACCAACAGGTGAGTCTTCATATGACACCAAGGAGGATTTCAAGATCTTACTAATTTCCACCTCCGCATTGTGAAGGTCTCCATCCTTGAATTCTTCTGCATCTTCACCCTGGTGGATATCCTCTATAGTCACCTCTCTTGACTCCTTTTCTTCATTATGCAATTCTTGAGTCGAAGGAGGGGAAGAAGTGCCTTCTTGTTGCACAGTAGAGGGAATTGAAAGAGTACCTTCTTTCACTAGAATTTCTCTAGGAGATGGAGTTATGGATTTCCTGGTATAGACTTGTGTCTTCTCCCCAGAACTCTCAACATCTATCAATTGTGGCACTATTTCCTTAGCCTTTCCTTTAGGGGGATCATTCTATTTCCCCGATTTTCTTGCCACTGTTCTTCTTTTAGGCACATGGATGCTATCTTTCTTCCCTTCTTCTTCATGATCCTCCTCTTGATCAAATGTGTTCTCCTTAGAGGTAGTCTTCCTATTTTTGGCAATAGGATTCCTCTTCCCTTCCACCTTAGTCTCTGCTTGAACACCCTTGATTTTGATCTTGAAGGGATAACCTACCTTTTCCTTTCCCTTTAAGTCCTACTCATCTTCCTCAGAAGTGGAGTGGGATTCCAAATTTCCCATTAAATCATATGTGTACTGCTTCCCCTCACTGTCCAATTCCCAAATCTTGTGTTTAATCCATAGCTTGGTGTATTTGATCATAAGAGCATTGATTTGATCCAACTTTGTCTTTTCTTCTTCTAACCAATCGATCTCACCTATGGGCTTGTCTTTTATTAGCTCATAGTCATGGCTTTGTACCACCTCCCCATCATCATCAATATGATTAGGGATGGCCCTGATTTTATACAACCTGATCAAGTGAGTAGACAACCTTGAGAACTTCTTCCTTTAGACCTCAAGCTCATCTTTACAATTAGCCCAATAGTCCTTGATATCATCCTTATGCCTAAAATATCTGTTGGCTCTCTTTTGAGCCTCATATATTCTATCAAATTTAGACCTCTTGGAGTGGGATGCCAAGCCCAAAGTACCAATTTATTCCTCAGAGGAGTATGCTATGATCAGGGAAGGACAAGCCTCACTGCTTCCTATTGTCGAAGGGAAGTCATTGCGAAAACCAATCTTATGCATGTCCTTCTTCACAATGGAATCAAAGGCATAAATTATCCTTGTGACTTCCAAAAGTATGATGTGATCGGTTGGGTATCTAAGCAGTCGGTAGGGAGCTCTCTAAAAACCATCAATCCTTATGTAGGATAAGGTGGGAAATTGTATAAACCATGCCCCAAATCTCTGGATCAGCTCCTTAGAAGCATCAGAAATCCTCACATGCTCCGCACCTTGGAGAAACCTTGTAATATACATGGTGAATTCATAGTTCAGCCTTCTGTAATTAGAATTTCCCAAATGCAATTGGGGATAGACCTCATAGATCACATCTTGGCCAAAGACCCCTCGAGTGCTCAATCCCTTGTATGGATGGAATCTTGCCAAGGCATAAACCAAGTAGGATGTCTTGGTGAAGCTCTTGGTCTGCAGTACATTACACAAGTGTTCATGAATCATGGCACTGATTATACCTGCCCAATGATAGTCTATGCCCTACTCTATTCTCACTATTATGTAAAACATCCAATTCTTAAATACTCTTGCACTCTTCAAGCCCATCACTCTACTGAGAAGACTGATTGCATCATAGTACTCTGACTTGAATTTTTCCCTAAACAATTGCTTTGGAAGCTTGGAAATATGTGCCTTAGGTTTCTCCAACCAAGAGTTGATAACTTGTTTGTATCCTCTGCATAGTATTTATTGGCTACATCAATAACAAACTGCACCAGATGGGATCTTTCGAGCATATCAAATGTTTGGGCCACTGAAACAAGAGAGAAATTTGTAAGCACTCTACCTTGTGGGCCAATCACTCTCTATGTGCCTGGGTCATAGTGTCTGGCACACTCCAAAACTAAATCATAGCACTGCACCGTAGAAGGAAAGCCAACCACATGAGCCAACCCAGAGCTTACCAATATTCTTGCCAAAAAAGGAGGGTCCTTCAATGCCATTCTTACCTTGAACTCCTCATAGTCCCATCTTCCCACATTTGTGTCTATCACTTTTGACCACATGGAAGCTAGCTTGCTCTGAGGAATCTTTCTCTTTTTATCCAATTTGATCCTTTCAGCCTCTGAGATGGAGGATCCCTCAACATCAGGATCCACTTGTTTTCCCTTGGCCTTGCTAGCAATTGCCTTGCTTGATTCAAGCTGCACTCAGCAAAAGATCACAATAAATTCCCATTACAACATGAGGATCAAGATTAGCCCATCACAAATAATATACTCATAATTCAAATAAGTCCAAACAACGATCAAAATCCCTTAAAAAATCATAAAGCACAACCCCTTAAAAGTTCGAGATTTTCACCCCTTCGCAAAAATCAAGCCAGGAAGGAAATTCAGGGATCTCTGGGCCAAATGAAAAATTAGCGATAAAAGCATAATACTCACCCAAAAGTCACTTAATTAACATTATAACTCAAGAAAGAGCATTATTCACCCTTTAATCACTCAAACCAATCATGAAATGAAAAAAACATTCAACATTAATTCATTTATGTCCACAATTCCTCATGTTTAACAGATTTTTGGGGATTTCCATCAGGGATGAAAATCCGTGAAACTAGCATGACTTCACATATTTTTGGGAAAATGAAGGGGCAATGGAAATTCGGGGATTTCCTAGGGTAAAGGAATTCCGTGAAGTAGTCGAAATCCTGAAAGCATTGACTTCACTATGACTTTGCCCAAATTGATCAAATGATCACGAATTTGGGTATTTGGACTCAAATGTTGTTTGTCTCAAATCGTTCTTTGATGGACTCAGATCTCTAATTCATCTAAGGGAAATTCGATTAATACTGGCAATGAAACTAAAGCTTGAAACCCTATGAATTCGCCATGAGCACACAACCTCAATTTGAATTCACCCATTTCATTTAAATGAACCATGATAAATTCCTCTAAGACCTTCAAAGCTAGGTAGTTATTGAATGAAAACTAAAGATAACAACCCAAAAATCACACAGGACGTCATTTACCAAATGCAAGAAACCCTAGATCACTTCCCAAAAATTGACATCACACACAAAGTCAAATTCAAGGACCAAGTCGGGTGATGGCTGACACTAACAAATCACTGATTTAACAAAATAATGGTGACATCAAATTCAAGGAAGCCGCTGGAAAGGAATGATGGGTAACCCTAGTTTTACTGCCGACCTTCGATACACCAAAACCAGACTCAAGACACGCGGACGACACCAAAAACCATTCATAATCATCAATCGAAAGCAAAGGTGCCATGTACATACCATTTGTGAAGGAAAATTCAAGTAGACTGTGACTAACAACAAGCTTCAAACCACCCGCAGACGAAAATGACACTAGAGAAACACCACCAAAGTCAACAATTCAAAGCTCAAACACCAAATTCACACGCAACACTTCAAGGATTAAGCTCTTCCAAATTCAAAGAAAAGAAAATGACACCACTTTCAACATAAAACCCCTAAAATTCCCCTTAAACACGAGCTACAAAATTCGTACAATCAGGTATAAATGAAGTGATAAGACAACTCAAGACAAGTTTCGGGGATCCGAGGAGGTGAAGGAAATTCGTGGATCTGAGGGCCCGAAGGAATTTTGGGGATTTACTGTGAACACAAAATTCCACGAAGAGCCAAAATCTCTGAAGCACAATGCAAAGTAGTCCTCATCGGGTATCCAAGGCATGGATGGAAATTGGGAAATTCTGCCCAGGGAGGAAATCCCTGAAACCAGTGAAAACTTGAAAATCAACCCAAGACATAGGATTTTCAATGAGTAACTTGAAGGGATCATTCGCATGAGCAGAATAAACATTAAAGCATGTCTCAAAGTAGCCAAATTTCATAATCAGAGGATAAAAAGCACCTAAGACAAGAGCAGGAGAGGGTCCCTGCTTCAGTGGGGCATGTGTACGAAAACTACACAACAAATGGTGACTCCTGCTGGGGAAATGCTCTAGAGCATTTCCATGAAAAAATGGAATAAAGAACCCAAAAACTATGGTTTCAATCCTTACATCAAGTCACCCATTTAACAGAGCATCAAAATTCACAGGAAAGCAAACCTTTCCTATACTAGGGTCAAAGTGTGTGCACATGCATTCATTTCTGTTTCCTTAGTTGCAATAGGGACCAAACTTGATCTGACCAAACTACGTAAAGATTATAACTCCAAAAGCATCCTAGATAGAACCTCGTTGCTAGTCAGGCATCCATAGCCCCGACGAGGTTATCACTATGGTCCTCCCAAGCATAGCTCTACTTCCAGCTAGGTGTCCATAGCCCCGGTAGAGATACTAGGATACCCCTGATAAGGTGAATATTTCTTTCGATTTTCAAGATTCTCTTTTCCTTTTCTTTTGATATTCTTTTAGGATCTCTTAAACTTTCCTTTTCACCCTGTAAGCAATGAAGCTCACACTCAGGGCTGAGAACCATAGTGGTGTTGAAGCAAAATATAAGATTTTTTCACCTGACCAAACTTCATAAGGACCATATGCAACCTTGGAATCTTTAAGATTTGTGTGGAAATATGAGACCCAAATATAGTCTAGATTTACCTTAATCCCATGGCTCATCTACTCAAAACATTTAATACATATGACACTAAATAAAGGACTTTCACCAATTGAATCTGGAAGGATGATTGAAGTTTGTAAAATAAATATTTCAAAACAAACATCGATAACATAATGGTTGCCATGTAGGTGCAACAAGCCCCAGAGAGCAGAAAATCGAAAGCAAGAGAAAAATAAAAGAAACCTACCCTAACCAAAGAAAACCTACTCTAACCAAAAGCAAAAGAAACAAAACAAGAGAAAAGCAAAAGGGAAACCTACTCTAACTATTTACAAGGGGAAGAGCTACAAAAAAACTTAAGACTAAAAATAATGCTTCAGATACTATCCATTGATAGGCAGTGGGATATCCTCTCCAATGAGAGTTTTAAGGTGGAAGGCATTATCTCCCAATATCTCTAAAATCTGGTAAGGGCCGAGCCAAAGTTTGTCAAATTTTCCATGCTCCCCTTTTTGGTCATGTGCTTTGTCCTAGTAGAGAACCAAGTGAAATATTCAAAAAGATTTCACGGTAGCTCTTCTATCAAACCATCTCTTAACAACACCGTGATGTTTGGAAAAGTTTTCTAGGGATTCATCTCTTTTCTCTTCAAGATGCAATAGTTTAGCCAGGCAGGCTTCACGCTTGTCCTCTTCATCATAGTATTTATTAATGAACTGCAGGGTGGGGATTTTTAATTAGATTGGAAATATAGGTTCCAAACCATACACTAGGTGATAGGAGAGGTTCCTAGAGATGTCTTTTATCTTGGACGGTCTGCCTAGAGAGTGTAGGATTTGATACATGCAAATCCACAGCTCACCAAGAACACCTGCATGCAAAATACCTAATGCTGAATGGAGACCAAAGAGACAGAAGCAAGGGTTTGAAAAATCTCAGTGGAGTGAGAGCAGTATTGTTATTTCCCAAAAAGATTAATTACAATAATTACAAAAGCGGCATATAAGGTGAGAAACCCTAAAGCCGAAGAAAGCTAGGTTTGTGCATTTAATAATTAATAAACATATTAATTATAATGCACCTACAAATGACAAGCTTAAGTGAATAGAATAATAGTTAGCATTAATAATTAAACCAAAGTGATTTAATTATAAAGGCAAATGAACTATTACTCTAACACCCCCCCTTAAGCGAAGCTCAGGAGGAAGCAAACCTAGCACAGCTAAGAAAGCAGGAAAAAATGGGTCCCGGCAACAAGGCCAGATCAGGTACCCAACTACAAAGAAATCTCTGTAAAACGGGGAAATAGAGAAAACCCAGTGGGAAAAAACTCTACCCCAAAAAGAGATACAACAACATGCTGAAAAAAAAAACATGAAGGAAGGAAGGCCTCAACAAGACCCCCCAAGGACAACTTCCGTCACCCCAAGCATAGAACGCAACTGAAGATAGCGCGGAGATGCAAAAGGTTTGGTGAAGATGTCAGCAACCTACGCGTCAGTGGGGATGTACTCCAAAGAGAGAACACCATCCTGAATCTGCTGACGGATGAAATGCATATGAAGCTCAATGTGTTTAGTGCGCTGATGCTCCACCGGGTTACGGGAAATGTGAATAGCACTTTGATTATCGCACCACAGAACAGTGGGATGATCAGGAGGAAACCCAAACTCAGTCATCAACTGTCGAAGCCACAAAATCTCCTAACTAGCATGCACTGTCGCTCTATACTCAACCTCTGTAGATGAAAGTGCGTGAGCATTCTGCTTCTTGCACGACCATGTGATAGGACCAAAGCCAAGGCAAAAGACAAAGCCAGAAGTAGACTTCCGATCATCAACATCACCAGCCCAATCTGAGTCAGTGTAGCCAACAATGTGAGGAGCCCCTGATGTGTAATGAATGCCATACATAAGTGTGCCCTGAATGTATCTCAAAATGCGCTTGGCAGCTTGCCAATGACTCTCATGAGGCTCATGAGAGAACCGAGAGACTAGACCAACTGCAAAGGAGAGATCAGGACGAGTGTGTGTCAGGTACAACAAACTGCCAACCAACTGCCGATACAATGTAGGATCCACTGAAGGCGAAGTGCAAGAGGTAGACAAAGTAACACCCAACTGAAAAGGTGTGGGAGTAGGCTTGCAAGCAAGCATATCAAAGCACTGAAGCATGTCAAGAGCATACTTCTGCTGGTAAACAAAGATCCCAGCAGGTGACTAAACAATCTATAGACCCAAAAAGAAGTGTAATAGACCCAGGTCTGTCATCTCAAACTGCTCCATCAATGCGCGCTGAACATCCTGAATCATAGAAGATGAGCTACCTGTGATGAGAAGATCATTGAAATATAGCACAAGGATGAAAATCTCATCCTCAAGACACTGAATGTAGACTGTAGGATCGGAATGACAGCGTGTGAATCCTGTAGAAAGTAGAAAGGAGTCCATCTTCTCATACCAAGCCCGAGGGGCCTGTTTGAGACCATACAAAGAACGTCAAAGTCTGCAAACCAAGGAGGAATCTTGCACAAATCCCTGAAGCTGATCCATGTAAATCTCCTCACTAAGATCATCGTGCAAGAAAGCACTCTTCACATCCTTCTGAAAAATGGGCCATCCCTGAGAAGCCGCGAGGGATAAGACAAGGTGAATAGAGTTCATCTTGGCGACAGGGGAAAATGTCTCAGTGTAATCAATACCCTCAACCTGTGAAAAACCCTTCGCAACAAGACGTGCCTTGTACCTATCAATAGAACCATCAACAACAAACTTAGTATGATACAACCACTTGCATCGCACTAACTTTCTTCCCTTAGGAAGAGAACAAAGATCCCAAGTATGATTCTTCATCAAAGAAGAATACTCCTCCTCCATAGCACTGTCCCACTCAGTATGTCCTATCGCTGCCCCAAATGTCTGAGGATCACCACAAAAAGCATGACTCAGAAGACTAGAACCCGCAATATGAGACCGGGTGCGACGGGAAGTGGAAGGGTCACCAGCCAGAGATCCTGCAGCATCAACTGTAACACGAGCCCATCTAGGCATCTGTGGAGGATCCTGTGGTGGAGGTAAATGGGGATCACTAAGATCATCATCCTCATCATCCTGAAACAAAGTTGGAAGAGAGGAGGGAGTAGTGGTAAGTGAAGTAGACTCTGGAAGTGGGGTATCTACTGCAGGAAGGCGCTCATCAAACTGGACATTCCGTCGAAACAGGACCTCTCTGGAATCAGGGTCAAACAACCTGTATGCCTTAACATCCTCGCAGTAGCCAACAAAAATGAGGTGTCAGCTCTTCCGCTCCATTGCTCTCCTCTGAGCGTCAGACAAAAATGCCCATGCTTCACTACCAAAAACTCAGAATGAAGATATATCAGGCTTGACATGAGACCAAGCCTCCTCAGGAGTCATATGTCGAACTGCCTTGTGAGGCATCCGATTTTGAATATAGTTGGCACAATCGACTGCCTCTGCCCAAAAAGATGAATCCATGGACTTGGACTGTATCATACAATTAGCCATCTCTCAAAGTGTTCTATTTTTTCTCTCTGCCACACCATTCTGCTGAGGGGTGTAAGGCACTGAAAACTGATGCTGAAGACCATGTTCAGAGCAAAAATCCTTGAAAGTTTGGTTCACATACTCCCCCCCATTATCTGTGCATATCCGATGAATAAAAAGACCAGATTGCTTCTCCACAAATGTCTTAAAGACTTGAAATGAGTCAAAGACATCAGACTTGTACTTTAAAAAGTACACCCATGTGCGCCTGAAGAAGTCATCAATGAAAGTAAGCACATATCTGGCACTGGAAAAAGAAGGAGTAGGAAATGACATGAGGTCACTATGAATCAACTCCAATGGTGCCTAAGCACGAGTAGCTCATCCCTGAGGAAAATGATCCCTATGTTGTTTGCCAAGAACACAACTCTGACAAACCCCATCAGTGCAAGTAATGTGTGGAAGCCCAAGAACAAGTGCCTGTGTGCTCATCTGCTGAAGATATCTGTAATTGACATGGCCCAAACGCTCATGCCAAAGTCTGCTCACTGAATCTGCATGTGCTATAAGACAGGAACCTGTGCCAGCAGAAGACTCAAATCCATCAAATATGTATAGTTGGGATGCAGTGTCAACATTCCCAGTAGCCACAATCATATCAGAATCATGTAAGTCCCGAATAACCACATCATGTGGTGAGAACTCAACTGTCTTACCAGAGCCAGAGTGACAAATCTGATAGATAAATAGTAGGTTCATCGAAATGTCAGGGACAAAGAGAACATCCTGAAGAGAACCCCCAGCCAATGCAATAGAACCAGAACCCAAAATAAAAAGATGAGATGAGTTTCCAACAACAATCTGTGAAGTAGCACAAGGAGCAAGTGAGGTGACCAACTACTGAGTGTGAGTCATGTGGTGAGAGGCACTGGAATCAAGAATCTAGGTGGGCCCAGAAGTCATAGCTCGTGCAATAAGAGCATGACCTTTTCCTGCAGGGGAGGATGTGGACTGAGGAGCTGAAATGTGATGCTCCTGCATGGCTTCCTCTAAAGCCTCCAAATGTTTCCAACACCGAGAAATGAGATGCCCTTCCTTTCCACAAAAGCTATAGGTCTCAACTAATTTCTTCTTAGTCTTGGAGGTAGACTCAGTAGACTTCGAAGAAGATTTACCCTTGGAAGGGTTAGCTGGAGGTTTTGAATCAGTTTTCTGTGCAGGTTTGGACGAAGACTCATTGCCTGCGGAATCTTTCTTTGGTTTGCTTTTCTGTTTTGGTTTCCCCTGTGAAGATTGAGCAACCAATGCTTGGCTAGAAGAGCTAGAGGCATCCATCTGTTGGATCTTTGCCTGTTCCCGTGTCAACCGATCACAGAATGTCTCAAAAGAAGGCATGGTGTGTCTAGCACCCAAAGCATCCATGGTGGAGTAGAAAGTGGAAGAGAAGATCTGATACTGTCCTCGCAACTTTGAGAGTATCAAGAAGATACACTCGTCATCTGTCTTGGTTTTCCCACATCCCTGCAAAACTGAGCGCAGAGACTTGAACTTCATCAAGAAGTCCTCAATGGTGGGAAAGCCAGTAGGTGTCAAAGTAGTCAGCTCTGCATCAAGCTATAGTGCCCGAAATTCATTGACAGTGCCAAACAAATCTGAAAACTTGCCCCAAATGGCCCTAGGAGTGGTCAAACCATCCAAGTGAAAGAGGAGACTGTCGAAAATGTTTAGTGCAATCAAGCCCATGGCTTCATCCATTTTATTCCTGTGCTGAAGAATCTCAAAAGGACGCTGTAGGACAGGTTGATGTTCATCTAGGCATGACCATAAGCCACGTGACATGAGTAGCCTGGTCATGTGTTCTTTCCAGGTGTGGTAATTGTGCGGTGTCAGCCGGGCCACAGAGGGGTCCGACATTGAGAGAAGAAAAAGACAGAAGTAGAAGGGTCATTTTCTGAAAGTAAATGATAGAAAGTAAAAGTACCTCCCCACAATGTATGATTCTAACCCTCGTACAACAAATAAACAAATACTGAAAGTACAAAAAATGAGGAAAAAACCTGAATGCCAGATGCAGAGAGAGAGGAAAACAAAGCCTATACTTTTATGCCAAAAAAAGTGCTCAAATGGCTGAATCAGCAAACAAGACTATCATATTCACGTCCGACTCGGAAACACCTTTCTGACGATATTTTTTTTTTCGAAAACGGACACCGTATGCCCAAGATACGGCCAAAAAACCACAAGTACCGCCTAAAAATGAGCTCTCTGGAAAAAACCAGTCACTGGAAATAATTTGACGGCCGTATGGCCGTCACTAGACGTCGACGGTGGCCAGTGGGCAGCGGTGCCGATGGAGGTGGTGGCGGGCGGAGTGGCGGTGGCGCCCAATGGCGGTGTAGGTGAGTAAGTGCTGTAACTATGGCCATATGGCAAATACCAAAATTTGTAAAAAAATTGATTTTTTTAAATTTTTTTGAGTTTTTTTTCGATTTTTGAGCCCGTATGGCCCTAGTAGGCCAAAATTTTTTGCCTATGGTCATTGTGGCCAAAATAGTCAAAGTTTATATGAATTTTGACTCTCCCGGACCTTCTGAACATGATGGTGGAGTCCGTTTTTGCTCAAACGGCTCCAGAAAATAGTGCCTCCTTCAAAGTGAGAAAAACCCCAAAGAAGCTCTGGCTGTCGTCTTCGAATCGTGGCCTCAAACACCTTCGAACCAGGCAGCGACAGGCTGGCTCTGATACCATGTAGGATTTGATAAATGCAAATCCACAGCTCGCCAAGAACACCTGCATGCAAAATACCTAATGCTGAATGGAGACCAAAGAGACATAAGCAAGGGTTTGGAAAATCTCAGCGGAGTGAGAGCAGTATTGTTATTTCCCAAAAAGATTAATTACAATAATTACAAAAGCGGCATATAAGGTGAGAAACCCTAAAGCCGGAGAAAGCTAGGTTTGTGCATTTAATAATTAATAAACACATTAATTATAATGCACCTACAAATGACAAGCTTAAGTGAATAGAATAATAGTTAGCATTAATAATTAAACCAAAGTGATTTAATTATAAAGGCAAATGAACTATTACTCTAACAGAGAGCAAACCTGAGTTGAGTGTGCCAATCCTTATGATTCTTCTCTAATAGCTTATAGATGACTGTTAGTAGATTCTTATTGGAAGACTCAACCAAACCATTTCCCTGTGGGTAATAATTAGATGCAAACTTGATGATGATCCCATGATCAAAAGCCCAATTAGAAAATTTCCGTGATGCAAAAGTAAGACCATTATCGCAAACTAAAGCCAATGGGTACCCAAAGTGATTAATAATACCTGATTCGATGAAATTGATTACCACTTTAGAAGTATATTGTTTTCATGCAAGAGCCTCAGTCCACCTAGTGAAATAATCAATGACAATGAGAATATACCTATGGCCTATAGAAGAAGGTGGGTTGATTGGACCAATGAAGTCCATTCCCCATTGTGCAAATGGTTTTACCTCTATGACCGGCTGAAGTGGAAGGGTTACACATTTCTCCTTACTTACTGCAGCCTGACATATATGGCAGGTCCTTACATGGTTGTGCACATCCTTGAACAAGTTAGGCCAGTAATAGCATGCTCTCAAGATCTGATTTGCAGTAGAGGGTGCCGACCCATCTGTCATGAAATTCCACCAATACTTTCACAACTTCTTCTTTTCCTAAGCATCTTAAGTAAACATCCTCATGGTTCTTCTTATACAAGACAAATCCCTTCATCATAAAAACTGTCACTTTTCAGCCGCAAAGCTCTCCTTTGTACAAAATTAAGGTGTTCAGTACATTGTTGGTTCAAGAGATAATAAATAATTTCATCGTACCAATCTCCTGAGGACACATCCTCGAGGTGGTAGTGCTGATCTGTGAGGTCAGTGCCCATTTCAATCATCGTCCTAGTTAGCCCTTATTCTCTCACCAATTTCATGGGATGGATATCAATATCATACTCTTGTAGTATGGTCACCCATTTAGCCCTTCGTTCTCCCAACTCATTCGGCATCAGTAAAATCTTCACTGTAGGGTCAGGTACTATAGAAAAGACTTTATTCCTCAAGATGTAGTGCCTGAAATTCTTTACATCTCTGACCAGAGCATAGGCTTTCTTCTCTACATTAGGGTATCTCAACTTTGCATCCTTTAGAGGAGCACTCATTAAAGCTATGGGATGCTCATTCCCTTGGTAGGATTTCTGGGTCAACATGCCAACAGAAGAATGACCTGAAGCAAAAGAGTGTATATAGAATGTCTTGGAGTAGTTAGGACTTACTAATACTGGAGCATTAGAAATTTCCCTCTTGATCTCAGCAAATGCTTCCTTTGCCTCGACACTCCACTAGTTAGCATTGCATTCAAAGGCTTCACTATTTCCATAAATCCAGTGATAAACTTTCTAACAAAGTTGACTTTCCCAAAGAATGAGTTATCTCCTTCTTACTTGCAGGGGGCTGAATCTTCAATATAGCCTCTACTCGTTCAGGATAGATGGAAATACCCTTCTCTGAGATAACATGTCCTAACAGTTTTCCTTTAGTGACTCCAAAAATATATTTCTTTGGATTAAGTGAGATGCCAAATTCTCTGCACCTTTGGAATACTTTGCATAAATCTACTATATGATCACATTGCTTCATAGAAAAGATTGTCAAATCATCCATATAAATAATTATGCACTTACCAATGATTTCCTTCAAGGCAATATCCATAGCTCTCTGGAATGTGGCTCCAACATTGATCAGTCCAAAGGGCATTCTTCTATAAGCAAAAGTTCCCCATTTTGTAGTAAAGGTAGTTTTGTGCCTATCCTCATACTGTACCATAACCTGATTATATCCAGAGTACCCATCTAGAAAAGACATCATCTGAGATCCATTTACAATTTGAAGTACTTTATCCAATAAAGGAACTGGATAATTATCCTTTTCTGATGCCTGGTTGAGATTTTAGAAATCAACACATAATCTGATCTCCCCATTATTTTTCCTTACTAGAACCAAATTTGTAACCCAGGTTGAATGTCTTACCGAAAATATGATTCATGCTAAAAGTAACTTTTGTACCTCCTTTTGAATGATTGGCTCCAAGAGAGCATTGATCAATCTTTGCCTTTGTCTGAATGGTTTGACATTTGAACTAAGAGGAATGGTATGCATAATGATTGAAGTATCATATGTCTTTAGGTCCTCATAAATCCATGCTATTACATCCTGATATGTATGTAATGCATCAATGATTCCTTTTCTTTCCTCCTGGAGTACATATCTTGCCAATGAAGACACTTTTCACACCGTCCTCAGTCCCCATGTTTTATGTTTCACATTGACCACTAAGAGACTCTTTTTTAGCTTACTGCTCCTGATCCTTTATCCTATCCAAATCAAAAATTCTCTCTAACAGCACCATACCTCTTGGGATAGTATTAGTTTTCAAGTTGATGATTCCTTCAAGATCCATCTCTGCCTCCTGAGGCTCTACCTCATCTATCACCTGAGAAGTAAACACATCACAACTAGTGATAAAATTGAGAATGTGCTTGTCATCCTCAAACACTTGGAAATTAGTTACGTTATCAGGCATTGAGGGTATTGGAGTGAGCTCCACCATGAACTTCTTCAAGCTTGAAAGTGATAAAGGCTACAATGTACTAGCTACTTGTGCCATAGAATCAACAATTTGGTTCTTGCTATGAGGTATCAACTGAATGTTGAAAGAATCAAATCATTCGATGAGATCCCAAACTCGATGTCTATAATTAGTCAACCTTCTATCATGACATGAGTATTATTATCTCACTTTCCTAACCACTGATTCAGAGTCCCAAAATACTTGCAGAACCTTAACCTTTTTTCTCATTGCCATCAATAATCCATGTACCAAATCCTCGTACTCAGCCACATTATTGGTACACTAGAATTGGAGTCTATGAGCAGCAAAATAAGTCTCACCTTTTGGAATAATCAACTCGAATCTTGCTCCAACACCCTAATTTGATTCAATCACAACCACCTTGGTTTAGAGGCTGAGACTTGGCTGATAGGTCTTGATCGATGTTTTTGCATGCATCCTTTTGATAGTAATACTAAAGCGTGGTGCATTGTTATACACCTCCGAGGATTTGTGGCCACTTGGTGGAGACTTGAGGAGAAGAAGCTCTACATTGACATGAGTTATGTGTCCTGGGAGATCTTCCTTGAGCAGTTCAGAGCTTGCTTTCTCTCTAACCATAGGCGTTAGCATAGGGGTGATGAGTTCCATGCCCTATGATAGTTAGCCTGGACTGTGGATTAGTATGAGAGACGTTTCTATGAACTTAAATAGTTCGTAGGAATAGGAGATGATGAGGGGATGCTTATGCAACATTTCATCAGGGGCTTAAACTCCTGTATCAGTGGTGGTGTGTGGGTCTTTGAGCCCAAGTTTATGGAGATAGTTGTGGAGAAGGCACGACTTGTGGAGGAGAACTTGACTATGGCACTGGGAGGCCATACTAGTGTTCTTATTGGCAGTGGTTCAGGAGCTAGGACTAGTGCTCGAGGGGGACAAACATAGGGGGCTGTGCCTCCTAAGACATAGCAGGGATCAACATAGGGTAGTCAACAACAGGAATTTAAGGGGAAACAAAAAGGTTTCTAGCAGAGATAGGGTGACAGAAACTGGAGGCGCATGAAGTGTTTCAACTTTGAGCAACCTACTTAGAGCGTCCAGTCTACTTTTGGAGGCAGTGCACAACATTCTAGTACACCAACTGGAGGCAGAGGGTATGGTAGAGGCACAAGTTGCTTCTCTTGTGGTCAACAGGGCCATATTGCTAGGATGTGTCCCAATAAGGGCATGTCAGGATTCACGCAGAGACCAGCGGCATCAGATCCGATACTGGGAGATACTGGTAGAGGCCATCATGTGTTCGCAACGGTTGATAACTGCTAGACAGAGCACCAGGGTACCATGGTTGAGGCTTATGGTATGTTATTGGGTAACCCTATTACTATTCTATTTGATTCAGGAGCATTCAACTCCTTTATTTCTTCATCCGTTGTGTCACGTTGCAGACTGGGGGCCGTAAGGCAAGCCGATAGGTGCCAGGTCAAGTTAGCATCTGGTGTGAAAGTCGCATCGCATTCTGTAGTACCTGATTGTAGGCTGGAGATTGGACCACTCCTTACTACCTTGGATCTTTGGGTCATACCATTGGGATCCTATGATGTTGTTATCGGTATGGATTGGTTAGAGGCTCATCGAGCAGTTATTGATTGTCGATGTAAGTTGATTCGGTGCATTAATGCATCTGGTGGTGAGGTGGATATTATAGGAGTATAGAGACCAATATCTTTGAGGATTATCTCAGCTATGCAGTTGAGGAGATGTGTTCGCCGTGGATGTTAGTTGTTTGCGGTTACAGTTGAGGACTTGGGGTTAGGAGATGGAGAGGAGAAGGTATCTCTTGATAGTCATCCTATTCTTTAGGAGTTCTTAAATGTCTTTTCAGATGGCATTCCAAGGATGCCACCGTAGAGAGATATAGACTTTAAGATTGATTTAGTACTTGGATCAGAGCCTATTTCATGAGCTCCCTATCGTATGACCACTCAAGAGCTGAAAGAGCTTGGCTTGCAGCTGGAGGAGTTGTTAGAGAAGGGATTCATTCATCCTAGTGTTTCTCCTTGGGGAGCATCGGTCATCTTTGTGAAGAAGAAGGATGGTTCACTACGGTTGTGTATTAATTACCGATAGTTGAACAAAGTGACGATCAAGAATTGTTATCCACTTCCCAGAATTGATGACTTATTTGACCAAGTCAAGGGTGCTACCATCTTAACAAAGATAGAACTTAAGTCGGGATACCATCAGCTTTGTATTTTTGACTCATATATCCATAAGATGGCGTTTCAGATGTGGTATGGTCACTATGAGTTTACTGTGGTACCATTCAAGTTGACGAATGCCCCATATGTATTCATGAGTCTGATGAATGGAGTATTGCACACTTACCTAGATAGGTTTTTCATTGTATTCCTAGATGATATTTTGATATATTCCAGGACAGTAGAGGAACATGAGGAGCATTTGCGATAGGTATTGCAGTGTCTTCGAGATAACCAACTATATGCCAACTTGTCGAAATGCAAATTCTTCAAGACTGAGATCAAGTATCTTGGTCATGTGATCTCAGGGGAGGGTATATCTATGGATCCTTCAAAGATCCAAGCTATCCTAGATTGGCCTGTGCCCACAAATGTGGTAGAGATCCATAGTTTTATGGGGCTTGCAAGATATTACAGGAGATTTGTTCAGAGCTTTTCCAGGATAGGTCATCCTATCACTTCTTTTCAGAGGAAAGGGAAGAGGTTTGGATGGCCAGAGCAGTGTGAGTCAACTTTTCAGGTTCTTAAGGATAAGCTAACCAGTGCACAGATTTTAGCGATACCTGATCCCACAGGAGATTTTTTAGTATGTACATACACATCCTTGGAGGGCTTAGGAGCAGTCCTAATGCAGGAGGGTTGAGTTATAGCTTATGAGTCACAAAAGCTTAAGGATCATGAACTGAATTATCCCACACATGATCTTGAGTTAGCGGCAGTTGTCCATGCATTGACCAGATGGAGACACTTTCTTCTCGGGCACAGATTTGAGCTACATAGTGATCATAGGAGCCTTCAATACATTTTCACTCATCCGAACCTTAACGCTAGACAAAGGTGTTGGATGGAGTTTCTTTGTGAGTATGACTTCAAGGTGAAGTATATTCGAGGAAAAGAGAACATCATAGCTAATGCACTCAGTAGATGTAGGCATGAGATATACGAGTTGACTCTTATAGTGGATTTGCGGAGTTGAATTCTTGCTGCTCTTCCTGCAGACAGTTGGTATTAGGATGTGAGGGCAAACATTGAGGTAGATAGACCTCTAGAGGGAAAGTTCATAGGTTATTCACTTGAGGCAGATTGTTTACTGAGGCATTCAAAGCATATTTACGTTCCTTTAGTAGGTGACCTTTGCACTTTGGTTTTGACTGAGGCTCATCATGCACCCTATTCAGCCCATCCAGGGGTGAAGAAGATGCATGTAGATCTGCACTAGTTGTATTTCTAGCTAGGGATGAAATAGGATATTATAGATTTTATAGTGAGATGTTTGGAGTGTTAGCAGGTGAAGGCTGAACATCAACATCCAGCAGGGCTTCTACAACCACACCTTGTACCTAAGTGGAATTGGGATATTATCTCATTGGACTTCATTATTGATTTACCTAACTCCTCGCGACGACATGATGCTATTATGGTGACAATTGATAGGTTGATGAAAGTAGCACACTTCTCACCTATGTGCTCCTCCTATAATGTGTCAACCATTGCTAGAGTGTTCATGGAGGACATTGTGAGGTTGCACGGTATTCCACGTCGGATTATTTCTTATAGGAATCCAGTGCTTACCTTAGCCCTATGGACATCATTACAGCATGCGATGGGGACATAGTTGAACTTCAGTTCAACGTATCACCCAGAGACAGATGGACAGACTGAGAGGGTTAATCAAACCTCAAAGACATGTTGCGTATGTATTTTATGGACCAGCAGACACAATGGGAGGGTTATCTCTATCTAGTAGAGTTTGTATATAACAACAGTTTCCAAAGTTCCATTGGCATGGCACCTTTTCAAGCTTTGTATGGGCATCCTTGTCGTACTCCTCTGAGTTGGGATCGATTAGAGGACAGAGTGTTATTGGGTCCAGAGATGTTGCAGGACATGGAGTAGCAGGTGGATCAGATTAGAGATCACCTGGTAGCAGCATAGGATAGGCGGAAGAAGTATGCAGATGCACATATGGTGGACATACAATTTTCTATTGGTGATAGAGTGTTCTTGCCGGTGCGTACGTGAAGGAGTCCAATTCGATATGGAAAGGGTTCTAAGTTGGCACCTCGCTTTGTTGGACCTTTCAAGATACTCGAGAAGATTGGTCTAGTTGCTTACTAGCTTGCTTTGCCGCCCAGTGTTGCACGTATTCATGATGTTTTCCATGTTTTAGTTCTTTGGCCATATCATCCAAATGTTTCTCACGTCCTTGATTGGAATTCCTTACAAGTAGAGGACGGGCAACTGGTTTTGGAGTCTGTGGCCATAATGAAGCGCATAACGCTCGTTCTTCAAGGGCGAGATATTGATCAGGTCAAAGTTCAGTGGGATCCCAGGGATGATGCTTCATCCACCTGGGAGGATGTAGTTAGGATGAGGGAGTTGTATCCCTACTTGTTTGCAGGCTTCCAGGAGTAAGCTTGGTCTTTGGGGGGAGAAATGTAATACCCCTCCATTTTGCTTCTTGTTCGGATTGCGTATGCTTTGTTTGGTTGCGGCTACTTTGATACTGGACACACTTTGTTATTTGTGTTTTGATCGCTACTTATTGAGCGACGAACTATTATTGTGTGATATGTTTATTTGATGATTGTTTTACATGCTTTAAGGGTGTAATGATGTTAGTAGTTATTACATGAGATTTTAATATGATATTATTGAGTAAGATGTAAATGTCAGTCTTGATGAGTGTATTGGTGAAGGGGACAGATTCGCATCACTCACTTGTGAGCGCCCTACGAATCTATGATTTCTTCACGGTGTGTATTATATGCTGGTTATATTATATGATGTTGTTTACTTGGTTTTCAGGTTGCAAGTACATGACATCGACTCCACTTGGTTTCACAAGTTTGAGCGTGTCGATCCAACGGTTAAGTTGAACGAGAGATAGTAGCTAGGTAACTTGTGTCAAGTCTATGCCCTAGCCTTAGTGTGTTGATATTCTTGTTCTTGTTTGTTGAGTCATGGTTTGCCTTATTTTAATGTTATTTGTTTCTGAAAGGTGCTTATTTATTGAATTAATTCTTAGAATAATTGCATTGGTTAAAAGTGGTGATTTATTAAAATTAAAATTATTTTTAGAAGTTATATTTAAATTTATTAATAAAATTTAATTTAATTAATTAAATTTAATCCCAAAAGGGTTGAATTTATTTATTAAATAATTAAAATTAATTAATTAAGTTTCATGTGGATTAAATTAAATAAAAGCAAAAATTGAAAGTTATTTGAAATTGAATTTTAAAAGGAAAGTTAGTTTTCAAAATATTGGAGTTAATTTAATATTTTAATTTTTAAACTGAATGCAAATTAGATTTGGTTGTTGAGGATATTTTTGATTTATGCCACAAGTGCATGTTTAATTAATTAGAAGAGTTTGTTGCAAATTCATTCACGGAGAGAATTTTGGAGAGGAAAAAAGCTTCTTCAGGTTTGAGAGGATATTTTTGGAAAAATTGCATAGAGAATGGTTGGAAGAAATTTTTGGTTGTGGAATTGAAATTGGAAAATTCTATTGATGTTGGTTGTGCTTTTGGATTGTTTCCTTGCTTGGATTTGTTGCATGGTTGAAGAGAAATTGTGAGATCTTTGGAGGAGGCTTTGCATCAAAAATCTTCTTTTCTTGTAGCTTCAACACCAGGTTTTATTCTATGGTTTATTGTTCTTGAATTGTTTAAATTAAATTGGTAGTGATTAAAGAATTGCTTGTTAAATTCATTTAGGAATAGAGATTACTATTTGAGAATTGAAATTAATTATTTAGATTTTGGAAGTTTTGTTTTTTTTTCCTGTGAAAATTCCTCAGAGAAATTGTAAAAACCTTTGTAGAATTTAATTTCATTTGAGGTAATTGTTAGTTTCATTATTAAATCAAACTTATGGGTAAAACAACACATTTAGATTGTTATAGGAAATTTAAATCTCTATAGAAAACAAATTGGTTTCAAAAAACCTCTGTAGAAAAATTTACAGTGAGGAAACCTAGAAGATTTGAGTATTTTTGGTTATAAACTAGATTCCTTTTAATTGTTCACATTCTTAAATTGTAGGAATCTTAGGAAAATGATTGAAAGAATCCATTTCAACCTCTATAAATTTAGGAAGGTTCTTTGGAAAATTTTATTTTCTTTTCCTGTAGCTGGTTATTTTTTATATAATTTTCACAATTTAATCAAGTAAAAAAATTATGTGTAAATATATATATATATACATTATATGTATTATACTTTAATATATACATATAATATATATATATATATTTATTTATTATAACATGAAAGATTAAATTTATTAATTTTTAAAAATCGCCGTCCGAACGACGTTCTTGGGAAATGAATTCTGGAAAACTCATCGAAATTAATAATTAGTAGGTTGTTTTTTTTAAGAATTTTTTTATATATTAGTGGTTGGTGGGGGCGGATGTACGCCCATTGTCCACTATGCCTTCAGAATGGGAGTGCGCTACTCCCATGGCAGCAACGCTGCCCCCAACGCAGGGTAGCTTGCACCCTATACAGCTCAACGCCCTTGTTTACAAGGCCGACTGTACATGGGTACAGTCCGGCGGCCCATAAAGTTTTGTTTTTTTTATATTATTTTTATATTTTTATTTCATTTTAAGTTGTAAACTAAAACAAAATATTTCTTGGGAGTTTTCGTATAATTAGATTTTCGTTTCGAAAATCGATAATGTCTTGGCATTCTTAAAATTTAAATGATAGAATATTAAAACGTATATATACATTATGTATATATGTATATATATATATTTATATATATAATGTATATATGTTTGCACATATATTATTTTTATATGTGTTCTGTGATTTAGTAAACAACAGATATATAAGTGTATTTATATTATGAGTATATATCATTAGTATAAATAGAAAATAAATATTTATAGGTTGCTATTTTGAATAGTGTTGATTTCAATTTTTTTTTTTTTTTTATGTTGAATAGAAGATGAAAAGGGAAATGTAAATAAATTGTAAAAATTGATGTGAAACTAAAAGGAAATTTATGGATTATGTTGCTTTTAAAAGTAGTCAAAAGATTGCTTTGATAAAATTAGATTTTTTCCCTTCCTTGTAATAGTAAAGGCAAATAATTTATTTTATTTAATTATTTGGTTAAGGCAATTGGTTATTACTGAGAAAAAAATATTAAATAGGGAAATGGATTTAATATATCCAAAAATAGCGTATTTTCTTGTCTTTGCTTATTGTTATTATTTTTTCTTATGTTCATGATTTGGGAAAAAATTTATTTGAGTCTGAATTTGTAAGTCTTCCAAAGGATGTGGGTTGTTGGTTTGTTAAGTCAACCGTTCATATTTCCCTTGGGTAGTGCTCTATGTGATTTGTTTCCTCCAAGTGTTTGGAGTGGGTTCCCTTAACCGATGTCTCCTAGAATAGGGGAGATTGCATTGTTACTTTTGTAAGCACTTGAGTTACCTTGGAGGTTAGTTGGTATAGTGTGTTATCTATTAGAAGAGTGGCTTTTGTTAGGGGCCGGAGCCCAAAGAGGTAAATTGGGTAACCTTCAGAAGTGATTTAATCAAGTGATAATTAAAGTAATGTACTTAGATGATTAGGATGTTCTTCACACTAATCAAGATAACTTAGCCTCAGTCATAGACACAAGGGCTCGTTTAGACTTGGGATGAGTGGGTAGGCTTGGAATGGCAAGGTCAACTATCTTGTCCTCACGAGAGGTAGTCGATTCCGCATGAGTAAGCATGAGGGCTAGGATTTGTTAGAGGTCACCATGAATTCTGGAGCCTATGAAGAATTCCCAGAGGAGATCTCATGACTAACTGTGTGATGACACTCTGTCTAGGATAACATTGGGTTTTGTGTTATGTGTATGGATTCTTTATCATACTTGATCGATTTTATGTCTGGAAGCAATGTGACCATGTTAGTGTTAGACTTATATTGTGAATGTGTTTGGTTGAGTCAGTATGTGTCAGTATGAGTTTTTCTTTGGTTAGAGGTAGTAGATCTTTTTCCATGTTATGTTGTAACTATCTCCTAGCATGGGGGGTGGGCCTTCGGGTACCACTTGGATGGGTGGAACATGCACCATACACCGTTGGGTCCCCCTTTTATCTTCAGTATTTGGAGGTGATACATCCAGTTGGACAGCTCGTGGTTCTTGATTATATTTCTTGTATTGATGTATTTCCAAATGTAATAAGTTATTTTACCCCTCTTGTATTTATGAGGTGGAATTTTGTAAATGTAACACTTTTGTAATATTGCCTCATTCTGGAAATGAGTGATGTAACCAAATGTTCAAGTTATGAATTTATGTTACGGATGATTATCTTCTTATCATATGTTGTTTATGTATGTTGAATTAATGCTTACTTCATGAGTAATGAATGCAAAGGTTTTTAAATGATGTATGTTAGTTGGGTTTAAGTAATCTCGGTTGCGTAGCCTTAGGGGATGTTATCAATTGTAGATGAACATGTATGTTTAATTCACTTTAATAAAAAAAAACTTTCGTATGTTTTTATCGTGAATTGAAACTTCCTCTAGGGTTGTGTGGAGGGGCATTACACATCAAACCTTAATGTCCAACAACCTTTGGCTTTGGATCCTTTTGAGCTCCTTCTTGTTCTACTGCTACTAGGGAGTTCTTCAGGAGGCATTGGAATTTTAACTTTGGGATCATTTTGAATGCTTTGTATATCCATTCTGATAACTGGGGTTGGGTTGGTGCACCTCTGGACCTGCTCCACCCCTATCTGACATAGGTAACATTCCAAATCTGAGTGGGGAGCATTATGGACTCTACACCAATTAGGGAGAAGTAAGTCTTCAAACTCAATCTTTCCGCCCAACTAAATTTGATCCTTTACACACTTCTGGATAAAATCTTAGAAATTATTCAGCAGACTGAGTTGTCCATCATCTTGGTCATCGATTTCCTCTATTGGTTCAATCAGTGCCTCAGAACCGCTATACTATGAGGTAGACTCATCAAAGGAGCTTTGCAACATAAAGATCTCTTCTATATCCAATTCTGAAATGGGGGAAGCCAATACATAATTCCCCATATTGACCTTTGATACCAACATCTCATTCGAGGTATTCTAGTATTCAGTAATTACATACTTCATTCTAGGTTCTCTTTCAATTCAGAGTTGATTTGGAATTCCTTTCCAGGGGAGCCACATGTGGGAATGATCTATGGATGTGTATCCATTTAGTGCCTTGGTGAAATCTTGACCCAAAATTAAACCATAGGTATCAAGCATGTTTGCTAATTGAATATTGACCACCTGTTGTACCTTAGGATCTGATGCAATTTTCAAAGGAATCATGTTCAATTATCCTACCATATTTACCTCTGTCTTGTCCAATTGAGTGACCTTATTTTGAGAGGCAACAGGGGCAATGCCTAGAGCTCTATAGGAAATAAAAGGCATAACATTTGTAGAGGCTCCTGAATCCAAAAGACAATTGTGTATATTCTTCCCAAAGATGCGAACATAAATTAGAAAATGAGGAGTTTCTATTTTTCCTTGGAACAAACTTAATTGCATGTCAGCTTGTGTAACTTGACTCTTATCCTTTTCCTTCCCCCTATCACTGGGTTGTGCTTGATCTTGACCTTTGGGTACCTGTGGGTTGGGAGTCTTCTCAACTACCTTGCTGACTATCCTTCCTTGAGGAACTGCATGTGACTTAAAATATTCTAGAACTATATTTCTGATAGCAGGGACCCTTAATAACTTGAAAGTAGAAAGACTCACCTTTACCTTCCTGAGTTCCTCAGTCACATATTCACCTAATTTCTCTACATTCATATCGTTATGGGATTCTTTGGAATGGCCAGTCTGCTTGTCCTTTCCTGCATCAACATTACTTCCTTTTGACACATCAGGTTGTCCCCCCTTTGTGAAGTATTATGTCGATACATGAGGATAAGACAGATTATTGCTGGCATTTGGATCTGGCGGAGTGGTGAAAGTGTTTGGAGGGATAGATGTAGTGAATGGGCCTCCAGCTTGTGGATCCTTGTTAGTCCCGTTCCTCAGATCATATTTCCTTGCAAGTTGCTGAAAAATTTGGACTTCCTCGACACCAGCTTCCTCTTCATCCAAGGGGCCATTATCATTCTCAGTGCCTTCATTGAATAACTAAGAAATTTCATCCTCATTAAACACTTGCTCAGTCTCTTCACCCTGGCTACTTGACTCTCCTTCTGGCTCATTCCCTTCATCCCGCATAAAAGGTGCATGATTCAGGACCAATACCAGAGAATCATAACGATTGAAGGGTACCATGTCCTAACTAGTGGAATTATTCTCAACTTCATACTGAAAGATTGAAGCAACAATTTGGAACTCAAGATAGTCCAACTCAGAGCGTTGACTAGTCTTATGAAGCTTGCACCATCTAGATAAGACTACCTCTGCCAGGTACACACCACTTAGAGGTTTCTCTTGGTTAGGAGGTTGATCCAATGGAGTAGGGACCCCTCCATTATTAGGCCTGGTGTTCCATGTCTATTTTTCCTGGGTTGTTATCTTCTTTCAAATCCCTATCCACCTTGTTGACCTCTGTCAAAATTATGCCTAGATGACTGTCCTTTGTCAAAATTCAGCCCTTGTGCAAAATCTCAATTCTCCCTATTTTAACTTAATTGCATGTTCCTCTGAGCAACCTGAAGTTGACTGTTTTGGTTTCTCAAGTAAGTTACCTCCATATTCAGTTTTTTCACTTGCTATGTTAGCTCATCTAGCCTTTCTTTATTAGGTATACTATAAGGTATTAAATTCACATTATTCTGAGGGTATCCTCCTGCTCCTCTCAAACCAATAGACTGATTCAAGACTTCAAAATTCTACAAGTATGTGGGAAAAATAGCTTGTTGCTGTAAATGAAGAGGCTGATTGGCACTTTGCTAGGGATAGCTAGGTATCAGGTGAGCCTAATTTATTGGAGGAAATTGGTGTGGAACAAAAGGCAACTGTGGTATGGGATTCATAATGGGAGTGTGATTAGTCAAAGCCTGGTTGAGTGCTTGGACCTGACCTGGGTGAGAAGCGGGTCCCAAGGATGGAAAAGGCCCTGACAGATGATGTCTTAGATCAATGCTAACCTTGATAGCCTCTGTATATGTAGTAAGCAAAGTAGTTGGGGGATTAGCTCTCCACTTAAGGAAGGTGCTTGTCAGACTATCAAGGGCTTCAAAATAAACCTCCAAAATAGAAGCATCATCCACAACATAGGGGGCTTGTAATCTAGTATATGCACGGTGGAATATGTTATTAAAAAATCCTATAGGCTCATTAACTTCCCTCTTAACCCCAGTAAACTGTAGGTAGAGCTCATTAGCACTGATAGGGATTTTAAACTTTTGGAGGAACGTAGTCTCAAGTTCAGTCCAATTGTGAATTGATGTAGCAGGTAAATGATTGTACCAGTAAAAGGCATCCTCTCCTATAGAATAAGGGAAAAGCCTACATGTAACATCCTCATGATTGATCCCTCTATCTCTGAGACAAGTTTGGAAAATTCTGATATGCTCCTCTACTGTCTTATTAGGGTCATTTGTATGGAACTTAGAGCAGAAATGCTTAGGGTTCTTGGGCATAACATTGTAGTTATTGAAGGACAGGGGTGATGGGTTTTTTGCCAAGAAAGCCATTAGTGGAGGTGGGGGTGGTAAAGGCTGATTGATGACTGGTTGGGGTTGTTGAATGGAACTAGCCTCATAATTAGATAAGGATGAGGTTGATGAGGGTGAGGATGGCAGAAATAATGAGGTAGATGATGAATCCTCCTTTCTTCTAGTCCTTCTTGACCTAGTTGGAGGTGGTAGTTCTTGAAACTCTTCTCCTCTTGGTGTAGATCTGGTTCTCCTTTTGAGTCTCTCAGGAGAAATGACATTTAGAAAACTCTCCAGATTGCTTACTCAGGCCCTCCTTCTAGTGCCAATCTGCTGATGGTGTTTTCTGTACATCAATAACTTAGACAAAATATAATATCCTATCTCTCTTGAAAGGTAAATCTCTATCAGCAAGCCTCAAGAGATATCCCCAAGGTCTTTAATGTTAGGTCTTGACAATGCAATAAAAAAACTTGGTGATAAATGTGAAAATGCTAGTAATCACAAAGGGACCTTACAAAACAAATGCTAGAACCTTTAATCTTATCAAATCTTATAATATGATTATATTTGGATTCCTAAATTTAACCCAAACCTTAAAGAAAGAACAAAAGATAACGGTTTCAAAGAGATTCCTAAATTAAACTAACTCCAAAGACCAATAGTGTAAATGATTAAACATTTGAAGTGGATCAATCCCTCAAAACCAATTCCTGTTTAACCCAGATTCGATCTACAATCTCACAGAAATAGTGCAATCTTCTGAGGAATCAAATATTTTTAGATCATGGAGTAATTACTGAAATCCACCCAATTTTGCAATTGAAATGAATAACTAACCACAATTTAACGTAACACACAAATATTGGGTTGAAGCGAACTTTACACAACAACCTACAATCAACAGGCTGCTAAAATTATGGAACAAGGATTGCTTAGATACTCCAATTATCAAATCATAAACACCATTGCATCACATCTAAAATTAAAATCAAACATATAACTAATGATGTCAAAGCAATTTCAAAAGATAGAATAACAAGAATCATGCCAGATAAATCAACACAAGAGAGAGCATTGAGAACAATGTATTTACTTGCATTGATCACCAAAATGTTGCAACAATTTCCAGTATTCTATGTAATAACACTTGCTTTCAAAATAAACTAACTCCTAACTCTAGATCTTGCTCTATTGCTTAGCTTGTTTCAAAGTCTAATCCTCTAACTAGCCTTTACAAATGAGGCCAAATGCCATTTTATAGGGACTTCATGATATGTCAACCCAATTAGGGTTACAAGGAAGGTTGACCACAAAACAAGTTGACCCAGAAAGCTCCTAAAATAAAAATAAAACATTATATTAAATGCTTGAGGCTCCTTCCAGGTTAGCCTGGATTTTCCAATGCAGCCTGGTCCAATGCATGTAGAAAATAAAAGAGAGATAATGGGAAGCACAAATCTCGATGCAATCATTCATTAGCTATCCCCCTTGTCTTTATCTTGATCCAATTTATCTTGCACCTTAAGAAAAATATCCTCCAAGTCGGCCAATGGTGGAGTAATTAAAACCTTAAACCTTCTCTCAATGGATTTAATCTTTGCCCTTGATTCTTTGATGACCTTATTCCATTCCTCCTTGAGATCCTGATATTTCTCCATGCCAGTGATATAGGTGGACACATCATCTAAATGGTGGGCTATGATTGGACCATCATCAATTGGGGCATAAAATTCGTGCCACCACCTTCTTAACTGCTCTAGGGTCAAATGATTTGGTGCAAACTTCTTCCCCCCAGTCATGATCTCAAAGAATGAAATACATTTTTTTAAAATGCTATTTAAAGTGCTCCCCACCTGTTGACCTTACTTATGGATTCTCTTCAAGACTTTCTGCCTAATCTACAGTGACTCATACCATTCCCAAGGTTCTAAAACCTTTGAAGAAGACAATATTCCATCACTTACTAATCTTTCTTCAGTATGATCCATGATAGTCTTTGTTTTATGCAGGAGAAGGTCCACATCGGTTTTATCTTGACCCAATACATTCTTCAGCCATTCAAATGACCTATGTGCATATCCACAAGTTAACACAATCTCCTTAATCATGCTGTCCCCTCTAAGCATCACCCCTTGCAACCATTCATGTGTAGCCTATGTGGAAGCCTTCATCTTATCAAGCTTAGTGAATTCCTCCTTAGGCAACAATCCTTCAGGGGTCACTCCTTCACTTCCCATAGATTGCAAAGGCTTCATTAGATGTTGCACATATCTATACACATCATTTAATTTTTTCTTCATCCTTTCCTTCTCCCTTGTTTCTTTATCCAACCTCCTTAGGATGGCTTGCGAGGACTCTTGGAATTATTCTTTCTCCTGATCCTTACTTGTAGGCCCCAAGTTTATTGTTTGAATGGTGTAATCTTGAGGAGTTATCTCATCCTTGTTTTTGTCAACTACAGGAGTGGCAATATGGATTACCCTATTATCTACCTCATCCCTGGTGATCTTAGAAATCACCCTAGCCTTCTTCTTTGCTTTTCCCTTTCAAATATTGGCTAGAAGTTCATCCCAATTTGGAGGAGTGTCATCCACAACTATCTTCTTATTCTTCAATCTCTCACTGAGCCAACCAAGAGCAGGGGCATCTGACTATTGCTCATCTTGCTTCTCCTTTTCTGGTTGATCCATGGAGGAATCAACATTCAAATCTTGCACTACAGAAACTTTTTCACTTTTGTCTTCTCTCTTATCTTCCTCCTTATCCTCCTCTGGATTCTAATTCTCTTCTTGATCAAGTGTATCTATCACCACCTAGATTGGAGAGGGAGTTATCTCATGCACTTCTTCCTTTTCCATAGTTTTCTCCTCTTCATCACCAACAGGTGAATCTTCATATGACACCAAGGAGGATTGCAAGATCTTATTAATTTCCACCTCTGCACTATGAAGGTCTCCATCCTTGAATTCTTCTACATCTTCACCCTAATGGATATCCTCAATAGCCACCTCTATTGACTCCTTTTATTCATTATGCAATTCTTGAGTCGAAGGAGGGGAAGAAGTGCCTTCTTGTTGCATAGTAGAGGGAATTGTAGGAGTACCTTCTTTCACCAAACTTTCTCTAGGAGATGGAGTTCTGGATTTCCTGGTATAGACTTCTGTCTTCTCCCCAAAAATCTCAACATCTATCAATTGTGGCCCTATTTCCTCAGCCTATCCTTTAGGGGGTTCATTTTGTTTCCTTGATGTTCTTACCACTCTTCTTCTTTTAGGCATAGGGATGCTATCTTTCTTCCATTTTTCTTCACGCTACTCCTCTTGAGCAGATGTCTTCTCCTTAGAGTTAGTCTTCCTCTTTTTAGCAATAGGCTTCCTCTTCCCTTCCACCTCAGTCTCTGCTTGAACACCCTTTATTTTGATCTTGAAGGGAGAACCTACATTTTCCTTTCCCTTTAAGTCCTACTCATCTTCCTCAGAAGTGGAGTGGGATTCCAAGTTTCCCATGAAATCATATGTGTACTGCTTCCCCTCACTATCCAGTTCCTAAATCTTATGTTTAATCCATAGCTTGGTGTAGTTGATCACATGAGCATTGATTTGATCCAACTCTGTATTTTCTTCTTCTAACCAATCAATCTCACCTATGGGCTTGTCTTTGATTGGCTCATAGTCACGACTTTGTATCACCTCCCCATCATCATCAATCTGATCAGGGATGGCCCTGATGTTATACAACCTGATCAAGTGAGTAGGAAACCTTGAGAAATTCTTCCTTCGGGCCTCAAATTCATCTTTACAGTTAGCCCAATAGTCCTCGATATCATCCTTATGCCTTAAATCTCTGCTAGCTCTCTTTTAAGCCTCACCCATTCTATCAAATCTAGACCTCTTGGAGTGGGATGACAAGCCCAAAGTACCCATTTTTTCCTTAGAGGAGTGCGCTTTGATCAGGGAAGGACAAGCCTCACTGCTTCCTATTTTGAAAGGGAAGTCATTGCCAAAACTGGTCTTATGCATGTCCTTCTTCACAATGGCATCAAAGGTAAAATATTTCCTTGTGACTTCCAAAAGTATGATGTGATCAGTTTGGTATCTAGGAAGTCGGTAGGAGCTCTCTGACAACCATCAATCCTTATGTAGGAGAAGGTGGGAAATTGTATAAACCATGCCTCAAACCTCTGGATCAACTCCTTAGTAGCATAAAATATCCTCACATGCTCCGCACCTTGGAGCAACCTTGTAATATACATGGTGAATGCATAATTCACCCTTATGTAATTAGAACCACCCAAATGCAGTTGGAGATAGACCTCATAGATCACATCTTGGCCAAAGACCCCTCGACCAAACAAAAATTAGCGATAAAAGCATAATAATCACCCAAAAGTCAATTAACATCACAAATCAAGAAAGAGCATTATTCACCCTTTAATCACTCAAACCAATCATGAAATTAAAAAATCATTCAACATTAATTCATTTATGTCCACAATTCCTCACGTTTAACAGATTTTTAGTGATTTCCATCAGGGACGAAAATCCACAAAACTAGCATGACTTCACATATTTTCGAGAAAATGAAGGGGCAATAGAAATTTGGGGATTTTTTAGGGTAAAGGAATTCCACAAAGCAATCAAAATCCTGAAAGCATTGAATTCACTATGACTTTGCCTAAATTGATCGAATGATAACAAATTTTGGTATTTGGGATCAAATGTTGTTTGGTGCAAATTATTATTGATGGACTCAGATTTCTAATTCATCTAAGGGAAATTTGATTAATACTGGCAATGAAACTAAAGATTGAAACCCTACGAATTTTCCATGAGCACACAATCTCAATTTGAATTCACTCATTTCATTCAACTGAACCATGATAAATTCCTCTAAGACCTTCAAAGCTAGGTAGTTATTGAATACAAACAAAAGATAACAACCCAAAAATCACCCAGGACATCAGTTTACCAAATGCAAGAAACCCTAGATCGCCTCCAAAAAATTGACATCACACACAGATTCAAATTCGAGGACCAAGTTAGGTGATGGCTGGCACTAACAAATCACTGATTTAACAAAAGGATGGCGACATCAAATTCAGGGAAGCTATTGAAAAGGAATGATGGGTAACCCTAGTTTAATTGCAAGCCTTTGGTATGCCTAACCTAGACTCAAGACATGTCGACGACACCAAAAACCATTCATATTCATCAATTGAAAGCAAAGGCGCCATGTACATACCATTTGTGAAGAAAAATTCCAGTAGACCATGACTAACAACAAGATTCAAACCACCCACAGACGAAAATGACACTAGAGAAATGCCACCAAAGTCAACAATTCAAAGCTCGAACACCAAATTCATACATGACACTTCAAGGATTAACCTCTTCCAAATTCAAAGCAAAGAAAATGGTACCACTTTTAGCATAAAACCCCCAAAATTCCTCTTAAACACGAGTTGTAGAATCTGTACAATCTGGTATAAATGAAGTGATAAGACAACTCAAGACAAGTTTTGGGGATTTGAGGAGGTGAAGGAAATTTGGGGATTTGAGGGTCTGAAGGAATTTTAGGGGTTTCTGGTGAACATGGAATTCTACGAAGAGCCAAAATCTTCGAAGCACAATGCAAAGAAGTCCTCGTCAGGTATCCAAGGCATGGATGGAAATTGGGAGATTCCACCCAGGGAGGAAATCCCCAAAACCAGTGAAAACCTGAAAATCACCCCAAGACTTAGGATTTTCAATGAGTAACTTGAAGGGATCATTCGTATGAAATAAAAATTCAAGCATGTCTCAAAGCGTCCAAATTTCATAATCGGATGATCAAAAGCACCAAAGACTAGAGCAATAGAGGGTCCTTGCTTCAGTGGGGTGTGTGTGCAAAAACTGCACAACAAGTACCAATGAAATCTATCCCCCATTGTGAAAAAGGGAGCATCTCCATCATCAGTTGTAATGGTTGAGAATTGAATCTTCCTTTGTCTTCTGCAGTCTGTAATGTATGATAATATTTCACATATTCACATGTATCTTAAAAAATTGTTGGCCAGTAATAACTAGCTCTCAAAATGAGGTGTGTAATAGCTAAAGGTGCTCCATGAGCTATTCCAAATTTATCATGCAATTCTTGCAACACTTCGTTCACTTCCATTCTATTCAGACATCTCAAATAGATTCCTTCATGATTTCTTTTGAATAGAGCTCCTCTTTTGATCATATAGCTTTGTGATTTTATCTTAAGAGCTATTCTCTAATTTCTTTACATATGATTGGGGAATGTATGGTTAACCAAATAATGCCATATATCTGAATACCAATATTCTTGGTCTTTTACATCCAAAGTATATTGTTGGCTAGAAATTTACGGATCTATTTTTGTATTAGATTTGACCAAAGCTTGTCCCCGAACCAGTTTCATGGGTATAATTTCTAAATAGAACTCTTGTAAAATCATAACCCATTTGGCTCTCTTTTCTCTAATCTCACTTTGTATTAACAACATTTTAATTGTATCATCTAGAACAATAGCTTTCACTATACTCCTTAGAATGTAATGCCTAAATTTTTGTACTGCTTTGACTGAAGAAAAGGTTTGTTTCTCAACATCTATGTATCTTAGCTCTACTTCTTTAAATGGAGCACTCATAAAAGCAATTGGATTTTCTTCTTTATTCTTTCCCTTCTGTGTTAGTACTACTACACAAGTATGACCATAAGCAAATGAGTAAATATAAAAAGGTTTAACATAATCTAGGCTTACCAGTACTAGTGCTTTTGCAATTGCAGCTTTGATATTCTCAAAGGAAAGCTTAGCCTCATTTGTCCACTCTATTTTTGCATCTTTCTTCAACATATCATTGAGTGGCTTTACTATCTCGACCAATCCAATAATGAACTTCTGAATGAAATTTATCTTATCGAAATATGATTTCAATTCTTTTCTACTTCCCGATAGTTGTAACTTAAGCAACACACTCACTCTATCTGGGTCTATCAAAATACAGTTTTTAGAAATAATGTGTCCCAACAATTTACATTCAGTCACCCCAAAAATACATTTCTTAGGATTTAGTGAAACTCCATAAGTTTCAAACTTTTGCAATATTTCTCTGAGATCTTGAACATGATGTCCTATGTTCTTTGAAAATATTGTGAGGTCATCCATGTAGATGATAATACACTTTCCTATCAAATCTCTAAAATCATAATCCATGGATCTCTGAAATGTAGCTCTGGCATTTATCAATCCAAATGGCATCCTTCTATAAGCAAAATTTCCCAACTTCGTGGTGAATTTTGTCTTCATCTGATCTTCCTTCACCACCATTACTTGATTATATCCAGAGAATCTGTCAAAAAAGGACATCATCTATGAACCATTTATGATTTGTAACACTTCTTCTAGTGAAGGTAGTGGATAATTATCTTTTTTAGATGCCTTATTAAGATTTCAAAAATCTACACACAGCCGTATGTCTCCATTCTTCTTCCTTACGGGTACCAAATTTTCCACCCAAGTAGAATGTCTAATAGGAAATATTATTCAGGTTGAGAGAAGCTTTTGGACTTCCTTTTGTATCAATGGTTCTAAGAGCGTATTTACCAATCGTTGTTTCTATCAGAAAGGCTTCACATCAAGCTTTACTGGTATTGTATGTGTGGTGATGGAAGTATCATAGGCTTTCAAATCTTCATATGTCCATGCTATAACCTTCCATTAATCTTTGAGTTCTTGAGTGATATTTATCTTCTCTTCTTTGGTACAAACCTTTCTTATAAGAATGTTATTAAGATCTTCTTTAGTATGAAAATTGTATAATTCAGATTGCCCCAATCAGTTTGAGGAAAATATTTTTGTCAAACTATCTAAACTATATCAAAGAGTCATTCCAACTCAATTATCCCTTTCAGAATATTATTATCTTTAGCTTGAGCTAATTCTTCATCTTGAATTTCAGTGTCGAGATGATCTGTTTCTTTAATTATTTGTTCTTCGAAGATACCAGAGTTAGTAATGAATTCCAATATGTGCTGATCATCTTCAAACACCTACAAATTTGTAACATTATCAGGAACCAAAGGCAATTGTACCAGTTCAACTGTAAATATCTTCAAGTCTGAGGCATCTAGAGGTTCTAAAGCACTGACAGATTAAATCTTCTTGGAATGTGAGTAATGTTGAAAGTGTCAAAATCTTCTATTAAATCCCACACTCTATGTCGATAACTGGACAATCACTTGTAATGACAAACATACTAATTTTACACTTGTTTAACCACCAATTTTGAATCACCAAACACCTTAATAATTTTGAATTTCTTCTTGATTGCAAGCATCAAACCATGAAAAAGAGCTTCATATTATGCCACATTGTTAGTACATTGAACTTGCAATCGATAAGCAACAAGAATAGACTTACCTTGCAGGCTGATGAGTTCAACTCTAATTTCAATTCCTTGTTTCGATTTAGATCCATCAAATTTAAGAATCTAGACTTGATCATTCGTAGCTTGAGGCTTACCATTTTTAAGAGTCTCTGAATTAGCGTTTTCGGTTTGTGTAATTTGAACTTTGTCTTTGCGTATCTCTGGTTCAAACCTTTTTATCTTATCCTATTCTAGATAGTACTGGCTCTTGATTTTGTGGACTACTTCCAAGCACATCATGCAACTATCTTCTGAATGTGCATAATTATGCAACCTCAACTTAGTGAGATTTCAATTTTATCATTCTTTCGAGCTTCTATAATAATACTTTTCCAAAATTTATCATAATGACTATTTTCTTCTTCTAAAGAATCACAATCTGATTCAATTAAAACATTAGTTCTAGGAGTTATCTGATTATGCTTTTCAACATTACATGTAAATACTTCTTCTATTTTAACTCCCAAGCTTTAGATTTAATAAACCCTTGGTTCTACATCAATATATAGAACTTCATTTTTCTAATCGTAATTAGTGATCATGTATTTCGTACGTGGTTCCCTTTCAATTATGATTTGATTAGGAACTCATTTCCATGATAACCACATATGTGAGAAATCCATGTCCATATATCCATTCATAGTCTTTGACCAATCCCTAATCAATAACATGTTGTAAGTATTAGGTATCTCGATGACCTGAATATCTATATAATACTGAATCCTAGGATCTGATGCTAGCTGCATGTGAATATTAGTTAACTCGCCGACTACATTTACTTCAATTTTGTCAAGTTGAGTAAATTTTTTTGAATAACTTGCTAGAGTTAACCCTAGTGTTTGACATATGGATAAAGGCATCACATTAGTAGATGCTCCAGATTCCACTAAACAATTGTGGATATTTTTACCAAATATTCTCAGCGTGAGTAAAAATGATGGGGATTCTAGTTTTCCTTTGTCAAAGGCTACTTGAACATCCACCATAGGAACAATGCTTTTGTATTTTTCCTTAATGGAATTATCTTTCACCTGAGATTCCTTAAATTTTATTTCTTTTGGAATATCTTCTAAAGTATTCAAGAAAGCTTTCCTAATCATAGGTGTTTTGAGCAATTATGATAAAGAAAGGCTGATTTTTACCTTTTTGATTTCTTTCGCTAAATAATTAGTTAAGTTTCTTTGATCAACGGGATCTACCTTTTCAATTTGTGAAACATTCAATAAATTATAATGAGATGTTACCTTAGGTAACCCTGGAGTATTACTTGATTTATCATTAGGTGGAGTATTAAACTTGTTAGGCAAAATTGATGTGGCCAATGGCCTGTTGAATTTACTTCCACCATTTGTGTGACTTCTTAGGTTATAATTATGTCCTTTCTAATATTGCTGAAAAGCATGAATTTCATCAACTTCATCCTTAGGTTCATTTTCATCTTGGTAAGGAAACGTATATGTTTCTAAAGTCATGGTTGAACTATCTCTTTCATATTCATGAGTATAACTCCTGACAACAGTAGGTGATATGACACATTCATAACTTTCAAGAACCAAAGAAGAATCATATCCTACTGGAAGCAACTCATTTCCCTTAGGAGGATGGGATTCACATTATTCATTATAATGTGTAGCAGCCAGCAAAATATCTGAAGTAGTTTTAAACTATGGACAGTCTACTTCAACATGAGCATTTGTATTGTGAATTCTAGACCAATTATTCATTGCAAGGTCAGCTAAATTCACCTTTTATATGGATCTATCATCAAAATAATTAGTGTTATCCAAAGGTGTGGATATCCCTCCATTATTTGGTCATGTGGTCCAAGGTCTAAGAGGTCTAGGGGCGTTATACACTCAACTTTGCAAATTTTGATTGCTACTTTGAGAATAAAAGTTATGATTTCTTAATTGTGTAACCTCTGTGGTTAATATTTTGAGTTGAGTTGTAATTTATCTAATTTCTTCTTTATCATCCAAAGTTTTAGCATTCTGATTTTTCTGAGTTTGTGAGAAGAAAGAATTTTCATTAGGATGCAGCTCTGTGATAGCTGGACCAAGGTGAGGGACTAAAGCTCTAATACTTCTTGGTTGAAAGAAAATATTATGAGGAAATGTCCCATTATGGACCACTAAAGAAAAAGCATTAGGAGTCATTAGATAATTTAAAGAGACTCCATTCACACTCGGGACATGATAATTATTCAACTAATTTCTGCCATTTGCAGATGATCCACTTTTGAGGTATTTCATTTCTAGATTTACACTTATGACTTCAACATAGGATTCAGGTAAGGTAGTAGGATGATTTTCCATTCGCTTCACAAACATAGTGGTTAAAGGATCTACTGCTATATAATAATGCACAATAGCAGACAAATTATCCACTACATAAGGTGCTTGTAACCTAGAGTAAGCCTTTTAGAACCTATCATTAAAATAGGTTATAGGTTCTCCATCAACCCTCTTGATTTGATCAAATTGATGATATAATAAAGCAAGGTCAACCGGTGTTCTAAATCTGGCCAAAAATTAACTTTCCATATCTTGCCATGATCTAACTGAGTTACAAGGTAGGTTGATATACCATTGGTAAACTTCATCACTTAAGGTATACAAGAACAACCTACATACAAAATCTTCATGTTGAATTCTCACTCTGAAACATGTATCCTTAAAGATACTAATATGTTCTTACACATCTTTGTGAAGATGATACTTAGGACACAACTTGTCAAGAGTTTTTGGTAAATCATTATACACAACATATTGAATTGGTGACTCTACATTAAAGAAACCCATCACTATGAGAGGTGATGGTGGTATAACAATAGTTGGATTTTATGAGTTTGCACTTAAAATTCTAGACTTTTGAGGTCTAGATGATGTTCGACCACTAAGCTCGACTGAAGTCACATGAGGATCACCAGACCGAGATCTAGTGATACGACATAGATACGGGTTTCAAACTTAACAAAACCAAAAGAACAACAATAGGCCTTCCTTATAGCGCTAGTTCCTACTGATGACGATGTCACTCACAACAACAATGCAGATAAAGTCCTCACAATCAGACCGCGAAGAACCTATCTTCTTGAAAGACTTAACCAGGGCAACCTTAGGGTGTGTCCCTGTAATTGGAAAAGGTTGACTTAGCTCAATCCCAAGTCTCCAGTAGTCAAGTCTTGCCCATACTAGGTTCACTTCAGGGTATGATGTGATAATGCTATTAATCTCAAGGGGTATATTGTATCTCTAGTTTTGTTAAGAATCATGAACATTAAGTACAAGATTTCCAGTTTAATCATAAAATAATCTCATGAAATCAAAGATTTACAATAAAATTTCATGAACATCAAACAATTTTTCTATCACTTAAGTAGATTTAGCTTTAAGCATTCAAACAATTCATAGAAAATGAAAGATTTTAAATAAATTTCCATTCATTCATCTTTTTTTTGGAACATTTTTAGAAATTTAAACATCTAATCTAAAATAAAGCATCAAAAAATACTAAAAAAATTAAAATTTCTCTCGATTATTCTCCACACATGCCTCAAGATATAATCAAATCAAAGCAAACCGCTTTATACTTCACCAGATTGCTTCACATCTAGGCATAAAATAGTGTGAGCTTTTAAAGAAGGGGGTTTTAGTTTAGACACCAAGTAGGTTATGTATGCACCCTTAAACGGTGTAGCATATAGTCTTGTTCAGTTGAACTAAAAAATCAAGATACAAAGATTCATGAGATAGGTAGCTATCAAAATTAGCTTTGATATTGATTAAAGTCTATGTGCATACAATTTTTTAGTCCGAAATGATTCAAAAAATAGGCAAAAAAATAAAACTTAGAGAAGTTTTGGCTCTTCCAACATCCAAAAATCTTGAACTTAAAATAAAAGAAGAAATAAAAGGAACAAGGCCCCAAGAGTTCAAACTTAAAGTCTATCAAGGGCACCAAAAATGGCAAATCAAAATGTAGCACGTTGCATATGCTAGTTGTCATAAGAATCTTCTAGACAAAATCAAGGCTTTGACTTCTTCAGTAACAATACTCTTCAACTTATAATTTCAGTACACAACACTCCACATAAAACAAGGCTTTCAATATTCTTTAGAATATCAGACGAGAAATTTCTACTGGGACTAGGAACAACCTGCAAAATCAACTTCAACAAAATATCTTTGTGACACCTTTGATATTGGATATCCGATATCTCATATCTTTTAGAGCTTTGGTTCTGGGAACCTTTCTCCATTTTCCTTAGCTGATATTCTTGGAAACACTTAATATCTGATGCATTCGCTCTTTTGGAATTCCCTATATTGCCTGACAACTAAACTTGAGTTTGGTGTAATCTTTTGATATTTGGAGTATATTGGAATTCCTTTGCACTTTCTCTATTTCTTACCTGACTATAGTGCTTCTGCAATGTATGATCTCATCAATAACTTCTCGGGTTAACAACTGAACATTGTCTTTATTTATTCTCTCAATCCATTCCTTGAAAGCTCTTGCTTCTTTACCCTCCTATCCTAGTGTCTGAGGATCACAATCTTGACATGCTAACACTTCAATAAAATCTTGGTCTTTATCAATCAACTTACTGCATTTCTTGGTGACCTTTTCAAATCCTTCAATACATTGTACTAAAGTTTCACCTTCCCAAATTAACCATTTCTTCTATTTTTCACATAATGGAACTTCTTGCTCTAAAATTATATTTTCTCTTATCAATTCTTGGACATCTGTTTGCATGAGAGTTTCCACATTTCGCTTCTCAACATCAAACTGTACCTGGGAAAATCTACATTCTCCTTCCAATCTTTTGGATTTTTCAAACCAAAAGTGTGCTTCCTTGTATTTCCCAGTTGCATCTATAATAAGTTCTTCTCCTTGCCTTAACCAATACTCAATCCATTCTTCAAATACATTCATCTTATGGCGAATTGTTGCAATTGCATCCACCTATTCCTGTGACATAAGTAGTAGATTATGAGGCAATTCAGTCCATGCTTGACCAAATTGGGCTAATGATTTTAAAAAATTCTCTAGGCTAGCAACCTGTTCTTTCAAATCTCTTTTCTTTTGTTTAATTTTTTGTACATTGGCAACAGTCGTTTCTAAATTCATCTTCATTTCTTCCAATTCTTGCATCCAGGATGAGTGTCCAACATCAATACTTGTTATCTTGTACTCCTTAGGTGTTATCTCATGTCTATTTTTATCTACTACTGTGGTAGCTATATGGATTGTTCTACCTCCATCTACATTATTTTGTATGACATGTTTCATTTTAGCTCTCCACCTAGGCTTAGGATTCTCCACTTCTTGCATAAAACTTTTAAGATCTAGAGGTACCAATTCCACTTCAAATGAGGAAGTCAATTCTCTAAATAACCAATCAGGTGCATCTTCATCACATTCTACCTTTGCAAGATTTCTCCATTCTTGGCCTTCAGTATGTTCATGAACTTCTTCTCTTAGATTTTTAGCTTTATCTATAACGTCTTTTGAAATAGTAATATCTTTAGTATTTTCTAGCATGGATTCTGGATTATTGGGATTCAACACTATCTCTTTAGTTCCAAGACTTGTATTTTTCTATCCAGCCAAATGTTCAACATCTATTCCTAGGAAATCACCTTCTTCATATCCTATCACATCAATATTTTCTTCATCTCTAACCTTATCACCCGAAACTTGTGAAGGTTATTCACTTTCAATCTCAACCTGGTCCTCCCTTGATTTTTTAGAGACCTACAATTGTTCATTATAATTTTGATCATTCCCAAGCAAAGGATAGGAATCAAAGGTATCTTCAATAACCATATCATCAGTAGGATTCTATCCTACAGTCTCCCCTATTTCGATTTCAAGAACATCAGGGTTCCTCGCTTCTAAAGTTAGTGTTCCTTTTATGAATTCTTCTTCTTCAATGTTTATAGGAATTGACCTTGAATCTGGAATCTCTTCCACCACTGGCTGTACCATGGGTTTGTCTTTAGAATTATTTTATTTTACTCATTCCCACATGGTGCCCCACTTATCCATTTTTTTTTTAATTTTAGCTTCATCCGCCTTAGAAACTTCATCCAAAACCATAGGAGTTTTCTCTAATGCTTGTTTCATAGTAGCCATATTAATTGAAGGGGGAGAAGTGAATAATGCTGCAACTCTCTGAGATGTAGACCTTGTCTGTGTACTAGTCTTTTCTTTAATCCCCACCCCTTCATCAGTAGTAGGCTTGGTATTTAGTTTTGCCATGGAAGAAGATGACACTTTTGGTTTTACTTTTGATTGAACCTTGACTGATTCAACATCTCTATGTTTACCAGCTAGTTTTAATGAAACTCCTTAGCCTGGAGCCTCATGGGTCTTTTCTTCAATGTGTATACCAACAGGTGCTTTACCATATTTCCTCTTTTTCTTAGTAGTTTCCCCACACTGTAACTCATTTTATTCTCTTTGTTTCTTTCTTTTATCTTGCAAGTATGTGGGTTTTATTCCTTTCTCTCTTAAAACTTTACAAAAATAATTTATCCATTGTTGAGTCTAGAGTAAACTAGTGCAAAGAATTTCTGCACTGATGTTATTTCTTCATTTCTATAATCTGGGTTTGGAATAGGTTCATCATAGACTCTGCTTTCATTGTAAGCCTTATTCAAAACTTCACCATCCTCCTCCATTTGATCTAGAATATCATGGATTTGAAGATCTGCACAGACTCTAATGACAATCTTTCATATTTTCTCTTTCTTACTCTATGCCCGTCTTCACAATTTAAATAATAATCTTCAAGATGTTGGACATGAGCATGATAACCAACTATATTCTTGGCAATATTACCTTTTGGTCATAATACATTGTTTGGAGTGGAAAGTATTCTAAATTATACATTTTCAACTCTTCTTCACACAAATTGGCTACTCTAATTGCACTGCACTTGTAGTTCCCTATTACAATAGGAAATTTGAAAGAAGCCTTTTTTATGAGCAACACTATAAAGAGCCTGGGATGGCTTTAACTATCTTACCAATTCTAGCAACACCATTTTATCTGTAGGGTATCTGGGTAGCATGAAAGGATGTCCATCAAACCCTTCCACCGTAATGTAGGTTAAAGTTGGAAATTGAATGTACCAGCCTCCAATAGGTCTAATAACACTTTGTGCTTCCAAAGATAGTCTTTTAGCTTTGTCACCTTCCATTGTTCTAACCAACTTCATGGAAAAAACATCATTAGATCTCTTGTAATGCTCCTTGTATTCATGGATAGTAATTTGAGGTAAATGAGCATATATTAATTTTTTTTCCTACTTCCCTACCCAAAGTACCTATCATTTTTGACCCTTTCTTGTTTTCCCTTAAGGTGCAAGAATAAATCACATATGAGGACATATAAAAAAATCTGGACTTTGGAAATGCCCTTATCTGGTCGTGCAATTTGTTGCTAATAAATATCCCCCAATGCATTGAAACAGGGATTTTCATCAATTTGGATATAATTACAAACATCCATGGTTCAAATTTACTGGCATCTTGCAATCCAACTATCCTACTTAGCATAGTTATAATATCTTGAACATCTGGGTTGAACATAGACCTTAGAATTGGATTTTTCTGCTTTGTAATCCTCTCTTGGCACCACTATGTGTCCATATTTTCTTTGTTGTATTCTTCGGTTGAACGTAGACCTTAGAATTGGATTTTTCTGCTTTGTAATCCTCTCTTGGCACCACTATGTGTTCATAATTTCTCTGTTGTATTCTTCAATACTTAGGTTTTTTCTTTCACCTTCATATCAATGTGGTACATCTGAGTAAATATGGGGAGACCAAATGTATATATAATTCCTTTCTCAGAGAGATTTTCATAATTTCTTCCCTCCTTCTCAATGACTCTTTTATCTGGGTTGTAGTGGTTCAAGCATTCCATGACCAATTCGGGGGTCTCCATTACTAGAAAAAATCCTCCTACTAAAATTAACCCACTCGCTATAACATTCCTTGTACATTGAGAAGCATTTTCTTGCCATGCCCATGTGAGGAATTCGACATTAGAAGACCATCCCACATGAGTATCATTAACTATCCCACTGATTGGTATAGCTTGCGAATTGCAGTATTCGAATCATCTTCTAGTTTTGCTTCAGACATACTTATTTTCATTGGTGTATTCTGTAATTTCAAATATGTGCTTTGTGTGCGAGTTAGGGTTAGATTTAACTAGTTTTTAATAATTCATAAAATTTTCAATTCAACTTTCGATTAAATTCCAATCAAAATAATAGATATTTCAGTTTTCAAAGGGAAATACCATCTTCTCAAGACTTTCATGCATGAAAATGATTGGCATAATTTATGTTATTCAAGACATACCTTGTTTTGCTGATGATAGTAATCTTTTTAGAATGCAACCTTGAAACCCTTGGTAGTTGTGTGGTCAATTTCTCAAAAATTACCCTTGTGCATTGCAATATTAATTTTGTTCATTTAATGTCCTTTGTAAATTTGCAGTATGTGTGAAGTAGAGTGTTATAGAAGCAACTGCATGCTCGAGGTGATATCAAGTACGTGTGTGTAGTTCACCACCTTCATTAATTACATGTTACAATGCATTAATTTCTTGAATAAAGGTGTAATCATGGTGAATCAGGGTTCAAATTACAAAAACCTAGGTTTTTTGTGTGGGTTCACTACTAGAGGAAGCGATTGTGTGAAAAGATAATGTGGCACTCTTGTATCAATTTTTATCGAGAATTGAGACACTTACCTCTAGCTTTAGAGAAAATTGAGAGCAAATAAAGGAACTGAGAACTAGGATCAAGAGAGATCAAAAGTGATTCAAACATTTCATAAACGAACCTCTTGTTTCCGACCTCTAGATAAAGAAAACAAAAAGCAATCATCTGACTATCCGATGCAGGAAAATGCGACCACTAGGAACAACCTCCAAGTGATAACTTATCTAGTGGGACTATGATTGATCAAAGATACAACATCCTTGATGCAACCACAACAACTCAGGGATTCCAATTTTTGGTAAACTGATAGAACTTTGTAAAATGACCAAGAAACCAAATCCGGTAAAGAACAAGGACTTTAAGCAAAGACCAAGCAAATTGAAAATGAAACTTGCAATTTTACCAACCCCCATAACAACTCCAAAGCAAGCGAAAGTGAGAGGAAAGAAAAGAAAAAAGGGGTCCACATTTGGCCAAGGGGAAAAATGGGGCGTGTTGTGAGACCACACAATAGGTTCCATAATGCAATGAAAATATGGATGTACTATAAAAAAGGAATTTAGGTAGCCATGATTAGAAACACAAATAAATATAGCTGCAACATCAAACAAATACCAGGTAATAATTTAATATCATGATGTATGAAACGCTTATATTAGTTAGAATCAAATAAAATATCCTTCAAATTTTTTTATCTAGGGTTTCATGAGTTGTCATTGGCAACAAAACCCTAGGTTTGATTTAAGACCATTAGAATTGGATTTGTGGAAGAAACCTAATATGAAATCTCTTGGATCTAACTTATAATCACTTAATTTTACCTTTGACCTAGTAAGCCTTCCTAATAATTATTTGAAAAAGTTAAAAATAAATAATGGTTTGAGTCTTTAATATTCCTAGGATAGTGTGACAATAAAAAACAATGTTATCCATGCTAAACAAATAGTGATGAACAACAAATTGAATATGATGAATAAAAAATGGACTACAATTAATAGAAAATAAAGCATCATGTGTACTTATGTACAGTTCCTAAGAGATTGTTGAATTAAAATATAGTTATATCAAACCTAATCATATCAAAAAAAATTGAGCCTCATCCACACACTCAGTGGGGACTATTAAAGTCAAAAAATTATATGGTTCCTAATTTTTTGAACAAGAAAACATAATCATGAACACCTTGGGATTATCTTGAAGATCCATGGATAAAAAAATAGAAAATAGACTATTATCACCAACCTTGGACTAATATTAAAAATATTATATCATCCCAATTCACTAAGGGGATATTCAATCAAAGACACTTTCAAGATACAAGGGACTTTCAACATGGAAACTCAATCACAAACAAAAGAAAAAGGTCTGCCATATAGGATAAATAACATTGTCACGCAAGAAAATAATGGTCATAAACATGATGGACTAGCATGCAAGTGGTAATCTCATGAAAATATGGTCATCAAAGACTCTAATAATACAGTCATGCTATAAAATACTCCCTTGTAAATTTAGATCATGAACTAGATAGTCATACCATGATAAGTTTGTCATTGTTAATAAGGACCATCCATTAATAATTTTGTATTCATGATCAAATCAATGGAGATTATACATTTTGGGGTGATTTGATTATGAAAAAAGGTTGTGAAAAGTCAAAGAAATATATTTGTGTAATTAGTATAAAGGGTATGTTAGTATAGGTTAATGATGCCTATCATAGAAGGATGAGAATAGATTGTTGCATGAGCAGACACCTCTATTTTCCTAAAACTTGAGATACATTATAAGAAGTATGGATAATTGTGAGGGGTTGTGAATACATGGTCATGAGATAACAAGTAAAATTAGGTGGGTTTCATGATGATAACATCCCCTTTTACTAAAGACAAGGTATTATCTATGTGTCACTTAGATAGGGCAAGGGATAGGAACAAAAATGTTGTATTTTTAGTCTACTTTTCTTGATCTTTTAGTCTAAATTTTCTTGGTAGGGGATAGGAAATGGATAGATATAAATTTTCTATTGATATGCCCTTGTATTCAAGGAGGATTACATAAGAGAAGATGAATTTTCAAAGAAGAAGCCACTGAATATGTCATTGATTTTAAAACTTGAGTAATTATTTCATGAGAACTTCATGCCTCTATCTTGTTGTCATACATGCACTATCAAATTAAGATATTTTTAAAGGGGAAGAAGAATTCCTAATAGGAAATCTCTATGAAAGATATACATTAATGTTGCAAGAGATTTTTCACATCATTGAATTGGAAAATGGAGATCTTGGAGTAGTAAATTGAAATATTAATGGAGAAAGATATTACACTATTACCATTCATGTTTGCATATGGATATTTGTAGTTTTAGGAGGTGGCTATTTGAGTTATTCTATGTTATATATCTGATAGGAGAGGATCAAACTAAAATCAATACACCAAATAGAAAACCCAAGAGGATTAGGGATCTTCTCAGTCACTCAAATTAAAAGCTTCTCTTCACTTCAATAATATTAAATTTTCTATTAACAACACCAACTATGAGAAGATGAAATCTTGTTTATAACCACTAACCTAAATTTTAAGAAGTTAATAATATTCTCAAATACAATTCCTACATTAAGAAGTATATAACATACTTAAACCAAATAAATTAAGTACATAACATAGTCAAATTAAAGTCCTAGATTAAAAATTACATCATATTAAAATCAAATAAATTAATAAGTACATAATACTTACAAACTATGTACAATATTTGTGACATTCACCAATCTAGTCCAATGAACCATGCGGATTCAATCTACTCTGTATTGCTTCATGGTCAAACTCGTAAACTTTTTACAAGATATTATTCAATTGTCTATCCCCATAATTGATCAATCAAATATTTGATGCCACAACAAGGTTAGAATAATGTAATTTTTCCATGCGTGTCAAAGTCCTTAAACAACCATAAAACAAAATTATTTATTGGGTAGCTTCTAATCCATGTTCCAATAGAAATCATTGATCCTATAGGATACTCAATGTCTTCTCCATCTATGGTAGGGGCTCCCAATTTATTTTTGGCCTCTATACAATGAAACAAATAATAATATGTTCCTTATTCATTATCTTCATCCAAAATAACTATATAAGTATGTCTTTCATTGAAATGAACATTTAATAATAGTAATTTAATAAATGATACAAAAATATTATATAATAAATTAAAATATTTATTTTTACTAAACAATGCATTTTTAATACCTAGTTGAACAAGATATAAAATATGATCAAAATCAACAAATGATTCCATTTTTGTGAATTGTATTGCTCATAGAAGTTGATAATTCTTGAGTGGGATTAAATTTTTAGCACACCATTAATTAACCCACTCTTTTGAATCAAACTCATTCCAAATAAAATTTGTACACAAAGAACAAAATTAGACCATATACCTCATATGAATAGTCCATGAACCTACATTTGAGCTTATAAAAGAATGAAACTCTCTCAATCCTATCAATATACAATAATATTCATATTTTACAATGTTATTTTCTACCAACCAAAATATTCTATGACCTATAGACTTACCTTCATTACTTAGACCCATTATAGAGTTACACCATTTGATGATGCATGCTACATCTACCAACTTTGTACTATTTTTAAATTCAAATATTCTTGTACTCGATCTCTATTGATACATATTCTTGCACCGTCATACTCCCCTTTTCCATTCCCAACCTCAAAGGAATTATATATATAATGAACAACAATCATTTTATGCATCATACTCAATTGATAGAATATGTATGAGTTCTATAATTGTTATGTAAAATTATCTAACCATATGATATGCTATCCAAATATGATGTTCCTAATACTAAAATTACCATAGAACATATAGAAGCAACCTTACACAAACTATGTAGATTGTGTGTTATCATCATATGTGAGTTGATCAATGGGTGGCATAGCTGGGACACCTTTCAAAATTGGGATTTTAGTGAGTGGAGAGTCCAAGAAGGTTTCACGTATATAAATGGTTTGGCCACACAATTGATGAGGGCCCATAGTATCTACTGCCTACCCTTCTATCAAGAGGTTTCTTCAATTAGTTGTTGGGTGAGTGGGAGGAGATAATTTCCCCACAACCTTCATCCTCCCTCCCCACAAAATGGGGATATTCTAGGATGAGACGGGAACCAACATGACTCAACTAAGGTGAGATGAGTAGCTCCTTTCCCAATATATGATATGGATCTAGGGAATAATGAATGCAAGTGATATGCTCGAAACCCCCTAACCATGAATCTCAAGATGGTTGAGCCCCATATATGTATAGGGCCATCCATCATCCATCTATTATATTGTGTATATGATATCAGTCATTAGTCTCTCATCCCAACTCCTTCTATGTAATGAATTTGGTATCCATTAGCTTGCCTTGATTCATTGATTAGCATCTAGTTGTTCCACCCTTAGGGGGACAGTTGGGGGTGCCTCTACCTTCTAGGTGGGGGGTTTAGGAATTTTTTTGAGTAATATAAAAATGATACCCCTCAATATATTTTTATCTTCCTTTGTATTATCAAGTACATTAATGAATATTATATGCACAACTATAGCAACCTGGGTGGAGTTGTGGTACTATGATTGAACCTAATTTTGTGGTTGTAGTGTATAATTCTCTATAAAATCTACAGTTGAAACAATGGTATGAAGAGAAAATGTGCTCTTGCACAACTTGAATTGAAATTCAACCATCAAAATCTATGTAACAACCCAATCCATAATCCCAAAAAATTGCCACTATTTTTTTCTCTTATTATTTTTTCATAAGTTATTAAGTGTTCATTCATTTGTATAATCAACTACTTACATCCATATGGGATAGGCATATGTACATCTAGGATAGGAATCCAACCACAAATACACTGGGCTGCTAAGTCAATTGATCAGTCCATCATCCAACTGGTATTTCTCATACCTAGAAAATTATGTTGAGAGAGGCATTCAAGAAGAACTACATGCCACTTGACCTACACCCAAAGAAGACTCATGCCATTAGGTGAAGTCTCACCAAAGACAAATTAAATTGTGATTATCTTATATAATTATTCAGTATGCATTCTTTCGTAATTCATTTTGTGGGGGTATGTAGGGAGTGTATAAAATATTGTGTAAAATATGAGTCATGCAGAATAGTTTTAGATATATTTTTTAATTGTTGTGAATGGATCAAAGTAGCAGTTGTAGAGAGAGTGATTCTAGTTCATCTCATTTTAAAAAAAATATGATTTGGTAGAGTTTTGTAATATTTTTCCTATAATCTATGCCTATTTTCTTTTATCAGTGCCATTGACATCACAACACAATTTGTGTAGAATCTTGAGGTAAGTCACTTATGATTGTTTTGTTGTAAGTATGTTACTAGTGTTGTCATTGATGTCAACAGTATGGAGATTGTTGGTGTTGTCAAGTGTTGTTGATAGTATGAATGTGTTGTGTTTTGTTAAGAAGGTGTTGTGGTGTTTCATCTGTGTTTTCATTGGTTCTTGTATGGTTGTGATGGATAAGTGTTGCATTTTTAGTAATTTCACTTGGTTTCCAAGTGCTTTTCAGAAAATTTGAATAAAAGAATGTGTAGTGTGATAGAGGTGTGTTCAGTGTTGTGCTCAACATATCTTCACGGTTGAAGATCTTCTTTTGTGTTTTGGATATAAGGATCAAAGTTCTTCAAAGGTTCTATATCCACATTTTCAAGTTTTGCATCGTGCAACAATGGAAGTTGTGTTTGACAGAGTGTTTGTCTGTATAGAAGGTTGTTTGGGAGAAATGGAATTGATCCGCACTTCTCTGCAATGAGTTTTCTTGTCTTTAGGATTTGGGAACATGCTTATATTGTCTATATTCATCTTTCCTTGGATTTTATGGTGTTGAGTTTCTCTACAAGTTCAATTCTTATGTTGGAGTTCAGTAGTAGTGCATTTTGACATGCAGGATAAAAGGAATCTTTGTTTTAGGTGGTTGTGACAATGTTGTAGACTACCTTGATGATGCTGGAATATTCTAAGATGTTGTGTGGATGCTTTGAAGTATTTTTGTGTGGTATACATGTTGTTTTTTGACCTAGAGAGGTTTGCATGTGGTTGTTTATAGTGTTAGTTCAAGCTTGACCGACCTAGCATGCTAGCGCTATTTGTGAAGGTACCTCATGGATTGTGGATGTGTTGAGTAGCATGGTGATATATATTTGAATCCTACTTAACGCTTGGTGTGTTTTTCTTTCACTTATTTCCATTGTGGATATGTTTAGTGTCGACCTATTTTGGTGTTGCATGTTTGAGGTGCATACGTTTCATAAGACTGACCTAATTGAGATTCTTTAGGTTGTCAATGATATAAATGCAAGGTGAGTTGTTGGAGATGTGGCGTGGAAAGTGTGAATGATGTGAATATGATCAAGTGTGGTGATATGATTGTGATCTTTAATGCGTATGAATTTGGATACAATGAGTGAAAGGTGTCTATATTTTTAGTGTGCTTGAAGCTACTAGAGGTAGTGCACCAAAGGTTGTGGATGGCATACAGTTTCAGTGGTGGATGTTCCTATTGCTTTGGCATAGTGAATCTCTTTGTAATAGTTTCTTCTATTCTTCTTTCTTCTTGGCAGTGAGCCACCCAATAGTGAGACCTTAATAGTGAGCCTAATTAATTGTATTTGGTGTGTTGTTATTCATATATATGTGAGCCAATCCTCATTGTGGTTTTCCCTACTTAGGGTTTTCCACATAAATCTAGTGTTCTCTTGTGTATGGTTGTGTTTGCATTATTGTTTCACATGTTTACATTCCACTAATGTTTAATTAGGGTTTAAAGTTTGATAAGGGTTTGAAAGTTAATGAGGGATTGAATATTTTACTATACAACTAATTCACCCTTCTCTCAATTGTCTTGTGCATCTAACAATTGGTATCAGAGTTGTGGTTCATTGAAGAAATATTAACTGCTTGAGGTAGATCCAAATGGCCCATAGGAAGGGTATCGAATCTCCTATGTTTTATGGAATAAATTATGCTTTTTGGTAATCTAGGATGGAGTCCTTTCTGGTCTCCCTTGGATTTTGAGTTTGGAAGTCAGTTGAAAAATAATATACTATGCCTACTACTAGTCTAACAAGTGATGATGAGATCAAGGAATATGAGAACAATGGAAAATAAAGGAATTTTATTCTAAGTGGTCTTTCTGATTCATAGCTTGGAAAGGTGATAAGTTTGAAAACTATAAAAGAGATCTGGATAAAGTTGGAGAGTATTTATGAAGGATATGATAAATTCAAGCAAGCAAAGATGTAGAACTACAAAGCCAAATTCGAAACCCTAAGGATGTCTAAAGATGGAGATATTACTACTTACATGCTCAAAGTGGATGAAGTTGTAAATTCCATCAATAGTCTTGGTGGTAAGCTAGAAGAAAGTGAAGTTGTGAAAAAGGTATTAAGAATTCTTCCTAAAGCTTATAGTTCTAAAGTTTCTACTATTGAGGAATTTCAAAATTTGGATAATTATTCTAGAGATCATATGTTTGGTGCTCTAATTTCTTATGAATTGAGAGAGTTTGATTAAGATGCTACAAATAAATAAATTTATTTTAAAGTATGCAAGGAAGAGAAGATTGATGAATCAGATCCAGATGATCTCGATGAGGTGGAAGAAAATTTTGTAAGGAGATTGAAAAAGGGCACTAGAAAATATAGAGGTAAGTTACCCTTTAAGTGTTTCAATTGTGGAAATATAGGTCATTATGCTTCTAAATGTCCAATCAAAATTGTAAACGATAAACCTAAGGATCATAAAGGAAATTTTTTCAAGAAGATTCATTATGTTGAAAAAGACAATGGTGTATTTGATGATGAGGAATCAAACTATCCTGATGATGATAGTGATGAATGCTTGTTCATGGATCTAAATGTTAGAATTAATTCTATTAATTCTGAAAGATGTGTGAAGGAAAGTGTTTTAGTAACACGTCACAACATTGAAGGAACTATGGTGACTACTTTTCATGCAAGAGAAGAGATGAATTACTAGATAATTGATAGTGGATGCTCAAATAACATGAAAGGTGATAAGAGTAAGTTTGTTAAAATTTAGAAGTATGATGGTGGTCTTGTTAAGTTTGGTTATGATACATCTGCTAAGATTGTTGGAAAAGGTTTAATTAGTTTTTATGGCAAGCATAAAACAAATGATGTTCTTTATGTCAAGGTTCTCTGACACAATCTTCTTAGTGTAGGGAAAATGTGTAGCAAAGGATATAATATTTTTTTTAGGATGATGGTTCTGAAATCAAAAAAAGAAGATCTGAAACTTTGGTTGCTACAAGGGCAATGACAAAAGGTATTTTTTATCAGCTCAAAGGAGGTGGTGTCAGGTGCTCTATGTCTCAAATCAATAGAAGTTGGATATGGCATAGAAGAACGAGTCACATCAATTTTGATTTCCTAGTGAATATTAGTTCTATTGATGTTGTGAGAGATCTACCAAAGATTACAAAGCCTATCAATGAAATCTATAAGGAATGTCAGTTTGGAAAGAAAATAAAGAAGAGGTTCAAGACTAAAGAATATTCTACCACATGTCCATTGGATTTAGTGCATACAAATCTATGTGGACCTACCAAAATAAGAAGCTCTCAAGGTGAAAGGTATTTTATGTCATTGATTGATGATTATTCTAGAATACTTGGGTGGCATTTCTCAAAGAAAAATCAGAAGCTCTAGATAAGTTTAAAGTATTTAAGTCTATTGTTGAGAATGAAATAGATGTGAAAATTAAATCCTTGAGGTCTAAAAGAGGTGGTGAGTTCACCTCCAATGAGTTTAATAGTTTTTGTGACATCATAGAATAAAGAGATATTTGTTAGCTCCTAGGACTCCTCAAAAAATGGAGTTGTGGAGAGGAAGAATATAATATTTCAAGAAGCAACAAGGACTATGATGAAAGAAAAAATATACCAGTTGTCTATTGGAGAGAAGCTATTCATACTACAATCTACATTCTTAATAGAGGTCAAGCAAGAGTGAAAATTTCAAAGACTTCCTATGAGTTGTGGTATGGAAAAGATCCTCCTATGAAATACTTCAAAGTGTTTGGAAGTAAATTCTATATCAGAAGAGATGAAGAAAACTTAAAAAAGTTTGATCGAAGATCTGATGAAGGAATATTCCTTGGATACTCTAAAACGAGTAAAGCTTATCAGTGATATAATAAAGGTTAAAAAATATTGTTGAAAGTGAAAGTGTTAAAGTATATGAAGAGCCACATCGAAGTTCTATATTGATAGAAGGATATGAATTTGATGAATCCCCTTGCAGTGAAGAATAAAAAGAAGATAAAGAAACAGAGATGATAGTTGAAGAGGAAGAAGCTTCGAAAAATATCCCTAAGACTCCTAGTATGTTCATAAGAAATAATTCTAAAGATCAGATCATTGGAGATAAGAGCAAAGGGTGTTGACATGAAAAAAGGTTGCTATGACAAAGGAATAGGTAAAATTTTATTTACTTTCAGAGGTGGAACCTAAAATAGTGACTAAGACATGCAAAGATTGGAATTGGATCAAAGATATGAAAGAATTGTTAGAGGAGATTGAGAAGAATCATACTTGGGAATTGGTCTCAAGACCTACAAACAAGAATGTGATAGGAACTAAGTGGTTTTTTAGGAAAAAGTTGAATGAGGATAGAAAATTTGTTAGAAATAAGGCTAGACTTATGTGTAAGGGCTACCCACAAGTGGAAGGAATAGATTTTGAAGAGACTTTTTCTATGGTTGAAAGGATGGGAGTCATTAGAATCTTTTTGGCTTTTGCAACACATAAAGACTTCAAGGTTTATTAGATGGATGTCAAGTCTGCATCCTTGAATGATGAGTTAGAATCTAAGATGTGCATATTGAACAACCAAAAGGTTTTTAGTTATTAGAAGATGTGGATATGGTTTGTAGGTTGAAGAAGGAATTGTATGAACTTAAACAAGCTCCTAGAACTTGGTATGAAAATTTGGATTAGTACTTGTTACAACAAGGATTCAAAAAAGGTATTGCAGATAACAACATTTACTTCAAGGTTGAGGGAGAAAAAATCCTAATTGTGGTAGTGTATGTTGATGACATAATATTTGGGGGAAATGAAGGTATGTGCAAGAGGTTTTCAGAGGAGATACAAAAAAATTTTGAGATGTCAATATGTGGGGAGATGAATTTCTTCCTTGGATTACAAATCAACCAACAAGAAAAAGGTATTTTCATTTCACAATAAAAGTATTTCAAAGAAATGTTGAATAATTTTGGAATGGATGATTCTAAACCATATTCATATGGTTACTAGCTTCAACTTGAGAAAAAATGATGAATCTACTAAGGCTTAATCAAAGCAAGTACATATAAATGATTGGTGCACTACTATAACTAATTTCTATCGAACTGTATATCATGCATGTTAAATATCCAATATACTGAGAGGGGGGGTGATTATTATATTCGTAAACTTATTGAAAAAGTACCATCAAATAAATCCAAAGAATATGATAATTAAGATAAGAAAAATCATCAAAAAAACATGAAACATAGAACACAAGAGACACCAAAATTTTTATGTGGAAAACCCAGAGTGGGAAAAACCATAGTGAGGATTAACTGACAATATAGTATAACTGGTTATAAGATATTACAAAAGGGTGGCTCACTGTTAGGACTCACTATCTAAAATGGGAGGCTCACTACCTACAAAAATGAAGTAACAAAAATGGCTAACCGCCAGAATTGAATTGATAGAAGTACACCTCAAGTGCAGATTCGGTTCCTTTGTAATTCAGATGAACTCTCATGCCAGCAGATTAAACTTCTCCCTTTTCGCTCCCATATGTAGTTTGATAATATTCGCTTGATCCAATACATATCTCTCTCTTCAAATCTACAAAAATATCTTATATATATGTCTGATTTTCAAGGATAACAATCAGGTCGGCTTGAAAAAATTCTTAGCAACATTTCAAGTGTGTGGCAAGCTATAGTTGTCAACATGGATTATACAAATAAAATTTAATCCATTACAACTTCTACTATATGATAGGTCGACCAACAATAGACCTAATAGAAAAATTGTATACAAAAAAAATTGATACCGGAGATGACCACAAACAACTATGCTTATGAGTTCTTGTCCATGTATGCATTTCTCAATCACAAACCATTTCCCAAAAATTGAAGTAGCAACTATTTACAAGAGAGGATTCTAGAGAAAAATATCGGAGGCTGGTCCTGTATTATTGGTTCAGAATGTCGGATTGACATGACTCAGTTGCAACTCATATATCATGGTGACATCAATGACAACAAAATTGTTAACAAGGGATATGATCTTCATTTTTCCAACAATCTCCCCCTTTGTCATTGATGGCAACAGTGCCAAAAACTGTACACAATATACTCTTTTTCTCATTCCTCTTCTCCCCTTTTGACATCAAGGGCAAAGGTCGAATAACAGAAAAATATGAAAGATATGTACACATCGTCCAGAATGTTCAAATACATGGAATCAAACTTCTGAACTCCCCCTAAGGAGATATCTCATGCAATTTAAAAATAGAAAAATATTTTCACTTGAAGGAGGGAGCATTTTGCAATTCTTGTAGAATTCCTTGCTAGGTTGTTTTTCCATCCTCCCAACTCTTCTTATCAGATACCAACAACTTGTTCAAAGATTCTAAAGCAATAAAAATTTCTTTAGCTTCATTAAGAGTATTCAGAGCTAGATTTATCTTGTCCAAATTCTCAATATTAGCCAGAGCATTGGCTACCGAAGCATACTCCATTCTCATGTTATCACCAAGCAAGCCAAATTTTCTGATTATCTCTTCCTTCTACTTCTATAACATAAGGAACTTTTCTCTGTGTGTAGAAATAGCATTCAAAGTTTATCTATCTTTGTCCATTGATGCATTATAGGTGTTGGAGATAGTGGTCATTTGGGACTCAATGGAGTCCATGAGATATTTTATGCTTTGAGTGACATCAGGCCACTTTATATAGTATGTAAACACAAAATTAGCTTTAGCTTCAAAAGTCTTCACAACTTCAAGGCTATTCTCTACATTGGCATGTGCCAAGGCACATTTGTTGTAAAGGATCAACAACCTTTTCTCATTTAGTTTCTCCTCCACATCCTATTTTGTTTTCTCGACAAGTCTTGTAGCATGCTCTTTGAAGGATTACAATAAAAGCTTCAAGTTCTCAACCAAAGAGAGATATGTATCAATAGATGTATCTGGAGTAACATCCTGCAGGGCCTTAATGGAATCTTCAATAAGATGAGTCCCTTTTTGATGCATTTCTAAGATTTCTCTCCTATCGGATGCATGAAATACATCACCTAACACCAATTTATGTACTAGAGAAATCTTGTTCAGGTCTGCATAACCTTGATTCATTGGAAGTTGCAGGAGTTCCAGAGGAATTACTGGTTGGAATCTAATCTGCTTTGACAATAGTCCCTTCAAAACATCATCATCGAAGGAGGATTTTCCAGTGGGATTTTGTGATTCTACAACTTGCTAGAATACTTCTTCATTCTTTCCAACGATATCAACAGATTCCATATTTCTATTTTCTACTTCCTCCTCTACTTTTTCTTCCTCTACATTCTCTTTTTCTGCATTTTCATCTTCTGCATTCTTCTCTTCCATTTCCTTTTCTTCTAATTTTTCTTCTTCTACCTTATCTTCTTCAATTTTCTCTTCTTCTTTTTCTTCATCCCTTTTCTCTTCTTCTTCCTTATCTTTATCTCCTTCATTAGGGTGTACCAAAGGGGTAGCAACATGAACTTCTGCTTCAACATTTTTTTCAACATGTTTTTCATTATCCGGATTCTCATTGGCAACATTGATTTTTGATAGAACATCTGTACTGCCTATTTTCAGAGGGACATTATTGTCATTCACTTCTAGAGGTTAATTATCATTTGCAGCATTGGAAGGAGGTTCTTCCACAACTTCTATAGAAGTTTCTTTTCTAGGTTCAGAGGCCGAACTGGATGCACCAATCATGCCATAATTTTTTGAAGTGTCTCTGATAGTGCTTATTGTTTCCTTCCTTATTCCTCAATTTCTTTCTTATCTTTTGTCATCAGGGTATTGACTCTTCTTTTCTCCCTGAACATTTTAGCACAAATATTTTTCAAAGATTCTAAGTTATCTGGAGATAGAGAGGGTGCAATATCTTTATATGATTTGTTTCTTATTTTCTCCCCTAGCTCAACTACCTCTACTCTTCTTTTCCTTAGTCTTTCCCACAAATTTTTAGGAACATCACACCTAATGTTATCCCATTTGGCTTCCAAAATAATGACATATTTGATGATTTCCAAAATTAATATTTCTTTATCCTCTTCTCCTACTAAATTACACACTTTCACAATGGACTTCACCATATCATCTTGATTCACCAAATTATTTACCAAAACATCTAGTTTAAGAGGGGAATCAGGTCTTACCGGAGAGGAATTTTTCTCTTCCGGTCCAATGGAATTTATTATATAATTTTTGCCTTCTTTGCGTCATGCTCATCTTGTTCATCGACATCATCTGAAGATGACACATATTGAACTTTCCTTGAACCAATGTTGGTTTCCTATGATTCACCTTCACCAGAGGAAGCACTCACCCTTCTCTTTCTTGTCAATTTTGCAGCAGGGTATTCTTCCTCTTCCTCCTGATTATCTATAACACTCATATTATTTTCTCTATTAGCCTTTTCTTTTCTTTGTTTGACAAGGGCTACCAAAGGAACACCTTTCCTTTTTCCTAATCTGGTAGTAGGTCTCAACGAGCCGAGCCTTTGCCTTTATCAGCAGTGGTGGGCACATACTTCATTGTAGCTGGTTCAAAAGTTGGTATGGAAGGAGGGGTCCTGCTGGATCTCCTTACACTAGGTAGTTCTCTAGAATTCTGTCCTTGAAAAAATCTTGCTCGAGCTAACTATTCAGGTGTGAAACATTGCATGAGCATTTTCTCCACATTTTTCTTACTTTTAGCTTTGTTTTGCTCCAAGCAAACTTCCCTAGATTTCTCTGCATAAGTTCCAATCCGGGGTTCATTTGGATCTTTAGGACTCTTTAATAGGAGTTGCACATATCCTTCAACATCATCTTCTGAGACTTCATAACCCAGAGGTTGAATCTAGACAGTCTGGGGTTCAACCGCTTCTATCATACACTCATCATAAGATATATGAAATGTAATCTCATTTTTGTATTTCTCCACAATCTTTCTCAGAATTATATCTCTCTCATTCATATTCTTCTTGAACATAGAAAATAATGTCGTCAAGGCATTTGCTACATTTTTTACATCACCCAACTTACTCATGTGCTCAAAAATCTGATGGGCAATAGGTTGGGATGGATCCCAATACACAGTTCCAGATTTTCCTAGAAGCATTCTCAAAAAGTAGAATAATAGACATACAATTAGAGAACCAAACTTAAATGGATACTTTTTCTTTGACATCCTCAGGTTCTCAAGTAGCTATTTCCTAAGAATCTCACATAGATCATAATTCGTATCATTTACAAACATATCATAGCCAATATAGATAGCTATGGCAGACACATAGTTCTCTCTATTGGTGAAGTAGATTTTATGGTCAATATTTATGGATGCCTACTTCATAGTTATATTTGTAATAGGTTTTGTTGCTAGAGCCCTTTTGTCATAGGTAGCACCAATGAGTTTTGATACCATTTTTATTTTCACCACCTTTAACATAGGTACTAATCCGGTATTGCAGAGTCCGGTGATGACTTTAATTGCTTCCTTGTTTATCAAGTGTGATTCGTGAGTCCATAAGAACTAATCATGCATTCTGCTGAGAACCAAATTTACATACATGTCATTAATTGTAGAACTGAAGTTTGGAAAATTGTTCCAACAATCCAAATTCATCATCACAAGATTTGAGTATTCAGGTTTTACCCAGAATTTATCATCAGTGAGTTCATTTATCTATATATCGATCAGTTTGATATGATTGAATTCTTTTGAATTAACCCTAATGTACATCCTTGTATCCTCTATTGACATGATGCAGTGAGGAATCAAAGAGAAGGCATCCAATGAGTCATCTTCGAAGACCTTCATCAAATAATTTCTATAGGAGGGCCTAGGTCTTTCTGTTGTTTGTATGACTATATGAGTTGCCATTTTCTATATTCCGAACTCTTAAAAAGATTCAAGAAAGAATTTCCACAAGCTCACAGAAGCATAGAATGAAAAATACCTTTTTCTTCGCAAATAGACAAAACTAGGGTTTGCACCAGTCGCACCTCACTTCGCTCTAAATTGCTCCAAGCCGTTCTTCGCTTCTTTCAAATGCACAAATGATCGAAATGCCTTTATAATTTCACTTTATAGATTAATGCGATGCCCTAATTCACATTTAATGCACTTGGAATTTGAAAAAGCTGCTAGATTTCCTCAACTGTGCTGAAAAAACCTAATATGCTCCACAAATGAGCATACAAGCCTCTTTTCTTCTGGTTTCTTTTCCAAAACCTCTGCATATTGATTACTTACAACTTTACTTCGTGTCATGGATCTGAAATGCTTGAAATTAGGGGGTTTTAAGGATTTTCTGCTAAAGCTCCCCCTAAGACCATGTTAGGTCTAATTACCAAAGGAAACATCTACACCGGATGAGGGTACAGACACATCAGTAGTCCTTGACTCTTATTTCTTTTTCCATATCTTACTCATTTCCTACTTAACATCTTCTTTGTCAACCTTCTTCTCAGGTTCATTCTTCTTTTCTGGAACAAACTGTTTTCCCTTTTTGCTTTTGCATACCTTTGAAATATGTCCTAGTTTGTTTCAATTATAACAGACAACACTTCTTTGACTTGATTGAATTCCACTAAGCCTTGTTCTGCACTAATTTTCCTTATGCCTATATTTATTGCATGTATAGAAATAACTAGCAAAGGATTGATTCATCCTTCCTCCATTAAACCAGTTCATTATCTGAGTTAAGCATTCACTAGCTCTATGTCCAAACTTATTATAGGCATAGCATTGTCCAAGGAAAGAACCAAAAAATTGATTCATCCCGCTTCTACATTCAATTGCCTTATGACCAAAATTATTATAGGAAAAAAAAGTGCCATTGAAAGATGGGTACCTTTGTGCATTTGGCTGTCTGACAGGTGGTTTTCTTCCCGGATTCCTTTTTTGCTTTCCTTTATCTTGAGTCTTTTGAACTTTTACTGCTTTAGATCTTTCACCTGTTTCTAATCCCAATCCTCCTTTGTCTTTAGAGGGTTTCTATCTAGCAATCAATTCATCAAGCCTAGTGGAGCTTATTTTGAAAATGTCCTCACATAATTTTTCCTTTTCTAGTTTTGTTCTCAAATTTACCACTTCTTGCTCAAGTTTGGAACATTCATCAGACTTGGTTTTTATTTTTGTATTCAAGCATTCTTCAATCCTCTTGTTTTCTTCCACTTGCAACTTCAATCAGGTAATGTCTTCATTTGCTTGTTTCAAGTGGTCATTGACTTCTCTATGTATCTCTTTGAATTTCTTCAATTGTTCCTTCAATTTTCAAACACATTCATTTGCCTCATCAAGATTCTCTTTCAAATCTTTATTCTTATTTTCAGCTTTGTCAAGATCATCAAGAGCAGTCCGAAGTTCTATATTATCTTCTATTTGTCCAATCTTCAAGATCTCCCTCAAGTTGTTTGACTTCTCTAGAGGAACCTTGCTCTGATACCAATTGTTAAATATACAATATACTGAGAGGGGGGGTGAATCAGTATATTCATAAACTTATTGAACAAGTACCATCCAATCAATCTAAAGCATATGATAATTAAGATAAGAAAAATCATCAACACAACATGAAACACATAACACAAGAGACACAAGAATTTTTATGTGGAAAACCCAGAGTCAGAAAAACCACGGTGAGGATTAACTCAAAATATAGTATAACCGGTTATAAGATATTACAAAAGGGTGGCTCACTGCCAGGACTCACTGTCCAAAATGTGAGGCTCACTGCCTACAAAAATGAAGTAAAAAAAATGGATAACCACCAGAATTGAACTGATAGAAGTACACCTCAAGTGCAGATTTAGGTCCTTTGTAATTTAGATGAATTCGCATGCCAGCAGATTACACTTCTCCCTTTTCGCTCCCATATGTAGTTTGCTAATATTTTCTCAATCCAATACATATATCTCTCTTAAACTCTACAAAAACATCTTATATATATATATATATCTGATTATCAAGGATAATAATCAGGCCAGCTTGAAAAACTTCTTAGCAACATTTCAAATGTGTGGCACACTATAGTTATCGGCATGGATTATACAAAAACAATTTAATCCATTACAACTTCTATTGTATGACAGGTCGGCCAACAATAGACCTAATAAAAAAATTGTATACAACAAAAATTGATACTGGAGATGACCATGAACAACTATGCTTACGAGTTCCTATCCATGTATGCATTTCTCAGTCATAGACCATTTCCCAAAAACTGAAGTAGCAGCTATTTATCGTAGAGGATTCCAGAGAAAAATACCAGAGGTTGGTCCTATATTAATAGTTCAGAATACCAGATTGACGTGACTCAGTTGCAACTCATATATAATGGTGACATCAATGACAAAAAAAATGTTAACAAGGGATATGATCTTCTTCATTCTTCCAATAATGCATACAATTTGTCTTGTGGCAAGATTTTAAGAAGATACCAGAGAATCACATGTTGCAGTAGTTAAAAGGATATTTAGATACTTGAAGGGAACTCCAAACTTTGGTTTGTGCTATCCTAGGGATACTGAATTATTCTTGAATGCATATAGATGCATATTGGGCAAGTTGTACAGATGATAGAAGAAGTACAACTACAAGTCGAGGTGCTTTCTTTCTTGGAATCATATTGGTTTCTTGGTTGAGCAAGAAGCAAGATTCAATGTCATTATCTACTGAATAAATAGAATATATTGTTGTAGAATCATGTTGTACACATGTGTTATGGATGAAGAAAACATTAAAGGATATCAGAGTATCAAATGATGAACCTATTCTATCTTGTGTGATAATAAAAGTGCTATCAATATTTTAAAGAGACTAGTAATGCATTCAAGAAAAAACATATCTCTATCCGGTATCACTTTCTAAGGGAAAAAGTTACAAAAAATGAGGTGAAGTTGGAGTATGTTCCTACAAAAGATCAAGTTGCATATATTTTTGCAAAGGCTCTTCTTAAAGATACTTTTGAGTATATCTGATAGAAATTAGGGGTTATTTCCCCTCCTTCTTTCAACTAGATGCATAAGTTGGTGCTTTTGTCAAGGAAGCAGTTCAAGATACATTCTTGTTCCTAGACTAATGTTGAAGGCTACCTCTCAGGGGGAGTAGGTAGTAGTGTTTTTTTTTGGTGCAACTATGAGGAACATATCTTGTGTCCCTAAGAGAGAACTAAAATATAAGTACATTGAAGAATGAGTAGTGCAGTGTGTGTAGTGGTAAGAATTGTATGGAGAAGAGTAGTGGAGAGAGAGCAATTGTTTGCTGGTGTTGCAAGTGGTGTGAAAGTGATGTATGCATATGCCAAAGGGGGAACAAGCAAAGAAAAAATATATGCAAGTACATTGTTAAAAGAAAAGATGTTTCCCTTTTCCATTGATGTCAAAGGGGGAGAGAGTGAAGTCTAAAAAACACAAGGAAATAATTGATGTCAAAGAGGAGAGTAATGGTTGAATAATTCCTCAGATAGGGGGAGATATTGCAAAGAGAATGGTGTATGAAGAATAGAGGTAAAGGGAGAGAGTGAAGTGTACCCTAGTAAGGGGGAGTGTTGCTTAATGTAGAATTTATTTTTTTGTTGGTGGTTTTCAGAGCTAATATTGTCGTCAATGAAAAAGGGGGAGATTGTTGCAAGTATGTTGCTAATACATTGTCATTGATGTCAGCAGTATGGAGATTGTTGGTGTTGTCAAGTGTTGCTGCTAGTATGGATGTATTGTGATTTGATAAGAAGGTATTGTGGTGTTGTCATTAGTTTTTTCATTGATGTCTTGTATGGTTTAGATGGATAAGTGTTGTAGTTGCAATAAGTTCACTTGGTTTTCAAGTGCCTTTGAGAAAAATTAAATAAAAGAATGTTTAGTGTGACAAAGGTGTGCTCATTTTTGTTCTCTCCATTTCTTCATGGTTGAAGATATGCTTGTGCAATTTGGATATGATGATCAAAGGTGTTCAAAGGTTCTATATCCAGAGTTTCAAGTTCTATATTGTTTGATAATAGAAGTTATGTTTGACAAAGTGTATGTTTGTATAGAAGGTTGTTTAGGAGAAATGGAATTGATGCATTTCTTTGTAGTGATATTTATTTTCTTATGAATTTGGGAACATGATCATATTGTTAGTATTTATCTTTTCTTAGAGTTTTTGGTGTTGAGTTGCTCTGCAAGTTTAGTTCTTATGTTGGAGTTCAATGATAGTGCATCTTGATGTGCATGATGAAAGTAATCTTTGTTTCAAGTGGTTGTGGCAATGTTGCAAAATATTCTGACGATTCTGGAATATTTTGGGATGTTGTTTGGATGCTATGAAGTATTATTGTGTGGTTCACATGTTATTTTTGAACCTGAAGAGGCATGTATGTGGTTGCTTGTAGTGTTAGTTCAAGTTTGGATGACTTGGCATGTTAGCTCTTTTTGTGGAGGTACCTCATAGATTTTGGATGTGTTGAGTAGTGTGATGATGTATATCTAGGTCCTAGTTAACCGTTGGTGTGTTCTACAATCACTTCTTTCCACTATGGAGATGTTTGGTGTTGACCTATTTTGGTGTTGCCCGTTTGAGGTGCATACATTTCATAAGGCCAACCTAATTGAGATTGTTTAGGTCATGGATGGTATAAATGCAAGGTGAGTTGTTGGAGATGTGGTGTGGCAAGTGTGAATGATGTGAATTTGATCAAGTGTGGTGATTTGAGTGCAAGATTTAATGCCTACGACTTCAAATATAGTGAAAAGAAGATGTCTATATTTTCAGTGTGCTTGAAGTTGATGGAGGAAGTGAGCCAAAGGTTGCAGATGGCATAGAGTTGTAGTGGTGGATTTTCATGTTTCTCTGAGATAGTGAATCTCTCTATAACAATTTCTTCTATTCTTATTTCTTCTTGGTAGTGAGCCACCCAATAGTGAGCCTTTATTCTTTTTCCTGGGCAATGAGCCTACTTGTATTTGGTGTTGTTATTCATTTATATGTGAGCTAATCTTCACTATGGTTTTTCCCTACTTAAGTTTTTCCATGTAAATCTTGTGTTCTATTGTGTATGGTTGTGTTTGCATTATTTTTTCACATGTTTACATTATGATAATGCTTAATAAGGGTTTTAAAGTTAATGATAGATTGAGTTTTTTAATGTACAATTGATTCACCCCTCTCTCAGTTGTCCTGTGCATCTAACAGGTTTTAGTGATTTTTTTTTTTTTTAATCTATACGCGGTTGGAATGATCTTGCTAGAGGAGATATAACTCATTTTAAATAAATATGAATAGTATGGAGGTAATATACATTGGCAATGTGAAATATTATAGTGGCATATTTGAATTCATTTACTTTGTCCTATGATGTTGTTGGTAAGAGGGTATGGTGCATATTTTTTCAAGAAGTGTGAATAGTGTATGTTTGTAATATCTGCAAGATAATTTTTTTGGTTCAAAATAATATTATTTTTCCAAGCACTTTTATCTCTTAACATCTTGGGTTTCCTTAAAACTTAATTATTCATATGTAACTTTTTTGAAAGAACCCCACATATCATAACAAAATATGCATGGAAATCCCTAAAAAAATCATGCAAAATTTATGTACATCAATCATAACTCTTTTTTTGATAAATGAAACCAAGCTGATAAAAGGTTGAAGTGACAAGTTTTTATTGTTTTTGAGGGACTTGGATAGTTTGGTAGCATATTCACTTCCCTTTTTCCTTTCATTTGATGTTCTTGGTAAAGTAGATGGTGTATTCTATTTTAAAGTAGTATGACTTCTAGACCGTGTTTATATAATATGTTGGCTATGTAAGATTGGTTGAACAATTTTCATTTTTGGGGAACTTTATCTTGTGATAATGTTGGTGAGTTTGCATGGTGTGTATTTTTTAAAGAAGAAAGAATAGTGTATATTTTTAATATATGTAAGTTGGGTGAAATGCTTTTAGAGAAAATTGTGAGAATGATTTTCAATTTTGGTGTAAATAAAATTTATATGGGTTTTTCAAGAGTGTTTCATTTAATTTTTGGTAAGTATGGTATGTATTTTCTAAAATGGAAATTGTGTATATTTTTCATATTTGTAAGTTCAATGAGATGTTCTAGAAAAAACTGTAAAAATGATTTGAAATGTTGGTGATTTTTTTTTTTTTTTAGAAAGTGTCTCGCTTAATTTTAGATGTGGAGACTTTTGTAAGTTGTTTTCCTCAATTCAATTCAATTCAATTTATTTTTGCTAAATATTTATCTTTTAAAATCTTGGATTTCTTTAAACTTAATAACTTGTTGGAAACTTTTTTGAAAGTACCCCACTTATTATCCGATTTCATGTTTAGACTCTACAATAAAGGTTCAACATAGTCTTCATTTTAATCAAGTCTCTAAATTTTTATTAGCTTCACATCTTGAGTTGAGAGGATAGACATCTTGAATTTATTTTTTCAATCGATTGATATTGGAAGATCAGATCATAGATACATGTCTGACATACACATACTAGGAAATGAAATTAAAGCCAATAAATTATAACATTAAAAATAAATAATTATATGATAACACTAAATAACACATTTGCTAAAAATTGAAGTTCAAGTAAAATTTGTAAGGAATTTTTTAATAATATAATATAAATAAAAGGTTGAGTTGAAAGAGAAGTCTAAATTTAGACTTATGTAGAACACAAGCAAAACCCTTCTCTATTGTGTTTGTTTAGGGCCATTCTTCTTTGCTCATATACCTTTCTATTTGTTTGTATGCTACTGTTAAGTTTTAACTTTAATTTCTTATTGTGGCATATCCCTTGAATCTCCTATAGATGCAAGTGCTAGTAATAAGTATTTTGAGGAAACTATATAGTTTGCATGCTTTGGGAGCAGGCCTCAAATCAACAAAAAATTACAAATATGATGCCATTGTAGCTCTTCATATGACATTATTCATCATATGCAATTAAGGAAGAGTTTTTATCATCCATATAACTCCTATCATAGAATGAAAGTAGGATGAGTGCATACATCTAGGATGAGAGCATATGTCTAAGATAGAAATAAATCTTTTAGTCTCTGGTGTCAGGATCTATCCAATCTATCTTTTATTTTTATTACCTGTCGATATTAAAAGATGGAAAGAAAAAGGGTTTTTCCTTGTGCATTTCTCTTATGTAGACATTATTGTGCATCCCCACTTCAACTATGATATTGGTGCTAAACATTTTTCCACCCTCATTAACACTCGCTGTCAAATATGGGACCAAGCTATGATAGCTCAATTTCGAGGCCAACAAACAAAATCCTCTGACGAGAAAAAAGGAGGTGATGGTAGGATAACTATCCGCCCAAATTTCACTATTAGTCTTGAAGATAAGCATGTACAGTCTACTTTCTTCTTGCTTTTATAGGTTAAAGGATTTGAATTGCTACCTGAGTCAATTTATGCCACAATAGGTGGTAGATGTATTTATAGGCTTTTAAACACTATGTTTCCATCATCAAAGTTTCCCGCTGGGGTAAGTTATCCAGAAGGAAACTCAAATATCTTGGATTATGGGCATCATATTGACCATATAGGGTTTAACATAGGATTTCCTATTATTGAAAAAATCATTAACCAGTCACAACCTAGATTCCAAGAATTTCTAGTACCATCAACCAAATGGTTATTAGGTCAAGCCCATACAGAAAGTTGTAGGTTGACTAGTATAGATCTAAGATTTATTCCCCAAACTACTTTGTTTGAGCAACCAAAAGAATCAACAAGTGGAAGACCTAGTGTATCCTCTAGATCCTACTCTTTGTCCCAAAATTTCCCAAGTACTTCTAACAATCCATACATGGATTACAATCCTAAAGAATCTATTGGGTCATCTAGTCACTTTCCTTTCTATCACTAGCCCTTTATCAATCCTTACCCTTCTAAATATTCCTTAGCTACACTTTCTGATTTGAGCAGCAATCTAGAACTTATGGATAGGTTAGCCAGGAAAGCTAGTCAAAATTTGACTTTAACTCCTAAAGAGGAAGATCAATCAGATAAAAAGGGAAAAGAGATAAAGCTCACTAAAATGGGAGAGAAATATGGAACGATTAGAGAAAAACTCCCTAGAGCATGTGCTGAAAAGAAAAGTATGTATAAATTAGAAATGAAGGGAAAAGAACACGAAGTGATAGGATATGAACCTAGTAGATGACCAACCCCAGAATATTTCACTGTCATCAACTCGGATGAAAATCTATGCGGTAGGTATGAAGCCAGACTTCATGTTGATTTGGATAAAAATAGAAGAATTCAGAAGCCCAAAAAATTTGGATAGCTTAATGGAAGAACTTAGCCCAGTAAAACATTGATGATATGGCTATAGATTTAAGAAGTACTGAAAATAATTGTTTAGAAAATCAGATTAAGTTAAATAATTTTTCTTCTGTTCAGAATAAAATTAGTTCTTTAGTGACCAAAATTGAACAACATTCTTCTTCTCTAATAAATGATTTATCTAGTGTAAGTTATCAAGTAAGACAAGCACATCAAGATGTTAAAACCATTGTTTCAAATCAAACACATCAAGATAATTATCTCACAAAGATCTATGAGAATCAACAAAATTATGAGAACTACATAATTAAGGATGTTGACGATCAAAATATCATCATAGATGTTGTAGCCAAAAGATTGGAAAAAATAAGGTTAGTCACCAAAAAGATTAGACAAACAAAAATTGGTCGTGATAGCTCTTCTGAAGAAGAGAAGGAGAAGAAAGGGAAAGCTCATGAAAATCCAGTCCCTAAACAAAATAAAATAATTGTTCAAAGGAGAAAACACACAAAAAAGGATGAAAGAGAAGAAATCATTGAGTCATCCTCTGAAAGGACTCGTAAACCTTCAACCAAGATTCCAATGCCAAAGGTTAAGAAACATAGCTTAGCCAACAAAGAAGAAGGTATAAGGGATTGGCTCCAAGAATTAAAAATAGAAGAAGAATAAGAATAACCTATCTACATGGATGAACTTAGTTTTTCTAATAAAGAATCAGAAGAAGAAACATTTGATGTAAATACTTTTGAGATATCTGCTAGTGAGTCTGAAGTTTCTCAACTTTCTATAAATACTGTTGATGATAATTTTAAGGAATTAGATTTAGAATTTTCTCATTATAATCAGTTGCAAGATACATAACCATGGGAATCCACAAAAAATATTGTAGAAATGGATATAGAAATGAAGGATGCAGTCACTGAAAATGCTAAACCTGAGTAGTTAAGACCATTTGCTACTGTGTAAGGGGGAAATTTGTAAGTATAAACAAGATACTTGAAATGAATAGAAACTAATCTAACTCAAAAACAACAATCAAGATCTATGCCCATTACTCATGAAATGAAGCTTTCTAAGCTATTGAAAACAAACAATGAAATCCTACGATATCATAACAAATAAAAAAATAAAAGAAACTTTACCATCCCATGTCAGAGTGTGTTCACAAAGATGTTGTATTGTTCATATCAATGCGAAGCCTCCATTGTGCGTGCAAAATATTGAAGAATGTGCATGTGTTGATCAAAGATGTGTGTTGAAGATGTCAAAAGCTCAATTAAGATCTATATTACTTCGTTGTATAAATTAGGTTGATTCTCTGATCCTTTTTTGACAGGAAAGAGATTTTTTATATAGAATTTGTGATTTGAAATGAATGCTCTAGATCGCGTAGTAGAATATCTCGATCAATGGCCAAAAGATGTTGAGAGGAAATAGACAAGAATAATCAGTGCAAATTGATTATGCAATTAGTGCGATTGAAGAAATCATTTTCAGTGTTCAGTGGGATTGAGGAAATAGATTAAATAATCTAGTAAATTGAAGAAATCATGTGGAGCAATATGTGAAATTGATGAAATCAATTTGAGCCTTCAGTGGGATTGAAGAATAGATTGATCTATTAGGAAATAGATTGAGCAATCGGTGGTTCATAATTTGCTCAATCATGATAGTGGGTGAGGATAATTAACTAATTGATTTAATTAATTAATATTTTTGAGTTGAACATGCAAATCAAGTTTGACTTTTGTAAACAAAGTGGTATTTGTTTGATTTGATTTTTGATGATGTTTTTGAATAGTTAAATTAAATTATTCAAATTTGGGGGAAGTGACAATTAAATTATTAAGTATTAATAATTCAATTGACTTAGGGGAATAAAGTGAATTAGCGACATAATTAAATAATTGATGTTATTTAATTAATCAAGAGGAATGGAGTTAGATTAGGACCTTATTAAATAAATGAAATTTATTTAATTTGTCAAAAATGGTGAAAAAGTGAACTAATTAAATAATGTATTATTATTCAATTACTAGAGGGATTTAGGGTTTTAGATTCTTTTTATGTGAAATGTAGTGATATTTGATGATAATAATGTTGATGATGTGAAAATTTTATTTAAGGTGTGCGATAAGTGTTAGGTCAATTTTACATGTCTATATTTTGCTCCTCTTTGAGACAAAGTACTCGTTGCTTTGTTTCAAAGATTTTTGATGTTAAGCTCAATTTTTGAAAAAAATTATATGCCCCAATGTGCCCCGACGGTCAACAAAATGATGGTAGGACTCTAGATTGCTCCCTCGAGAGGCTGGCCAAAAATTTTAAATTTGAGGTTAGGCTCATGATATTATTTTATTTCAGTTTAAATGTGGAGAGGGCAAAAAATTAAGTCCATAGGTCCTGCGTTGCTAGTTCAAATATTCTCGAGAGCTCCTAATTTTAACCTAAGAAGGTTTCTTAAGCAAAAATTAGGGTTTTTAGGGGTTAAAATAGGTAATTAGGGTTCTAATTTCCTCATTTGCACTTTGAGCCTATAGAGAATTCTTGCCTATGGTTTTCTCATTTTGTCAATTGTCGAGGAGCTATGGCGAGGATTCAGGGAGCCCCACATCACACAAATGCAGTTTGAGAGTTTGGACAACTTGCAGGTGTTGGTGTCCCAATATGTACCTTGCCATTTTTTGTTTTCACCTTTTCATGTTTGCGTAATTAATGCACGAAGTGAAATTAGGCAGGTGTGTGAGATTTAGGAATTTAAAGCTTTTGAATCAGTTTTAGCGCATTTTCTTTTATAAATAGTTCATTTTTTATATTTTTGCTCGCACTTGCTCTAATTTTGTGCATTTTACCTAATTCTTCATTTTTGCTTTTTGCACTTGACCTATTTTTGTGCTTTTGACTTTTTTTGCTCATTTTGTTCGCCCTTTTGATGATTTTGCGCTTTTGAAATTTGTGCCTTTGCAATTTTCTTTCACTTTTTCCAAACAATTTATTGCATTCACCTTTTTCTCTCATTTTTGCTAATTTTTCTTTTATTCTGACTATTTTTGGAATCCTAAGTCATTTTGTTCATCATTTTAGGTTCGTTTTGTATTTTTCTAGCGAATCTTTGACATCATGAGTTGAATGATTGTAGGTGGTCCTTAACCCACTCTAGTCAAGGAAGCGACGACCATGTGATCTATTTGATTTGATCATTGGTTTTGATGTATTCGAGTGAGATATTTTAGATGCTATCAGGTTGTGACATATTTTCTACATGCCCACTATCAAATTTCATAGCACAATGATGACTGTGCTCATGGAGAGGTGGCATTTAGAGACCTCATCCTTCCATTTAGCTACAAGGGAGGCCACCATTACTCTTGAGGATATGTGGAGGATCCTCTACATACCCATTCATGGAGAACTTGTTACATATTTTTTTTGATGAGGTACCTGTGCTGTACGCCGTGTTCTTGGTGTGAGACATATGGAGGTTCACCAGTCGAAGATAGACTTAACATATTTTGTTGGTAGTATTGATCCCATTTCACTTGTTCTTTATGGTTTGGTTTCAAGGCTTCTTGTTCCTGATAGGTGGGGCCAACAGTTTCCCATGGGATGGGGTATATGCATTGAGAAGACATTCAAGCATGACACCAGATATGCATGGGGTCCATGTCTCCTTGCCTAGGATATGCATGAGGTTGCATATCATGGTGGGAAATCTATTTCTTTTGGTGTCTCTCTTTTTCATATATGGGCTTGGGAGCACATCTCAGTTACACGGCTTGATGGTATATTGGATTGTATTACTAGGGATCCATATTCTTATTGCTATGGATATTTTGTGCATTATACTTTTCCTGGACAACTTTCCCACTAGCGTCGTGTATTTGATGATATGCTAGGTTTTGTATGGAAATTGTATATGGATTATGAGGCATGGCCTAATGATTAGGAGCAGTTGCTACACTATAGATAGACTAGATGGTTGATCAATCGCGTGCACTCTCTTTTGGAGAGATATCTACTCAACAGGGTTTGTAGGCAGTTTGGAGAGAGACAAGGTCGATTTCTAGATACCTACGAGGCTCGGTTTGGTCAGACCACTAGAGAGGTCCATGTTTGGGGTCTATAGGTTGATCATAGTGCTATTGTTATTGCATTCAAAGATCTTGCCCCAGTTGGATGGGGTTGGACAATGGGTTTGGAAAATTCATGTACTACTCTTGATTTTGATCAATGGTGGGCACAATGCCTTCCTTTGAGATTTATAGATCCTACCAACGGTCTTGCAGTAGGCAAAGTAGGTATTATAGGTTAGCAAGGTGAGAGACAACATGTCAAGATCATTGCAAAGTAGCTTGCAAGGGATCAAAAAGATGATGGATAGGGTGGACAGGGTGATTAGATATCATAGGATCAAGGACAGGTTCTCGGTCCTCCTCCACCACCTGGAGATGGAGGTGTACTATTAGCACAAATGATGGCTACGAGAGATGTTGAGATATTATGGTGATAGGCCAAGGAGGAAAAAATTATTACATTCACTGCCAAGCAAGACACAACTTGACAAGAGAGAGAGGGATTCAAGACAAAGAGAGACATCGAGATCGGGCGTTGTTTAGTTGTCGAGACACAGTTGTAGGCTATTACCATTGAGAGGGATAGTCTTGGGATAGAGCATGACAGTCTCCATGTTGAGCAAGATTAGTTACTATAGAGGGCTACATATTATCAAACCCTTTATGATGCCTCCATTCCTAGAGCTCAAAAAATTCCATGGTTTGGAGAGCCCAGTGTTGCGATAGAGGCTATGTTTGGTGGACATTCCATTAGGTAGTTTGATCTGCCACCTCATTCTTAGAGTCTTTCTCCTCTGTTTGGGCAACAATTTATTTCCACTTGATCTTTATGATGTTTATTGTTTCGATATGTACATTGTAGACATGATTTTGTATATATATTCATTGGCCCAACCGAGGCATCATATATATATGTATATTTTTTTATTATCCTTGTATACACCTAAAATCGGCCAGGATAAACGATTAATTAAATACTAGTTATTTAATTAATAAACTCCTTTTAATTCCTCTACTTATAAATAAATTGCAAAATTTATTTTTATAGTTCCCTCTCTAATCTCTTCCTATCTAAAATCATTTTCTTCTAAATTTAATTAAATGAAACAAATTTAACTAACTTGTTTTATTTGATAGATTCCCTCTCATTAAAATTGAAATTTTAATTCAATTTTATCACATTTCTACATAATTATGTAACCTCCTTCCACCTCATCTGCCACCTCAGCATGTGTCACATGAATTTAATTATTTATATTTTCTAAATAGGAATTTCCATCAAAATATTCCTAACAAGATTGGAGACACATGACTTCTCCTTCCATTTGATTCTTCTAAACACTTGGCAAAGTGCTCTTTTAAAGGGGACAACCTCCATGATTCTCTCTCCAACTTCTTCTTCCTCCACCGTCGATTTCTCAAGATCATAATCTTGACCATTGAATTTTGCCACATCACAATATACCTTGGAAATCCTATAAATATAGCATCATGCTCCAACATTTCATAAGACATCTTGGAGAAAACTTACTCTGCAGGAATCACACTAGCATTTGGAGAGCATTGGCTTAGAATCTTTAGTTTTCATTTAGAATTTACATTGTAGTATTGTTATAATGGAAAATTTCTTTTGTAGAATCATATCATTGCATTAGTTTTATAGAATTTATCACAACATTTGAATTTATAATTGTATCTCATCATTAGCAACAATCTTTACATCATTTACACAACTGTAATTTCATCCATCATCTAGTCTTTTATATCCAAAAATATAAAAAACATGGTAATGTAGGCATTTAGCTTTGCATTTCATAAATATTCTCATCTCTTAGGTTTCCATATGATAAATTCATGTGAAACATATAAATAAATCTGAGAGCATGCATGAATTTGAGGGTCCTTAAGGTTAGAGAACAATGAAACAATTTTAAAGAGTAGATATAGCAATTTATCTTGTTATTTCAATCTCTTTCATGTAAGACTTTTCATTTATGTGTGTAGGTTTACTTTATAAATTTCCCATTTTAATATCACACATAAATTGGAACCCACCTTGGGGCCAGGCCCCTATTTTTAACATTTTCTAGAAAAGTGTGTTTTATAGGCTTGAACGTGAAATCTTTTAGCGCGACCACGAGTTCTTTCAGTGCATACAAAACCTTCTCTCGTGCATTTGAGCGCTGTTCTGGCACATACAACCTTTCATTCAGCACATCCATACTATCTTTCGGTGCATAGAGGCGGTCTTTTAGTGCATACATAGACTGTTCTAGCGCATTGGAGTATTATTTTAATGCATCTGTTTGTTGTTATGGTGCATCTGGTTTTTGTTATAAAACTTCCATATTCTAGAGTCTAAATGGTGCTTTTCTATTTTATAGGTATTAGAAACGATGTCAGAGACTTTGCTGAAACTGATGAAACATTGTCAAAGAATTCCAATATGAAACTACTAACCTTTGATTGCAAGGTTTTTATTGTTGTTTCTTTTGATTAAGTTAGAACATAGCTTAATTAGGGGAAAATGAACACCATGTCTGCTATGATTGTTGAATGGTAGGAATATGCTCTCCCCTTAACTAGGTGACCAAAAAGCCAGACTCATTCTTTTTATTTTTGTAATTTAATCCTTAGAGGGCCTACCTTGGTGGAAAAAGAGGTAATCACCCCAAGGGAACGACCCAACCGGGAACACACTAAAGCCAAGTGACTTCCACCTAGGATATAAGTGTGGGTACTTAAGGAAAGTTCAAGTATCACGAGGATTGTTCCGACAAGAAGGGCATCAATGGTCTCTTGCCATATGGATGATCCCCCACAAACGAAATGCCTATACTAGAACCCTTTTGTTATAGTATGCCAAAATCCCTTTTCTATTTGCTGGTGCAAGAGGTATAACCTCTGAAGTTGTCCCATATTCTTGTGGATTTTAGTAGAGATGAGAAGTTCGTCATGGGAGATTCATGAGAACTAAGGCTTGGCTAACCTGAGAAGTGAATGCAATGCAAGGGGGAGCTAGTGTGGTCAAGCCTCTAATTGTCTGCTAAAAGTAAACATAGTTGGAGTAAAAATCCAAATGGGAATCCAGTAAATACTGTCCTTCACAGCCTTAGGGATTTTACTTGCTTGATGTGTCTTACATATGTGTTTTAAAACAACTTTCAAAACAAACATCACACACAAAAATGTACAACCATTGATTCAGAAGAACATCTAAGAAAAAAATCAAATTCCCTGCCAAAAAATAGAGCAAATCAATCAAACTATAAAAAAAGAGAACATTTTTCAAAACTAGTGCATCCATTTCCTATTGTGGCACATATACTGCTTTCTCTAGTGCATCCATTTGCTATTCTGGGGCATATACTACTTTCTCTAGCGCATCCATTTGCTGTTTTGGCACATCCATCCATTCTTCTAGCACATACATTAACTATTCCAACATATACCAACCATGATTTAGTGCATCCCTGCCATTCCTTAGAGCATCTATGTTTTAGTGCATTTGTGCACTGTTTTTTCGCATCCAGCAAATTCAAAAACCAGAGAGCTAAATTTATTCCTTGTTCGCTAGTTTGAACCAAAATTGAGGATTCTTGTCAACTCATAATTATTCCCCGCATACCCCAGAGTCTTGAACTTGTTGGAACTAAAATTTACAAGTGAAAATACTTTACGTAAGCTATGATCAAATATCTAAAAAGTGCCTCATCATCATACCTATCCCTGATTAAAAACTGAGTTTCACCATTAGGATTCATCATCCTTTATCAGGATTCATCATCCTTTATCAAGATTTATCATCCTTCATCCCAAAACAAACGTTGCATAATCAGATTTAATTTATCCTTTTGGCACTCCCAACAACGATCAAAGATTAAGTACACTTCCATCACTTGTATGCTCATTCAAACAAGATCACAAAGACAAAAAATCAAGGAAAAGGAACTTGAAACTCAAAACACCATGACTGAAGCTGAGGAAAATCCATTCCATAAATTCCACCAACATGAGAATGAGGAAATAAATGAGGAAGACATCCAACAAGCTCAACAAGATCCAAATTTCCACAAATTCCTAGAATCTTTTTTTGAAAGAGATGGAGAAAAATACCTATTAATGCTAGCTAAACAAGGTGTCAAATTTCCAGATGACTTTGATGTAAATCAATTGAAAGGAGAACCCAAAATGACTGAAACTAATCCCCCAAACGTAGATCCAATGGCTGCCTTAACTCATCAAATGAAAAATCTACAACAACAACTTCTCGATATGCAAAAGGGAACCACGAAAAAATACTCGATACAAGAAATATGTCCATATCATTTTGATCAAAGTGTGAACATGATTCCATTTCCTAAACATTGTGAATTCCCTAAGTATGATAAATACAATGGTAAAACAGATCCTATAGATCATATAAGGGAATTTTGAACCACGAGTCTTGATTTTTCCCATGAGGAAACTTACTTGATGAGATTATTCCCATGAAGCTTGGGAGGACAATGTACGCAATGGTTTTCAAAATTTCCCCTAGGGATCAAGTCCTTTGAAGAATTGGTCAACAAATTTATCACGCAATATTCTTATATTATTCAACATGAGATTACAATGAAGGACCTTTGCAATGTAAAACATAAAAAGGGAGAATCATTTCTTGTATTCTTAAAAAGGTGGAGAATATTATTTGCAAGGTACCCTCGTGCTATACCAGAAAAGGAAAATATGGAAGTGTACATTGACAATTTGAATGATGATACAAGTTATAGGATTGAATTACAATGTCCACCAACCTTTGAGAAATTAATTGAAAATGGAATCAAGATCGAAGAAGCTTTGGTCAAGAGAGGGGTCTTGAAAATATACAATGAAAACAACTCAACTAACTCCTCCTATAACTATAAAAACAATGGTAAAGCAAAGTTTTAGAAAAAATACAAGAATGCTAATAATGATGTTCTAAATGAAACACATAATGCCAAACCGGTCTTCAATTTAACAGGAATCACATCTAAGACCAACCAAACCCTCAATCTAATCAGCACTAATCAAAACATAAATCAGAACACCAATCAAAACAATAACCAAAACAATGCCCCATCTCGACCACCACTATATCAAACGTCATCAAATCGCAAGAAATTCACACCTTTGCATCAATCCCTAGAATCTGCATTGAAAGGACTTCTTGCAAAAAATCTATCACCTTGCCTGACACCCGAGGTTTTGAGCCAAAAGTTAAATCATCATGGTGGAATGATGCTCATTACTATGAATTTCATCGGTGCAAAGGCCATCTAACAAATAATTGCATGCAATTAAAGCACAAGGTATAAGACCTGATAGACCAAAATATCAATACAAATAGAAGGACCCCAAACGAAAGCTGATCATGGTGCATTCAAGAATCCCTTACCAAATTATGACAAAGGGGAATCCTCTATAAAAAACAACAAAGGGAAAAATGTAAACTATGTTCAGATACTACCATTTTTCATATTTTATCCGTTGAGGATTAGGAAAATGACATTAAGATCAATGACACACAAGACACTGTTGCAACCAACAATCAAACTAATGACGTTCCAATTCACCATGGAAAAAAAACCATCATAGCTGAAAAGAAAATCAATGACACCAATAGCACTTCTAATCAAGTCCATAAAATCAAACAAGACATGGTTGCAGTGGATAACCAAATTAATGTCTTAAAAATCAAAGGGAAACAAGACAACGTGCTCATAAATGCGACCATGAGGGCATAATCCAAATATATTTTAAAAGGGAGCACATCCAAAACATTCTCCACCCCATCACATCAATATGACATTGTTGATCAACTTCAAAAGATCCCTGCACGAATATCTATATTGGAACTTCTCAAGATTTCCCCCGCCAATAAGGAAATTTTGGAAAAGCCCTAGTGGACACAACCGTACCAATGGATTTGTAAGTTTGTACCTTCAAGCCATGGTGGGGCATTTGGTTGCACCTCATTGCCTATCCTTCTCTAAAAATGATGACATATCTACCACTCATCCCCATAATGCAACACTTCACATTGAAGTCTTAATACATAAAAGTCAAGTCAAATGTGTCCTAATAGATGAAGGAGCCGGTCTCAATATATGTACTTTGAAACTTGTTCATGCACTGGGATTCTCTGAGAATGAAATAGATTCAAGAAAAAGGATCACCATCAAGGCCTATGATGATGAGGAAAGACCTTCACAGGGATTAATTGTGTTGCCAATTCAAGTGGGGCTGATTCAGAAAGATGTAATTTGTCAAGTCCTAGATAAAGACTTGACATAAAATATACTCTTGGGTATCCTTGGATCCATGAGATGCAGGCAGTTCCCTCAACTTACCATCAATGTTTGAAGTTCCCTTGCAATGGGAAAGAAATAACCATTCCAACTGACTCTAATAGTCCTCAGTATTGCAACACCCTCAAGTTAGTCCAGGATGTTTCATGCCCCATAATAGAGAAGCTCTTTCTTTCCCATCTGCCACCCCAGGTGATTCAAGCCAATCAAATTCCTTGTCAAAATTGCTTGCCACATCCCTAAATAAAAAAATCCAGCCAAGCTCCTCGTCTAAATAGCCTGAGAAAGAGGAGAAGGCTACCCCTTCTACATCCACCAATCATGAAGCCCAACTCAACACTTTGTCCAAAAAATTTGAGAAAAAGGTCCAAGTCAAAGATAAAGGTGTGGGTGAATATTCTATTGAGCAATCCCTATGTATTTCACAATTATCTTCCCCGAAGTCCTATGGTCAACCATCAACCTCAACTCAACATTCTTCACAACCTATCACACTCTTTGATGGTAGATTCATAAAAGAAAGCACCCAAGCCAAGGAATCTAATGATAAAGAAATTTTGAACTGGTTACAAGGATGAAGCCAGGGATAACTTTAAGAAACCCCCCCCTCGGTGCAGGTGTAAAATCCTGGCGAATCCTGTATACTTCTCGATGAAAAAAAAAATGTTATTGGCGATTTTTTTAGTTTTTCGAGAAAAAAAAAATCCCCATTGGCGAATATTTTATAATCCCTAGAAGTCTATGGAAAATCGTGGTGAATTGCAATTTTTTTAATAGAATAAAATATTTTTCATTGGTGAATAAAACCGTTTTTCAAACCAGAATTTTTTTTCCATTGGCGATTAAAACCTTTTTTCAAAGAAAAAAATATATTTTCATTGGCGAATTAAAATGAATCTCAAAATAATAAAAAAATCCAGTGGTGAAATAAAAATCATATGGGTCGTTCGATGGACGAATGTAGTTGCATTCCGGAAGTAAATCTCTAAAGCGCTAGACTTGCGATTTGAAACCTCCGGAATATCACTAGAACCGTTAGATTTCTACAAATCAATGGTTGAGATTTTATTATCGTACAAATGGTTATAAAGTTCTGTTTCTTAGCGATTGGGTGACCTCGACGAGATGCACAACTTTTGAAGTGACAACTCATTTAATGAATTGTACGATGCCATTAAGGGATGTCTTCTCAAACACCAACTGGATAGATTTAACGTAATCTTTTAAATCCTCCGAAAGGATAGATCTTAAATAAGGTATTAAGGAGTTTGGAGAAAAGGATTTAGTAGCAAATTTTCACTTCCTACTAGTAAAGTTAAGTGAGCTTGCATACAAGGAAAGGTGGCAGCATTTTGAACTCCATACTCAGAGTTTCCTCAAAATGATACTTCCAGCCGATATTAGGGTATGGGAAGATGAAATTATGACCGTCATGCAACCAAATTTGAATTGGCCTGAAGAAGAGCAACTCGACATCATTTCCCAGCTACGTTCAGTGGCGTGGAAAGAGAAAATCAGCTATGCTGACTACGATAGGGTAATTTTTGTTTTAGAAGAAGAAGATGAACACACTAAATTTCATAATTTTGTTATGGAAATGAAGTTGGAACTATATAGAGTCCTAACACCTCCAACAGTTTAACAACATACATGAATTCTTTTGTGAATTGTGAATTTGTGACACATAATGATAAGGGGGCGTATTTTCAACTTTTGAGCGCTTTTTGAATTTTGATTGTACATGGTGTGGGGTGACAGGTCTGTGAAACCATATTTTTGGCATTAGAGAGATAAAAGAATATATTTCTAAATCTATGTATTTATCAATGCTTCCTTTTAATTATGAATGAATTGTATTTCTTCATGATAATTGTTCAATGTTTAACTATTAGTGTTAGGTCAAATTCAGAATGCTTAGTTTTTCATCTCTGAGACTTTGTGTTTAGATTAATTCATTTGTTAAAAGAGAAAATATTGCTTTTCTTTACTGATTGTCAAAAAAATAGACTTTGTGTCATTTGTTTTAAAATATTTTGCATCTACTTTCATGGTTAAAGTGACAAATCTGTACACCAACAAGAAAAAAGAGTTGCAGTCCGGAAGTAAATCTCTGAAGCATTAGACTTGCGAATTGAAACCTTCGAAATAACACATTAATCGTTAGATGCAGACATGTGGTGAGATAAAGGCCCATCGCTCATCGCTCATTCACTCTTTTCAATGCCTTGAATCTCGATGCTGTACATTTCATTTAATTGAAATTCTCAATCTTTTTGAAGAAAGTGTGGTTGGAAGTGGTAGTGGCGGTGATTAATGCCATATGTGATATGAACATCCAAAGCAATTTCTTGGACAACTCATAGCTTTAATGAAACAAGATTTGTAATGATTTCATATCTTTTGAATGAGTGATTTTGACAGCTTGTCAGCGTGAGGTAGAGTTCAAGTTGGCACGTAGCAAGACATCAATCAAATTAGAAATTTTAATTATACAGGGTGGTAGTGGCACTGGTGGCCCATAAATAGGGATAGTGATTCAATGATTAGTAGATAGTGCCATAAGGGTTTTTATTTTCTAGGGTTAATAAGGATTCATGAAGAAGATGATGCAGTATTGGGGATACTGTAAATTCTCCTACCTACATTTATGTAGTTATAGAGTAATCAATAAAAGACAAATTTCCTTCAAGTTCAGAATGGGTGGAATTGGAAAGAAGTTGATTTGGTTAACCTGAATTTTCAGACGGGTTTTGAACCAGGATGAGGAGCTCTGATGGAGATAAGTGCTATCCCAATGCATAGAGGCTGTAGGTAAAAGATGGGAGTAGAATTTTCTTCTCCTCCTGTATTCTAATAGCTCCCATTTCCCCAACATGGTTGGCCAGGCAAGCCCCATGCATTTATTTTTAAAGAGACATTTGTATTTCATCTTTTGTATGAATCTGGTTCTCGAAGGGGATAAGTACATTTTGTATCTTCACGACTCCCATTTCCCCAGGATTGATTGGAACCCCCTTTGCCCAACATGGTTGGAAAATCCACTAGCAAAAGCTTGGAATCATGAATTTATTTTTAGAGCCACATTTATTTTTAGAGATAGATGTGTAGTAAGTTTTCAGCAACAAAGCTTGGAAATTGGAATCAATTTGTAATCCATTGTAACGAGCAACAACTTTGAATAAATTATTAAATTTTGTCTATGTAAAGTACTAAAGTGACACACTAACATATGTTATTTATACAAAACAGGAGCTATAGTGCTACTCGTCTGTAAAAAGACATGTAATAATGTGACATTGAAATTCAGTTGCAATAAAATAAATGGTTGTGTTGTGTTATTCTTGAATCTTGATTCCTTGAATCTTCGTTATTCATTTACGTTTAAGAGTAAAGAGTTGTTTTCTGAGTTCAGAACTTTAGTGTCTATTAATAATTTAATATATTCAAATCAATTTTTTTTCTTTTGAGAAATTAAGTAATATACTCTATGCAATATGCACTTGAGAATTCATGGTTACTCAAGTTTCAAGTTCAACCGTTGGATGAAAATTTGATGTATGGTTGTAGTTACATTCCGTAATGAAATGAACAGAGCGATGGCCTTCCCAATTTAAACCTTTGAAATTTCCCTATAACCATTAGATTTAGAAAGATCAACAGTTAAGATTATGACAATAGCAAACAAACAATATGAAAATTTTATGACGGGTTGGTCATTTAAATGCCTATCAAAAAAATTATTTAATTTACGAATTTTTATATAAAATCTTTTATAAATGGAATATCTTGAAAAATTAGAAAACAATGATAAATATTAGTGATAAATATAAAAATCTATTGTTATAATTAACAATTAACAAAAGTTTCTAAAATCGTATTAAAAATAAATCTTGTTAAATATATTCTAAAAATTAAAAATAATTATGTTTTATTTTGAAAAGATTCTAAATTAATATATATTTTTATAATAATATTATAAATCACATATATTAATATAAAAAATGATAGCTATTAATATTATAAAAAAGTCAAAAGTTTCTAAATTCATATTAAAAATATTCAAAAAAGTTATATTCTATTTTCTTTTTATAATAAAAATTATAAAATGATATATATTATAAATTAAAATACTATATAATAATTTTTTACGGTTTAATAAAAATATAGCAAGTCAAACTATACGGTCTAATAAATTTTATAGCTATAATATATGGTCTAAAATTGAAAAAACGGTCAAATATTTAATAGACCATCAAATTCCAGGCCTGCTGTCAACTGTCAAGTGATTAATGTTTATTTTTAAAGTTAATATCATAAATTACTCAAGTTTCAACCGTTGGATGAACATTTGATGTATGGTTGTAGTTGCATTCCGTAATGACATGCACAGAGTGATGGGCTTCCCAACTTAAACCTCCGGAATCACCCTATAACCGTTAGATTTAGAAAGATCAACGGTGAAGAATTTGCAACTTGTAGACGTAAGACGTGTCATTCACTTTAATGTTCCAATTTTGAGAAACAAAGCATTTAAAGCACTTTGTACTGCTAAGTGTCAACTGTCAAGTGATTAATGTTTATTTTTAAACTTTAAAGTTAATATCATAAATTACTCAAGTTTCAACCGTTGGATGAACATTTGATGTATGGTTGTAGTTGCATTCCGTAATGAAATGCACAGAGCGATGGGCTTCCCAACTTAAACCTCCGGAATCACCCTATAACTATTAGTTTTAGAAAGATCAACGATTAAGAATTTTCAACTTGTAGTCTTGTAGACCTAACTCCTAAGACATGTCATTCACTTTAACTTTCCAATTACGAGAAAAAAAGCATTTAAAACACTTTGCACTTTGAAGTTGTACAGTGATTTTTAAAGTATTCAATCTTCAGATTGCTCATTGGCCATTGTAGTGCACCACCCTGTTTTGAATTTGGATTCCACAGTTCCACTTCCAACAATGCCATTCCAGTTTTCAAGCATCAGGACTCAGAATCTGGGTAAGTGAAAGAATTCCTACGGCTACGTTTCATCATTTGACATTTCTTAAAATCTTATTTTGTCAAAGTTTGAAGTTTGGTTTTAGACTTTAGAGACTCAAGAATTCATTAAAATTAAGGAGGACTAATAGGTATTACTTATTAGGGAACTCAAATTTCACAACTTCACATTTGTACAAGCATGTCTACCACCAGTACCACTAGAGAAATGTCTGATAAAAAAATACATTATGCAGAATTGCTTAAAACTCCAGGTTTCACCGATGAGTACCATGATATTTATGATTCTGAAATCTATGGTAGACATACCTCAGAACTTAGATTTTCATCTCAGAATAAGGTTGCAAAGAAAAAGCAAGTTGATAGTATCAGTGCACTGTGGGTAATTGGATTAGGGCACATGATGTTACATGAAGTTTTCCCTTGCCCATAATTTATCATGGTCTGTGCCAAAAATTATGATGATAAGAAAAGAGCAATTGTTATCCATTAATGTAGAATAACTTGGAAAAGTGTTGGGGTTTACAACCGAAGAATTTGGAAACCACCACATTGACCTAGAAAAGCTTGCTAGTGATTATGAAGCAGTGGAAGAAAGGCTGAAAAATGATTTCTTAAATAAAATAGTTAAGGATAGAAACAAATTGAAAGGTGATCAGAAGCCTCCTTATAATTTGGATTTTTTTAAACCATGGGTTCAGAATACTATTTCCATGCTAGCATTTTGCCTCGGGTTGGATAGCAATTTGGGAGTGGGTGCAAGCCTCCTTGAAATGGTATATCATATCCATTATGCTGATGAACATGTCAAATATAATTATACTTAGTACATTGTAGAATCCATGCATAAACAATTTTTAATGATTAAAGCATGTTCCACAAAGACATTTAGGTTCACAACCTACTTGTGCTATCTTTTTCTATTCAAATTTAGAGGAATGTTTCAGACCAACAGGCTTCAGATTCAGCCCTACAGTAATGCAGAGGAAAATGAAATGGCTCTAGTATCTGAATGGACCACTGAGATAAGGATGCATGATTCTCGAAGGAACTACAATCATTTTGTAGACTAGTTTTTGGCTCCATTGCATCAAGTAATTATAAATAATCCAATGCCTAGATTGCCTATGTCATGTAGAAACTACATGCAACTAGGAAAAGAAATACAATTGGCTAATTTGGTACTTAATGGAAGAATATACCGTGCTAAGATTTTATGGATCGGGAGTACAACCATACAAACTTCCAATACATGTGACAGAAAGGGTTTTTGCATTGGAATATGTAAGGCAAGTGCTGAGTGTTGATGAACTACACTTTCTCAGTCAGCAAAAGAAGACCTTATTTCCTTCTTTACCTTTTTCATGTGGAGGGTTCACATTCGAGAGAAAAGCATTTAGTGTGGCACATAATCTTTTGAATTTTTTTGCATTTGATGCTATCTATCACTGGCAGTATGATCCATGTGACATCATTAAATCAATGATTGTGGCCAATAGGAATGCTGCAAATAGAATTCAACATCAAAGTAAACCCTTGCTTGAAAACTTGAGAAACAAGGATTCTTGGGATGAGGTCAAAATAGCAATGGAGAAAAGTGTTGCTAAGAATGGTATTTATTTTGAACAATTGTCAGGCGAAATTATGGCATTTCACTGAAAGACAATCAGGGCATACAAATTTTTTTATGAAAAAAGTGATAAACCATCTAGTAGAGTAAAAATTCCAGGTTCTATAGAGAAGGATGTTATAGATAAAAAATGGTCACGATAAAAATAACTGCTTTTTGGTCTATGAGGAAGGACCTAGGTGAAGAAAGAGCTTTTGCAGAGTATGATGATAACGAAGAAGATGAAGAGTTTAGCAAATTATGGAATATAGAGCATCTTGATGAACGTGATGAATCTGATGATGATATTGATATGGAAGAAGAAAAACAAAGCCATGGCAATTACAAACCTAGTTTAAGTGAGGCCGCAAAAGAAGAATATGCTTCAACATATACTTCAGGAGCAACCATACTTCAAAAAATTGGTTATGAAGGTGGTTCTATGGGGTCCAAAGGACAAGGCCCTTGGACAATACAAAGTGTTGAGCATAGAAAAATAGTTGATAAATCTGGCCTTGGGGTTGGAGGTGAAAAAGTAGACCAAGGGGATACAAGACAAAATCAATTTGTTAGAGCTTGTAGTCCTCATCCTCATGGTCAGATACAATCACAACTAGGACATGCCCTTGGTGGACAACTTAGTGCAACTGGGAGTGCCATTGGTGGTGATGGTATGGGTAGTAGTACTAGTAGTGGTCAACATGTGCTACAATGACAAATTACACACAATACTAAGAGGAAAACAAAAAAAGATACCACAAAAACACCAGGTGATCAAGGCAATCAAAAGAGGCAAAGGATTTTGACAGGTCCAAGTCACACTATCAGTGGATCCACCAGTACCACAAAGGAGTTATTTCTAGAAACTCCCACAAATCCAGATAGTGTGGGTGCGACATCATTAGCAACTACAAGTACTCCTATTCCTTCGCCATTCAAGCATTCCATTGTTCCTGCCTCCCTAGGTTATGATTTCATTGAAGAGTTTAAAAAGAAATCAGACTTGAATAAAAAAGAAAAGAAGCAACTGATGGAGAGTGCATCTTCTGTAACTTTAGAGATTGCAACAACCATGGTATTACCCACATTTGACACAAATAAAGAAATCATGGAGTACACAATTGTTGCTCCCATAGTTCAAAACAAACCAACAAATTAGATAGATCGATCTGAATACCAGGTAACCAGTTTTCAATTGGATTTTTTTGGCTTGAAAAATACTGACAAAATTAATGTATCAAAGAAGAACAATGAATTGGTGTACACATCATTGCTAAAGCAAGATAGAGAGAAAAAAAGGTTGCAAACCCAAATAGAAAATTTATAGGTAGACCTAGCAAGTGAGAAAGCAAACAGGAAAGCAACAGATAACAAGAGCAATGAATTAGAAAAAAGAATAATAAAATCTGCCTCTACATCAACAAGCAAAGAGGATAAATCAAATGAGAGAGAAGTGAATGACTTGAAGCGAAGGCTAGATGAGAGCAACAAGAAATATGATGAGGATAAATCCACTTCAGAAAAATTAAGAGTAAGCATTGCGAATGGAAATGTACAATGGGAACAAAAATTGGAGAAACAGAGAAAAACAATTGAAAGATTGGAGAAAGAGTTGACGAAAGCAAAAGAAGAAATTAAGTCTTCTCAAAATAAGTTATTTGCATTTTGTAGAGATACGATTAGGCATATGAAACAAAAGATCTGGGATGAAATAATGCAGAGGTTTGATCATTTGTGTGACATGTTTCAATTCATTGATGCTATCAGATAACATTATAAGAAGCTCAACAAATATTTAGTGGAAAACAAAAAGGTGCTGGAATTAGAGAAATCTGCAAATGAAGTTCTACAAACAGTCTACAAAGCCAGTGACAATGATCTGAAATCAAAAGGGATTATTAATTGGATTGAAACCTCAATGAAGTTGTCATCTATCATTGAAAAGTTTTTGAGAATGTCTAGAACAAAGGAATATTTGCATTTGGTTTCAGACAAGATGAAGGTGGTGGATGAAAAGGTAAGGAACTTCACAGAGCTTGGTTTTCCAAAGGCTTTTGAAACAAATGAGCGATTCATTGGAAAGGATGGTTTTAGAAAGAAGATGGAAGGTGCAAGGAAGATTGATTTGGACCAATTTCCTCAGAACCCAGATGTGAACTATTTTAATTTGGATTCAATCAGAACACTAATAACCTTGAATGCAAAATTGATTGAAGAATTCAAGACAGGTTCCACTTCTAATTACAATCATGAAATGTTAACAAAACTTCAAGTCAAACAACATCAATTAGAAAAAATGGCAATTCCACCTCCTGAAGAGTGGAAGTTTCTAGAAAAGGTGATACAGTGACTTGATTTTTTATTTTCGACCTTTGATAATATGAGTTTCCAAGTTCCAACTCAGCTTTGTGCAGATTTTTCTTTGGGAATTGGCAAGATTTTGCATTGCCAATGCCAATATGTAATCCTTCATGTGAAATTGAATTAAAAAGCTCAAATTCAGACTTCAGTAATGTGATGATGTTCAATTATCTGTATTATTTATTTTATCATTTGAACTACTGATGAACTTGATGGAACTTCTAATTTTTCTCTCTGAATTCCTCTTTTTCTTGACCTTGTCTTGGTCTGTCAATGTGTCATATTGTTTGGGAAAGAACCTAAGGTTGGGGTTTTTATTTTGGTTTTCATGAAAATCATAATGTCGTATGTAATACCTTGGGTGAAAATCTATTCGGATGTTACCTTTTTTGGGTGGGTTTTGTTGGTGTTTTTTAACATAAACCAACTACCAAGTTTGTCTCCTAATATACATATGGAATTGCCAATTCCAATCAAGGGCATGGGATGATTACAACATTATTTCGTAACTTATGATAGTCATTTTATTTGCAATTTGGCAGCAAGCTCTAAGTAAAGACATACAGACACATGACTTCACAAACTTGTACAATTTAAACCAGTGCCATATACCATTGGGGAGTTAAATTCACAAACATTTAAAATTTAACAATAGATTCAATTTTTCAAATACATAGCATATAAGATCCCTAGAAATATTGCATTACAATAGTGTCAATCCATATCCTAACCCAATAATTCTTACTAAATCCCTTTACAAAAATATCCATCCATGATTCCATCCAAGCATTTTAATTAATTCCTTGAATTAAAGCCAAAATGGAAAACATACACACCAGAGCACTGAGCAGTGAGATGAACACCATAATCCTTGATTACACTATTCAAAATTATGATATGTTTATACAAAGGAGAGACATGAGCTCGAAATATAACATCATAACTCAAATGCTAGTACTATTGTGAAACATCAAATCTTCATAGACCTAAAACCCCATTACTGAATAACCCCAAACCTAAATTGTATTAATATTGAAATAACTAGTTCTTACAATCTATTCTACAACTATACCTAGACTCGACCTCAAAATATTTGACTTGCCAACCCCTATTTCTAGCCTTGAAATCCTTCTTATAGAAAACGAAGGAGCAAACACGCATCAGGCCAGAAATTACACATGTCATTGGTCAATTATTAATAGACCATAATCAGTTATACTATAACCGTTGAGCTGTTAGTTGTCGATAATAGACACTGCTTTAATCCTCTTTGGTTAAGTACTTGTCTACCCATTTTTGGTATTCCTCATCCGTTGGCTAGTTAAAATTCACCACCTCGATCACCCTAGTATCGTAAGGTGTGTACTTCACCGCAACCTGGTTAGCCTCTCTCTCAAAAGACTCTAAGAATGTGTTGGTATTAATTATTTTATCCATACTGCTCACTAGCAAGTCATAGTTCGAGCCATCACAAATCAATTTGATTTGTGCATCAATAACCTCTTCTGCCCTATCTTTCCATTGCTGCAATGTCTTAATATTTCCCTATGCATCTATTATATCTGGCAGAAAAGTATCATTCTAGTCATCAAAACTCTTTACTAGTTCTCTAATTTTTCTATTCAAATCATCAGGTAGGGCCTGGAATCCCTTCAACAATTTCACAAAATTTAGAGTAGGCTTCAATGACTGAGGCCTATTGTTTGCATCAAACCTAGAAGCCTTAAACATAACATCTAAATCAGTGGCCCAAGGGATCCACTTCTCAACCAAAGGAAGAACTACTTCCCGATCTCTGTTAATGTTTTTAATTCCACCCAAGAACAAAGAATACAAAGAATGTACAAATGGAAACCTACAATCAACCTTCTCATTTAGATGCCTCAAAATGGTGTCAACCACCTCATTGTGTTTAGCAATTGCATCATCCTCACTTTCCTTTAGGGAAGCCTACAATTCTATTATTTTATTCAATATTTGCTTCTTGGTAGGATCCACAGAATACTCAACTTCCTTTTCAACTGGCTTTGGTGCAGGGCTGAGAGCAGGTGTCCGAATGGGGGACCCAGGAGTAGAAATGATTGGGATACTAAGGGGAACTGAACCTGAAGTAGTGGGTAGTGCTCTGATATGAGGGGAACTGGAGGATTCTCCTACCTACCCATATTTCAATCTATCAACTTCAGACTGTAGCTCAACATTCCTCTGTTGTATTCTACTATATTCCCCAATTATTACGTTGTATTTCTCCATCAGACTCTTCTTTTCAGCTTCCTCCCTTTCAGCTGTCTTTTGGGCCAATTTGGCCACATTCAATGTCAAGCTTGTGGCTTCTATTGTTGAGGTTTCAGAAGCTCTCTTGATGATGAGCCCTCCCCTTAGACTTGGGCCAATATCAGCCACATTTGGTTTTCTACCCTGGGGTGCCAATGCCCATATGACTAGAGTTTCATATTCCTCACTAAAAGCAGAGTCTTGCAGAGCTGCCTTAACCTCTTCCTCACTATTTTGCACAGGATGCTTGGACTGCAGGATATCATTGAATGCTACAACATCAACTGTGTCCCATTCATGAAGAAGATAGACACCAGCCTGAGTCACAAGTCTCCTTCCTTCCTTAGGAGTAATGCTCTTGAATTCCTCCATTAATTCGGCCTTAACTTCATCATCATTCTCCTGTTCAGACCTATCAGGTCTTGACTCTCTCCTTCTCTTGCATTTATCCTGATATTCCTCTAATTTCATTCTCCAAATTAACTACAAGAATACATGAGTCTTCACAAAGGCATCATCATCCAGGAATGCCTTGCAGGCCTCCATCCTGGCATCTTGTACACACTACCCCTTTATATCCATATCAGTTAACACCAATTGTGTTGATCTAGGAGGAGAAGGGATACCAACCTACATGTCTTGATCAGTTATAATTATTTCATCCATCAGAGCCTCTTGTGTTTTCTCAACCCTTTGCCTCTTTAGGCTTGGCTCTGATAGTAACTCTACAAGATCATTTCTCGGTGGTGAATCTAGGTCCACAATCCTTATCCTTCCAGGTTTCTTGATCCCTTGACCTTGTTGTGATGATGCTTGCATTATTTGTTTTCCCCTTTTATCTCTTGCCTCCTCATCAATGCTATCATCTCTCTTCCTCTTGTATAGAGGCCTGTCCTTTGATAGCTGATAAGTTGGCCTTTTTTCTTCAGGCCTTGCCTCCGGTCTCTGAATTCCCAAGTCCAATTCCAAATTGACTTTCTTGGTTTTCAAGGTGCTCATGATATCTTTGAAGTTATTCATTAAGAAATCTATTATTTTGTGAAATGGAGTGAACTCCATCAATGGATCATATTTTGGATCCATTTTATGCACCATAGCCAGCAGTTTTTCATGGGCAATCCATTTCTCTTTATTCAATTCCTGTCTACTCAAATCAAACTCATTTCTGATTAGATCCTCAAGAAAATTGAAAACATGTGCAAACTTGCCACCTTTAATTCGTTGCCTGAATAGGGCAAAGAATCCCTTGGGGTCATGTTGCCTCTTAGATCCACTCTTCAAATGATAATCATCAAAAAATCTTCCAAAGTGGACCCATCCTCCCTTGGAAAAGACAAAATTAGAAACTACAGTATAATCAGGGAACAAAGTCCCTTTTCCTTTCCCTGTCAAATTATCCTCATGAATGCAACTTAGTTGCCACATGACCTCAACAAATCCCATCCTTGATGGTACATTATATGGGATAATGTGAGGAGCTCCCTGGAAACCATAAACCCTTAGGACAGTGCTTATGGGGTATAAGATGATGTCACCCCAATTATGGCACACCTTCAAATCAGGCTTCCTCACTTTGGGTAAGAGGAAATCATGCAAATCCTTAAGGACCCTTGGAACATTGAACACCAATCTAGCTCTAAGTCTGGAAGAAAAACAGTTATCAAACTGCACAAAGCTAGCACCTCCCCTGTTGCAAGACAAATCTGCACTCCAAACCTGTACTGGTAATCCTTCTCCATTCACTTCTTGCCTCAACACCATTTTCTCTGAGAAGAAGTCAGAATTCTTGTATAGGAACATATGCATTAATAGGGAGTACCAAAAGAAAGGAGTACCAGTGTCCCCCATATGCAACTTCAACAAGCCCTCATGTATCTTTTCAGCAAGAAAAGATGCATAGTCGTACACTACAGAAAAATTGGGATGTTGAATCTGAGCCCCCATAAACATATAACCAATGGGCATCACGGTATTAGGGATGAAACCTAAAATCTGGCAAAGTGAATAAAATGTTTCCAAGAAGTGATCAGCAAAACAATTCAACCTGAAAGGCTCTTGATCAGTTGGGCTAATGTGAATTGTTGAACTGCCTGCCTTGGATAAATGAGGAGGAAGCAATTTTGATCTGAAAAGAGGCTTTGACCTGGCATATTCCTGCTTCATTTCCTCAAAATCTACTCGGACTAAGAATGGGATATATTCACTCAAATCGAAAAACTATCAAATCTCATCTCCATTTATATTTAGTAGAACCCTACCATCATTATCCCTGATAATCCTTATAACAGGATCATATCGTGTTGCCACTGCTCTGAGTAGGTCAATATCAGGAAATACATTTGGTACAACTAGTTTCCCCATATCGTACTTCCAACCATTACAGAAAGGATGAGGCACATTTCACTACCCATACCATCTCCTAAACATTTCTAGGCCCATCATTTGGACCCTAGCATCTGCAATATTATAGGTTTTACACCTTAGTCCCTTGCATAAGGCATTCCCATTCATTAAAACCAAACCACTCTTCTTGTCGTTCGTTGATAGTGGGAATTGATCTAGGAAATTGTCGTATAAATTCCTTTGCAAATAATCAATATGGCCAGAATGCTGCTTTGATGGCACCATTTCAAACAACCAGGGCTTCTCCTAAAATCAGATTCCTGAACAAACTAGGGCAACCAAAAATGAAACTACACCAAAACTTTGCAATTTCCCACAATTCAAAAGAACCAGTAACCTTATAGTCTTAATCAACAAGACCCCTGACCAACACAATACAACCCTCCACAAAAAACACATTCAAATAGAAACCGTGGTATAGAAGGTAACTCATGGGATTTTGTGCCTTGCAGAAAGCCAAACCTCATTGTAATTGCTTGAAAAACTCAATCTCTGGCTCTGGATCACTTCAAAAAAATTTGAATGCCTTTGTGGTGAAGATAGAAAAGAATTAACTACTTAAAGCCGATGAAAAATGGCTAGTAGATGTCTCATCCACCATTGAAGCTCACTTGCATGCCGCACCAACGACTTCAATCGTATTTGATGCAAATTTAAATCCTCGCCGTCGATCTCTTGTTCTTGTCAGATCATCAATGATCAGACGACCATCTTCAAAACGCTGAGAGCTTGACAAAATCTCCATGTCATTATCGAGGGCCCACCATAATACACAGCGCCAAAGGAATACACGTGGCATCCGCCCGTGATATCGCAATCACTAAACACCCTTCACTTTAGGATCACGCGATGGCGAGCAACTGTTGATTCACTCCATCGACGATCATGATCATTCACAATAGTGAGCAGCACCAAAACCTATCCGTCGAGCAACTTTTCATCAAGGTTAAAACATTGTCGTCGATCTCGAGCATGTGCATCTCACATCTGGTTTAGTAACCCACTCTATAACGTACTAAAGTTTGATACAAATATTAAGCACTTTATTTACTCCTTTTCAGCATCGGCAACCTAGGACATGTGGTGCCCGCCTGTGATATCACAATCACCAAGCAACTAGTGGTGATGTCATTGCGATATTGTGGGGAATAGTCAAGATCAAGTGTAGGGAGATCGACGATCACTAAAAATAACCCTTGTAAAATAATACAATTACTTAAAATAAAAGAGGGGAAGGGGACACCACCTAAGACAACGATAAACGATGGCTCAAAGTTGTTCTAAAACACAGGGCACGGTTTGTCCCAAACTTGAGAAATAAAAGGTTAGGCGAAATATTTAGCATTTTTATTAAAAGGGGCCCGGCCTAGATGATTCAATGGGACATAAGTTGTTTTGAAACCACCCTAAAAAAAGTAATGTTAGAAAAGACCCAACCCAAAGATATACATTATATGGCAGGTTACTAAAGCGGCTACGAGATGCACATGCTCAAAATCAACGAAGGTGTTATAATCTTGATGAAAAAGTTGCTCGATGGTTATGTTCAACAACGGTGACTGTTATGAATGAACATGATTTACGATGACGGAGATCAACGGTTTCCCGCCATCGTGTGATCGAAAGATGCGAGGTGTTTATTGATTGCGATATCACGAGCGAGTGTAATGTGTATTCCTTTGGCGATGCATAGTGTGGTGGGCCTGTCGTGTTGAGATGGAGATTACATCAACCTTTTTGAAGGCAGTCATTCGATGCTTTGACGGAAGTGAAGGATCGATGGTTGGGATTTGAATTCGATCGACATTAAGTAATTTTCCTTCATTCTATTTTACCACAAAGTTATAATAGATTTTGGTTGTGTCTTGATGACAGTTTTGGGCCACTTTTGGCACAAGTTTCTTGAGGTTTGGTGGCTGGCCAGTGCATCAGTCATTCTGTAGTAGGTTTTAAACTCATTAGAGTTTGATGTTTCAGGACAGTACTAGCATCTGAATGGAAATTACTAATTTCAAACTCATGTCTCTCCATTGTATAAACATATCATTATTTTTAATAAAATGATCAAGGGTTATTTTGTTCATTTCTAAGTTATAGATGTTGAATTGTTAGTCTGTTAGCTTCTATTATGTTTTGAATAAAAATCTTGATATGAATCATGAAGTGCAATATAATATAAAATATCATGGAGACTTGGAGTGCAATATAAAATATTAAATAAAATACCCTGATTCCTGAACTTGAAGTGAAATGATTCACAATTTATTTGAATACAATATAAAAAATCATCAACTACTGTTTGGAATATGATTCATGCAGTGCTTGAGTGCAATCTAAAATAAGATTATAAGATATCATGAACTTGAAGTGCAATGATTCACAATTTTCATTTAATAGAATATAAAATATCATCAACTACAGTTTGAACTTTGGAACAATGGTAACTGATTCGAGAAGTGCAGTAAAAATACCTAAAACCTGCTAATTCTCTTCCATTTCCCAAATGGAGTCAGGGTCCTCAAACTGATACTCACCTTCAGATAAAGTAAAAGAGTCATCTTGATTCAGAGACTGCTTTGCACTTTGTTCGGCTTGTGTCTCAAAATCAACATTCATTGTTTGATTTGTGTCAATTTCAATATCATTGTCATCTTGATCTATCCCAGGCCCACTGCCACTGCCACTATTACCACCACTAGTATCGACGGATCTTGGAATTGGAGAGCCTGTGTTGCACAACCCGACCCCTCTTCTTTCACATATGGACCTCCAGATTGCGAGTGCCCTTTCAAAAGGAAATTTTTTGACATTATATGCAGATCCTTTCATCCTCAAGAAATTTTCCAAATTCTTGTCCAATTTGTTTCTTAACTTTGATTTCAAAAACCCCAATGTACTGAAAACTCTCTCATCCTCCACCAACCCCAATATCATTGTTTGACATAAATCAGCAAGTTTGAAATATTCTGACATCAAACCACACAATATTTCTCTCTGACCTAAGTTTTTCCAAACCTTTTTTATTGATCCCGATTCAAAGGCCTTCTCCTTGCCCATGAAATCGGACTGGTCCCTCATAGGTATTGCAAAACCATGAGATTGCTTTCTAAGCTTATTTTCATTTAAAATTCCTTCTATTGCCTGCTCATTGTATGTTACCTTTTTCGAAAACTGTTCGATCACGATTTTTACTTGATCATGAAAATATTTTGGGTTATCTCGGTTTACCCAAAATTGAGGATACACAATACCCATGGCTTCAAGTATTTCACATTGAGGGAATCTTTCGCAAATCTCTGAGGAAATAGATTTTGTAATTTCCTTCAAATTATCACTAATAGATTTAACAATGTCATTAAAATCTTCCTTGTTAATAGGTACTTCTTTTCTAGAGCACCTGGCTGTCTTACAATGGCACATTGGTATCTCATATCCATGTACACAAATACATAAGTGCCCGCTTGCATTAAACTGTAAATAATTATCAAGATTATTCAAATCAGTAATTTTCCACCACAACAAATAATTTGCGCCTTCTTGTGTTAGATCTAGATATAGATGATCGAGGGCCAAGCATGTAAGTTTATGTAGATTGGCATATTCATAAATATACATAGTTCTATCTTGGGATTTCTTCACAATATTGTTCATCTCATCCAACATGGGGAGAAGACTAGCTAAAGTCAAGAGTGTCTCTATATTGCTTAACCTATGTAAGAGTTCAGGAGCTTTGTCTATTGTGCTGCGATGCTCGTGCATCAACCCAATCAAGGATTTATATTATGAAAGAACTCGTTGCACTGGTCCATGCAGGGAGATCCATCTGGTATCGACATCCTTGAGAAGCTTGTTTCCAAGTGTTATTCCCTCAGCAAAATGTTGAAATTCAAGGAAATGTTTGGGACTTCGATAGAAGTATGCGTGGATCTTGCGAACTAGATTTTCAACTTTTGATACTGTTGGAAACTTGCTTACAATTTTAAATGCTAAATTCATTCTGTGGGCCATGCAGTGAATGCCAAGCATGTATGGTGCACAAGTAGTTTGTAACTTTGTGCAAAGACCGCTCCTTTGACCTTGCATCACTGCAGCTCCATCTGCTCCTACACACACCAACTTTTTGGCAATTGTCAACTCATCCAAACCTGCAATTTCATTCAAAGATTTTTTGACTAGTTCAAATAGATTTTGCGATGTTGAACTGTCCTTCATTTTACGAACACAAAGAAGATGAACTTGGCAAACATGTTGTTCTACAGTATACAAATGCATACAAACCCAAGAAGTATTGTCTACCCTAGTAACTTCATCTAAAGATAATGCAATGAAATTTGACTCTTTTAATTTCTCCTTTAAATCTTTCTTTTCCATTGCAGCAAGACAATTCGCCAATTCCCATCCAGCATTTACTAACCAATGTGAGAAGGGAAAGTGGGGAACATTCAAATAAGATAATAAATCAAAATATTTTGGGTAGTCTGTCATAGGACGCCCCTGGAAAATATATGAAAAACAACACTCATTTGAACAGTTTTTGATAGATTTGCTGCTGCCATGGCTTTTCCAAAATGAGCCTCAAGTGTACCTTCACATTTTTTAATCTTCAACATTCTATGGTTATGCTCTCCATAATCTGTGGCATACTTAACATGAAGACATTCTTCCTTTGATTTCCATCATACGACTGATTGTTCCTTTTTGTCTATGATTTGTTTTTCGTAATCTTTGCCGATATGCTTTTCTATAGTGTCAAGCTTTAGCTGCATCATCTTGTCTCTTCCACATTTCCAACTAAAAATCTTACATATGACCTCTATTTCCCTTTCAATATCGTTTTCATTTGATACCCCCATTGGTTCAAGGAATGGGTAATTCGACAACCAACCAATTTGAAAATTCCTTGTGCTTTCCCACTCGTGCCCCAATTTTGCTTTGCCTTTTCTTTTCTTGCTACCAACATCATCCTCATCCAAGTTGATTATCTCATTTTGGCTATCCAGGGTATCCCTTGGAACATCTTCTGCGGTATTTCCATCCTCATTTGATACATTTTGATTTAACACAATGACAATCTCACCTTGACCTTCCTGTGGTGGAAGAGTTGATGATGTATCTCCATCTTCAATAATATTTGGTGGAAGAGTTGATGGTGTAGCTCCACCTTGATCTGATGGATTAGAAGCTTTGCCAATTCCAAAGTAAGACTGTATGGTACCTCCCCATTTTGGGAATTTTGATGGCCTCCCAGTCTCTTTATTACCTGCCTGCTCAGGAGTCTTACCCTTGCTGCTCGACATATTGATCTCACTTTGAATAAAAGCTAGAAAAAAATGTCTTCTTGTGTAAGAAGGATAGACAAACAAAGAATATAGATCCCATTCCCTACTTAAAATTATGTTTAAGACTGAAGCAAGAATAGAAAATAGATAAAGAAATCTTATTATTATAACTAATAGTCTAATAACTAATAACAATATGAAGAAATGATCACTCACCTTTGAGTCTACGTTTTTGGGTTTCGTTGACTTTTGAGTCGAGAAGTAGAACCTCAGAAGTTCAGAACCAAACAAAATGTGTAAGAACAAATAACAATTTCAATTGTATTTATATCAATCCATATTTGGCGAATTCCGTGGGATTTTGAAATGGTATGTTAAAAATTTGGTGAATCGCATGCTTATACAACGATACCTTGAAATTTTCAAGGTGAAATAGGTCCTCATAAGCAACTATTTATAAATTTTAATTGGCGAAATGGGTCTTCACAAGCAACTATTTGTAAATTTTAATTGGAAAAATGGGTCTTCATATAATGTTTTAATAGTATTGGTGAATATGTTGGTGACTTTGACATGCTCCCCGAGATTCCAGGTGAAAATATTGATCTGTGCATTGGAAACGTGTAGTCTATTATGGCGAATTTATTGCCTAAACATGCCTCAAAAAAAAAAACTACTAGCGAATGGACATGCATTGGACCGATAGTCCATGAATTCCTGGCGATTTGAACACCCTATAGATATGGTAGATTCACCAAATTTGAATTGCCAGATTCCTAGAATTCACCAATTGGCGACGATTCTCCAGTAAAGTTATCCCTGGATGAAGTCGAATCTCAAGCAACAACAACAAATGTACAAACAACACAATATGGCAAAGGGTTTTCAATCTTAGAGAAAATGGGATATGAGGGACAAGGACCTATTGGAAAAAGAAAAGAAGGTATCATGGAACCAATTCAACCCATCTTAACCAATCCAAAGGACAAGACAAGATTGGGATACAAAGAGGAAACAAAAGAAGAAGCCACCCAAAAGGTTATTGAATGAATCCTACAACTGTAAGCTAGTAATAACTATGAAACTGACCCAAATGAATATGAGTGAGATTTGTCATCTGAAGAATCTTTCCATGACAAGGGAATTGATGTGATATAAAAGTATGCACCCACACGTGAGGAGGGACAAAGTTAGGAGTCAAGACCACTTGAATTTGGATCACAACCTATCGATGGATCAAGTGAAGATGATTAGACTCCTAGCGAGACAAATCATTTAGAGGAGAGTTACATCATAGACCTTGAATTTTCTATAGGACTACTTGATGATGTCACCATTAGGACCCTCACTGCCTCTGACTTAAAACAATCCAACGATTCCCTATCCCTAGTACATCTCGAACTTATCGACTGGGACCAAATTGAGCCTCTCGACATTCCTATCTTTTCAAATGATGATGCCATTTTCAACTTCCTCTGTGTTGACAACCCTAAAACTTGTTCCACCATTGAATCTTAGAATGAAGCTTCCAATCAAGGGAGTGTCAAATCTCTCAACTGCAAAATAAATAATATAGTAAATCAATCTAATGGTGAAAACCATTCTATGGTAGTATTAGATTAGGAAAAAGTAAAAATAAAGAGTGCATCCAACAGTGAAAACCTCTCTAAGGTACCGAAGGATGAGAGATTTGACACTCTCCCCAAAAATTTTCAAGAGAGATAAAAAGTGTTAATTGAGCCCACTCAATCCATCAACATTGGCACAACATAAACAATAAAAACTCTACATTTAGCAGCATCCTTGATAAAAAAAGAAAAACCAAGATTCACCAAATTCTTTGAAGAATGACAAGTCAAATTTGCTTGGTCCTATGTAGACATGCCAGGGATGGATCTAGATTTAATCATGCATCACCTATCCTTACCCCTAGGAGTAAAACCAATGAAACAAAAAAAGGAAAATGCATTCGCATATTGCCCTCTTGGTGAACGTAGAACTGAAGAAGTTACTGGATGTAGGGTTCATTAGAACTATTGATTATGCCGAGTGGATATCCAACATTATACCAATTTCAAAACTTGACAATAGTATCTGTATTTTCACAGATTTTAGAGATGTCAATAAAGCTTGCTCGAAGGATAATTTTCCTCTACCAAACATAGATATCATCATGGACTTAACAGCTAGACATGCCATGTTTCACTTATGGATGGCTTCTCAGGATATAACCAAATCAAAATCGCACTTGAGGATCAAGATAAAAAAACCTGCACATGCCCTTGGGGTACATTCTATTGGAGCATCATGCCCTTTGGATTGAAGAATGTGAGAGCTACTTATCAGCGGGCCATGACGACAATCTTCCATGACATGATGCACACATTTATGGAAGGATATGTAGACGAACTATTGGAAAAATCATATACCAGAGAAGGACACCTAGAGATCTTAGATAAAATCTTCACCAGACTGGAAAAACTTAATGTACAACTGAACCCAAAAAAATGTGTGTTCGAGGTGACATCTGCAAAACTCCTGGGGTATATAGTTTTAGAAAAAGGCATTGAGGTGGATCCCATGAAAATTAAGGAAATAATGGAGATGCTTCCTCCCAAGAACATCAGTCAACTAATATCCCTTCAAGGTAGATTTCAGTCAATCAAAAGATTTATCTCACAATTGGCCGATAAGACCCATCCTTTCACTCACTTGTTACACAAGAATGTCTCCTTCAGATGGGATGAGAAATGTGAAGCCGCTTTCAACCAATTGAAACAATATCTAATGATTCCACCTATCTTAGTACCACCAACAAAAGGAAAACCACTCTTACTATACATAGCAACAACTGAGGCATCATTGGGAGCTTTGTTAGCACAAGAGGATTCAACAGGAAAAGAAAGGCCAATATACTATATCAACAAATCCTTAAATGGCTATGAAATAAATTACACATCCATTGAAAAGGATTTTCTAGCAATAGTGATTTCCACTCAATAATTGTGACATTATATGCTGACTCATACCATCAAATTAATAACCAAAATTGATCCATTGAAATATATACTCAATAAGGAAAATCTAACAAGAAGACTGGTGAAGTGGGTAATGATACTGAGTGAGTTTGAAATCTAGTATGTCAACAGGAAAGACATCAAAGGACAAGACATCACAAATCAACTAGATGAAGTACCATTACATGATGATCATCCTCTACACATTGAGTTTCTAGATGCTAATGTCTTTACCATAGCAACAAAACAATGGGTATTATATTTTGATGGATCATATAATCAACATGGATCAAGAGCAGGAATTCTATTCATCACCCCTCAAGGGCATACCATTACAAAATCATATAGATTGATGTTCCCCTGCACTAACAACATGGTGGAGTATGAAGCACTCATCATTTGCATCAAGATCACTGTAGAGTGGAAAATCATAGAGTTGCAAGTCTACAAAGATTGTCGATTGGTCATAAATCAAGTCAATGATGACTATAAGACAAAGGATGACAAACTGATGCCCTATAAAAGAATGATTGATGAATTTAATAAATAATTTTTTATTATCAAATTTGAACAAATTCTAAGAATGGATAACAAATTTGCTGACACTATGACCACTATTGCTTCTTTGTTACAAATTCCAGATAAATGAAGCCATTATGAGTTCATGGTGGAACAAGGTTTTACCCCTGCTTATGAAGATCTGGAGTCCCAAGTAATTTTCCATTTACTTGATGTCGATACCTCAATATATGGGAAGATCTACACCTATCTAAGAGATAACACCCTCCCACTTGAGCTATCATGAAACCAAAAATGAAACTTCATCTGTCAAGCCGCTCGACACACCCTTATCATAGATGTACTTTATTGATGAGGTCTTGATGGAACTCTCCTTCGATGTTTGGAATGCAACGAGTCTTGAATGACCTTACAAGAAGTTCATGAAGGTATTGGTGTAACACATTCAAGTGGTCTTACCCTAGCAAAGAAACTCCTCTATTTGGGGTATTACTGGCCAAATATGGAGAAAGAGTTTCCAATTTTTCAAGAGATGCAAGAAATTTTAGATCCATGGTAACCTCATACATTCACCCACACAAGAACTCCAACCATTTGCATCAACCTGACCCTTTTATCAGTGGAGACTTGACCTTGTGAGAAAATCCATCCATCTTCTTCCAATGGGCACAAATTCATAATCATAGCTACCGAGTATTTCACGACGTGGGTTGAAGCTATTCCTTTAACTACCATCACTGGAAAGCATATTTCATCCTTCATTCTAAATTATATCATCTGTAGGTATGATATCCCTCAATCCATCATCACTGACAATGGTAGACCTTTCAAGAATCAAGACATTCAAGAACTTTGTGAAAGGTTTCATATCCAACATCAGTTTTCTATGCCTTACTATCCTCAAGGGAATGGCCAAGCGGAGGCCTCAAACAAAACCATCTTGAAAATCCTAAAGAAAACTGTCAATGATGTTAGACATCACTGGCACATTCAATTGAACCCTGCTTTGTGGGCATACTGCACTAGCATCCACACCCTGACAGGAGCCACACCAAATGCACTCATCTATGGGTCCGAGGCCATTTTACCTATTGAGGTTGAGATACCATCACTTTGTGTGTCATTGAAAGGAACTATTTCAGATGAAGACTACTGAGTATCCAGGTTGCAAGAGTTGGAACTATTGGATGAACATCGTCAGCTTGCAGTTGATCACTTGAAAGCATATCGGCAGAGAATATCCAAAATTTATAACCACAAGGTCAAACCAAGAAAATTTTAGGTGGGTGACTTGGTACTAAAGGAAAATCCATGCAATCAACATGATCAAGAGAAGAAGGGAAAGTTTGAACCGAATTGGCTAGGACCCTTTGTCATTGTATCAGTCTTTGGATCAGGAGCATATCAACTATCCATGCTTGAAGGGGATCTATTTGAGGAACCTATGAATAGCCTCCATCTCAAAAATTTCTACACATAATCCATCCATTTCATGCTATTAAAAAGTCTTGAAGAAATCCAAAAAAATAAAAAAAAGTTGTGAAGAAATCCAAAAAAAATCAGAAAAAGTCCTAAAGAAATCCAAAAAAATCAGAAAAAGTCCTGGAGAAATACAAAAAAAGTGAAAAATCAAAAAAATCATTGCCTTGAAAACCTGACAAGTAGGCATCTTGGTAACAACAAAAAAATCATAAAATCTAAAAAACTGCAATAAAAGCAAGTGGTGAAAACTTGACAAACAAGTGCTATTTGCGATGAGTCGGCAGCTCCATCTATTGGAACATGTGTTGGCCATCCGCTTTTGCTATCATTTCACATACATGCTTATCATAAAATGAGCTTCATGTACACATCTATCTGCTACAGTCATGTCCCACCTTGGCTTGGTTTTCATTGTGCATATCCTTAATAAATTGGTTTGTTTCTCACTAGGGGAAAAATCCTGAACTCACTGGGGGAAAATAAACGTTGAGCTAAAAACCAACAAACAACAAACAACAAGGAAAACCTGAAAAAAACAACAATCAAATCTAAAATCGAACATCAATCAGTCAAAAAATCAACCATCTAAATCAACATCAAAAACAAATCAAATCAAATCTTATTGGATGATCATCTTTTGAATCATGGCTGATTACTTTAGCACATATGTTCAATTGTCGTATCTCAATTGTTGTTATCATCTCACTGGATTCCCTCGATGATGTCCTGAGCTAGAGGGGCTAGGAAGGAGAATGATATTTTCTTTGCCTGCTATTTGCAAGCTAATCATTACTATTGTGCAAATTGTCACGGGACATTCTCTACAAAGTATCATTGATGATATTCTAAATTTGCATGGGAAAACGATTAACTCTTGTCTATTTACATAAGTGATGCTCAGGTCATCTTGGTCCAATTATACCTAGATGCTTGTGTTATCTTGTACTATCAAAACTCAATAGAAGTTGTATGGAAGTTGTACTCAGGTCATCATGGTCTAATTATACCATCAATGTTTGTACTGAATTTTAACTTGATAAAGGCTCAATGATGATAAAAATCACAACAACAGAATGGCAACATTGCATCTTAGTTTTGCATGATAGATTAGATTGCATCCATATTAGTTTTGCATTTGTAACTCAATATTTTCCAAGGTTGGAACAAATTTCAAAAATGGTGTTATCTCCATTATTAAATGGATCGAGTACACTGGACATTACCAAAAACACATCATTTCCATATAGTTGCATTATCATCTTCCATATCATACATTCACTAGAATAGATTAAAAACATCATTCATCCATCCATACATTATATCATCTCACTTTCATTAGAAAATAAAAAAGAAGTGCATTACATCATATTCGCATAATCAAATTCATTTCATTTGCATCAGGAAAATATAAAACAAAAATTGCATCACATTTCATTAACATACCATTATACATATGCATTATGAATCTGATGTAGGAGCATCCTTGGTTCTTGGAAATCTTGCATCAACCAAAAAGTATTTTCATTTAGTTTTATTCTTGTTCAGTTCATGTTCAGTATGTCATCATGTTTTTTCACTAGAGCTTGCGGATCTATTTTTTCATCAAAGACATGTTCATTTTTCTTATTTCAAGATTTCAGCTCGATTGGATCTTTTTCTGGCAAGTTATCGCTTTCGGATTAAGTGACAGTTTTTGGAACTGGCCCCAGAATAATTTCAAACTTGACAGCTAGTTTGATCGATTGTGGATCTTTCCCGTAGCTTGCGGATCCTTGCGAGGTGTTTCGAATTGTTTCATGGAGTGTCCCCGACCTTAATTTTAGGTCCACACTTCATCATATGCACCTACCATGGAGAAATTCAAATTTGAGGCTGACCTATTCATGTACACATTACATTTCCTTCATCGGAGATTGTAATGATCTTTGGCCAATGTGAATGCTTCTAGATCTACAGATATGATATAAAGCTTGTCATAGATCATTAGGATAGCAATAAATCAATATCAAGATGATGAAGATGAATATAGAATTTGATCTATAATATTTTCACTCGCATATAGGGATACTATATTTTGAGCATGTTGTATCAGGCCTATGAGCCCAATCTGTAAGCTCAGATGTGGCCGACTGTATGTAATTCAATTTTCTGATAATGAGAATGTTTGAATCTACATTTTCCTCCATATTTTGCATTGATTTTGTTGTGTACTCTAGCTACATGGTCCAAATTGTTCTCTTTGAGGACCCTCCTACCATGATTACACCAAATTGGTATTAGAGCGAGATTCATTCCATGAGAGATCATCCGAGTTTGTGAAGTCCTGTTGGAGATTTGTTGTGGAGTGGCACACTGAGGATTTGACTTGCAACTGCAGAGGACTTGTGTAAAGATGGTAGGAAGAAGAAATGATAGAGGAAATGCAACACTTGGAAATGTTGACCCAACTATAATGGAGATGTTGAGGGGAATTGTTGCTAGATTAGAAGTAGTCGAAACAACCCAGAGGAGAGGTCGACTAATTGATGATGTGAGTGATGAAGATGTAGAAGCATAGGAAGAAAGGGAAAGAGAAGATCAACCTATCCTTGATAAGGGAGAAGAGAGGTTCATAAGAGCCCCAACTAGAGTAAATACTAAACCACATTTCAATCCACCATATTATAGAGGTAAGTTGGATTCAGATGAATTCCTTGATTGAATAACAAATATGGAGAAGTACTTTTATTTTGAAGGTACCATAGAAGACAAGAAGGTGAAATTTTCTTGTACAAAGTTGAAAGGACATGCATCCCTTTGGTGGGAACATTTGCAGAAAGATAGGCAAAGAAAAGGAAAAGAGAAGATAAGATCATGGGATTGGATGGTGAATAAGTTGAAGACAAAGTTTATGCCTACAAACTATCAGATCCATTTGTTCCAAAATTTGCAGAATTTGAAGCAGAAGGAGTCAAGTGTGACAAAGTATATTGAGGATTTCTACAAGTTGAATATCAGATCTAGACATTCAGATGATGAGATCAAGAAATTAGCTAGATATATGAATGGTTTGAGGTCATCTATACAAGATGATATCAGTTTGATTAAGTTTTTGAGTGTGGAGGAGGCATATCAATGTTCCCTAAAAGCAGAAGAGAAGTTGAATAAAAGACATGAGCATAGACAGAGAGGAAGAGGTGGAAGGTTTCAGAGAGGAATAATTTTTACTGGAGGAGGAAGAGAACCTTTTTCATATCATAATAAAGATAAGGAAGTCAGTAAGAATGATAATTCATACTGTAGAAATGATGGAAACTCTTACCAAAGAGGAGGATATGATGGTTACCGGAATAAGGATTATAGAAAAGATGATAGAAGATAGGAGAAAAGAGTATTTAGAGTAACTTGTTATAAGTGTGGTGGTGAAGGACATAGAGCATTTGAATGTAATCAGGGAGAAGCAGGTAGAAAGATAGAGAACAATAGAAGAACAAGCTTTTTTGAGGAGGATCATGTCGAATCATCTAACAAACCGAAAGAAGGAGAAGTGTTGGTGAAGAGAAGAGTATTGTGTCAAAGTGAGATGGAGTGGGAACCATTGTAGAGAAAGAATTTGTTCTGAACTAGAAGCAAGGTAGCTAGTAAATGTTGCAAAGTGATTATTGACAGTGGAAACTCTAAGAACCTAGTTTTTGAAGAAATGGTGACCAAATTAAAGCTGGAAAGATTCAAACACCTAAAGCCCTATTCAATATCATGGATTCAAGATGAGCATAAGATACTGGTAAGTGAACAATTTTTGGTGAAATTGAAGATAGGAAATTACCATGATGAAGTTTTGTGTGATATCATGCTTATGGATGTATGCTATGTTTTGTTGGGAAGGCCTTGGTAGTATGATAGATAGGCTATTCATGATGGAAAGAAGAACATATATACCATTGTTGCAAATGGTATGAAGCAGACTTTGTTACCGTTGGAGGATGTTCCTAAAGTTCAGGTTTGTACAAATGCTAGAATTTGTTTGGTTGATGGAAAGAGATTTATGGATGGACCGAGACATGAGAACATGTGCTATGCCTTGGTTCCTAAGAAGTGTGAAGACTCAAAGCATGTAGAAGAACAACTAGAAGAGCTAAAGGAATTTCTTGTAGAATATGAAGCTATCATTTTAGATAATGTACCTGATGGATTGCCACTTGCGAGGAGTATTAGTCATTGCATGGATTTGATTCTTGGAGCTAGTTTTCCTAGTAAAGTAGCACACCAGATGACACCAGAAAAAAATGAAGAATTAAATAGACAAGTGCAAGAGTTGTTGAGAAAAGGTTTGATTAGAGAAATTTTAAGTCCTTGTGCAGTACCTGTAGTGCTAGCACCTAAGAAGGATGGAGAATGGAGGATGTGTATAGACTCTAGAGCCATAAACAAGATGACAGTGAGGTATATATTTCTTTTACCCTGAATGGATGAAATTATGGATTATTTGAGTGGAGCTAAATACTTTACAAAGATAGATTTGAAGAGTGGATATCATCACATCATAATCAGAGAAGGGGACGAGTGGAAAACAACATTCAAGACAAATGAAGGAGTGTATGAGTGGTTGGTGATGCATTTTGGAATAAAAAATGCACTGAGTACTTTCATGAGGTTGATGAATGAGGTATTGAAGAAATTCTTGGGTAAGTTTGTGATTGTCTATTTGGATGACATCTTGATTTTTAGTAAGACTAGAGAAGAATTTTTTTTGCATATAAGACAAGTTTTGCAAAGGTTGAAAGAAGAGCAGTTGCTGATAAACATTAAGAAGTGTAGTTTCATGAAGGAAGAATTGGTATATCTGGGATTTGTGATATTTGTGGATGGATTAAAGATGGAACTTGAAAAGGTAAGAGCAATTGTTGAATGGCCTATACCAGAAAGCATTGGAGAATTAAGATCATTTCATGGATTGGCTAGTTTTTACCGAAAGTTCATTACGAATTTTAGTTCTATTTGTAGTCCTATGATAGAAACAATGAGAGGAGATAAGAAATATTTTAGGTGGACACCTGGAGTGGACCAAAGTTTTGAGCTATTGAAACAGAAGGTGACTGAGTAGCCTATGTTGGCTTTACCAGACTTTAATAATGTATATCAGGTAGACTGTGATACAAGTGGAAATGCAATTGGAGCAGTATTGAGTCAAGAAGGAAGACCGGTAGCTTATTTCAATGAGAAATTGAATGATGTTAGGAAGAGGTATTTAGTGTATGACTAGGATTTTTATGCCATAGTTCAAGCCTTGAAGAAGTGGATACATTACTTGTTGCCTAAGGAATTTTTGTTGTATACATATCATTAGGATTTGCAGTATTTGAATAGTCAAGGTAAGTTGAATCAGAGACACATGAGATGGGTGGAATTCTTGCAGAGTTATACTTTTGTTTTGAAACATAGGAGTGGGAAGTCAAATAGAGTTTTTGATGCCTTGAGTAGGAGAAGGAATTTGTTGGTAGGAATGAGAGTGGAGACTTTAGGCTTTGATGAATTGAAGAACTTGTATGAGGAAGACCCAGATTTTGTAGAACCTTGGAGAGATTGTAAAGAACTAGTCTTGGAGGATAGGATTCAGTGGTTGGATTATTTCATTCAAGAGGACATTTTGTTCAGGGTGAATCAATTGTGCATACCCTAGAGTTCAATGAGGGATAACTTGGTGAAAGAGACACATAGTGGAGGATTGGAAGGACACTTTGGAGTTGATAAGACAGTAGAATTGGTAAGTGAGAATTACTTTTGGCCTTAGATTCATAAGGATGTTAGGATATTTGTACAAAGTTGCAAAGTTTTTCAAGTTGCAAAAGGGAGTAGTTAGAATGTTGGATTGTATAAACCTTTGACAGTTTTAGAAAGACCTTGGGAGGATATCAACATGGATTTCATACTTGGTTTTCTAAAGACACACAGAGGTAATGATTCTGTATTTGTGGTGGTGGAATTTTTTTCTAAAATGACACATTTCATACCTTGTAAGAAGACAACAAATACAGTACATGTAGCAAAATTGTTTTTTAGGGAAGTGGTCAAATTGCATGGATTACCTAGGAGTGTTGTTTTAGACAGAGATACAAAGTTTGTTGGTTACTTTTGGAGGACACTTTGGAAGAAGTTAAAGACAGATTTAAAGTTTAGTTCTACTTTTCACCCACAAACTAATGGAAAAATAGAGGTAGTAAACAAGAGTTTGGGGAATCTGCTGAGATTTTTGGTTGGAGAGAAGACCGGAAGTTGGGATTTAGTCCTTGCACAAGCAAAGCTCACTTACAATAATTCAGTGAACAGGAGTACCATAAAGACACCTTTTGAGATTGTTACTGGAGTTCATCCTAGAGGTATACTAGAGTTGTGAGACAACAATAAGGAAGATAAAAGGAGTGCAAAAGTAGAAGAATTTGCAAAACATATGAAGAAAGTGCATACTCAAGTAAAGCAACAATTGGAAGATATGAACTAGAAGTATAAGGAGTGAGCAGATGAAAAGAGGAGACATAAGGAGTTCGAAGTTGGAGATGAAGTGATGGTGTATTTGAGGAATGAGATATTTCCAGTTGGCACATACAATAAGCTCAAAATGAGGAAGTTTGGACCCTATAATATTTTGAAGAAATTTGATTCAGGAAATGCATATGAAGTAGAGTTACTAGATGGCATGGGTATATCACCTATATTCAAAATTGCAGACCTACATCAGTACCATGAAGCAAAATTCAGTAAAGACAATAAACCAAACTTGGAGAAATAGTTTCCTAAACAACAATCAGATGAGATAGAAGAGATTTTGGATATTAGAGATGGGAGGAAAACATGTGGAAGACAGTACAAATAATATCTTTTGAAGATGAAGCCCATGCCAGTAGATGATTCTTCTTGGATTTCTCAAGCTGAGGTAGATCGTATCAGTTTTCCTTTAACCCTAGAAAAGTGAGGGACTCGCTTTTCAATAACCCCAGATGTCTGATGCAGGAGCATCCTTGGTTGTTGGCAATCTTGCATCAACCAAAAAATATTTTCATTCAGTTTTGTTCTTGTTTAGTTCATGTTGGTGGATTTGGTATTTCATCATGTTTGTTCACCAGACCCTATGGATCTATTTTTTCATCGAAGACATGTTCATTTTTCTTATTCCAATATTTTAGCTCGATTGGATCTTTTTTCGGCAAGTTATCACTTTTAGATTAAGTGAGTTTTTGGAATTGGCCCCAAAATAAGTTCAAACCTAATGGCTAGTTTGAATGATTGTGGATCTTTCCCATAGCTTGCATATCCTTACAAGGTGTTTTGAATTGTTCCATGGAGTGTCCCTAACCTTAATTTTAGGTCTACACTTCATCGTATGCACCTACCATGGATAAATTCAAATTTGAGACCGACTTGTTCATGCACACGTTACGTTTCTTTCATCGGATATTGTAATGATCTTTGGCCGATGTAGATGCTTCTAGATCTATGGTCCACGGATATGATATAAATCTTGTAATAAATCATTAGGATAGCAATCAATCAAGACCAAGATGATGAAGATGAATATAGAATTCGATCTGTAAGATTTTTGCTCGCATATAGGGATACTATATTTTGAGCATGTTGTCTTAGGCCCATGAACCCAATCTGTAAGCCCAGATGTGGCCAACTGTATGTAATTGAATTTTATGATAATGAGAATGTTTAAATCTACATTTTACTCCATATTTTGTGTTGCTTATGTTGTGTACTCTAGCTGCACGGTCTAGATTGTTCTCTTTAAGGACCCTCCTATTGTGACTGCACCAGAATCATATAGTCATGCATTCATACATTAGAAATCATAAACCACCCATTTATACATTTATCATACATTCACATTTGAAAATATCCAAAAATAACAAAACATTATCAAGCTTCATACATTTGCATTCATCATCATATTCATATTATAGTAATCCCAAATGAAATCATTTCTCATAAATCATCATCCATTCATGCGTTAGAAATCATAAATCATTCATCCATGTATTGTATCATATATATGCATTTCATAAAATAAAACATTTCCCATTCATCCATCTATCCATACCATCGGTCATTCATTCATACATTAGATCATATATGGATTTGAAAAATACAAAATATAGTTCATTCCATATCATTTTCATAATTGCATCCATCTCATACATCATAATAAAAGTATTATCCATCATTCATAAAGCATCATAGGATCATATCATCATTGTGTCCATACATAATCATACCATAATCGAATAAGTGACATATGAACATCAGATGAACATCATAGCATAGAAACATATAGAATCATCATTGCATTCATACATCATTATCATGTAAGAATATAAATCATTGCATAGCATATAGAACATAGAAATTAAATGCATCCATCATAAGTGCACATAAACATCATATAGATCAATCACCATCGCTACATATTATATAAATCTCAAAATAATAATTTCAAGTGTACAAGGATGTTTAACAATATGAGGGGATACATCATCAAAAATGTGGCAGTATCATAAATGTCTCAAATCGGTGTATACAATATCTCTATAATACATCAAAATATGGCATTAAAAAGCACTATGTGGTGCCACCCCCAGATGTCATGGGCCTCGCTGACCCTCCTGCTAAACCTCCTACAACCCCTGATGAACCTACATCTAGTGCACCTGTACCTGGGTTTGAACTGGGATCTCAGTGTGGTGGTTGTGTTACACCCATCCTGGTGGTCCAAGAGTGGCTACGTGTTGATTTGGACTTTGCGTAACTCAATCTTTGCTCTGCAGGAATGGCCTAATTATATCGGCCCCAATAATACTTGGCCTCTCAGGTGACTCGGGTAACCTCTCTTATCATATCCCCCATAGTGTTCCCCTCTTCCACTCTCTGCAATTTGTCTGCTAGGGCCATTGCCTACTCACCCTACTATCTAGCGACATCCTTCTCAACTGTCAAAGTAGTCACCTGTGCCTGTTCCTGTGCTAGTGCCTGGGCCTATCCTTGAAGCTGCCCCTGTTCTTGTGTAAGCAATGCCTGCACTTGGGCCAATTTTCCCTGCAATGTCTGCACCTGCACCTATAAGGCAGTGATCTACGTTTATTGCTAATACGAGGGAACCTCAATCTGCACACGCTGCTGTGTTGTAGCCACTAGAGATCTCCTCCAATGAGGTATCATGGTATCCATCACATCAAATGTTGCTCCTCCACCACCACCATCTCGACCCCCACCATCTCTGCCTCCACCACCCCCATCATCATCTCCTCCTCCATCCCCACTCTCTGCTCTCTCCTCCTCCTCTCCATCACCCCTACCTCTCCTCCATCTGGGTTCCCTCTCCTCATCATCATCCAAGGATGGCACTAGATCATTAGGGTTGGATATCTTGGGAAAGGGATGTGTGAAAAAGTACTGAGCATAGTCCTCTAACACAACAACCTCTATAATCTTAGGATGGTAGTCCCATATCATAGCTTGCAATCCGTAATACTCCTGACATGTTGTATCATATGAAAAAAGGGGCCCCACTTTGGTATATCTTGGTGCCTTTTGGCATATGTGGCCACTCCCTAGGGCATGCCCTATACTCTACCATACTGTCGATGCACCCTACCTAGAAGACACCTCTCAATAACAAACCATGTCCACCTAATCAAAATTATGGTTGTGCATATGTAAGGCATCTCCAAATGATCCTCTACCCACTGCTCACAGCCTAGGTATGACCGCCATATCACAATATCGAGATCATCGAGCACTCATCTCCAGTACTCTAGTTTTCCTAGCTTATGCTGGACAACTGGGCCTCTATATCCATAAACATACGGTCTCCCAAGTGGTCGATATCTGTCTGCAACTGGTCGAGTAACAACTATGTGCTCCCATGCCTAGATTTGTAATAATGTGACCCCAACTGATAGACTTGCAGCTCCAAGATAGACTACCTAATGAAGGTCATGATATAAATGTGCAAGCATGCATGAACCCTAGGCATATCGAGTCCCCTATAGAATCATCTGCTCCAATTTCCGACCCCAACCAACAGATAGTCCCTTCGACCTGTGATCGAGACATAAGAAACCACCAATGAAACCAATAAGTACATAAGGTAAAGGGGCATAACTCTCATACATCTCTTTCCATAGTAACTCGTACTCGCTAATATGATCATCATGAAAGATCCTCTGTAAAGCATCTGTGCCTCCCGGCTTGGCCTAATCATACACAACTATATCTCCTACCATGGGAATTTGTAAGATCTGATGCACATCCTCTGGCGTCATAGTCATCTCGCCAGTAGCCAGGTGAAAGGTGTTGTGGTCACTATGCCACCGCTCTACTAAATTTGTTAGTAGTGCCCGGTTAATCCTAACCTAGGGCATATCAATCAAATAGTATAACCTGCATCTCTCAATAAGATCCCACTCAACCTGACTCAAGCAGGGAATCAGATCCCAGGTCTATGAGAAGCGCTCTTGAGACATGAGGACTCCTAAATCACTCTCATATCATCATAGAAAATCACAAAATCACTAATTTTTTCAATCAATTGAACAAAAATCAGCCTATCAATCTATCAATCTATCAATGCACCTCACCTATCATGAGGTCAATCAAACAGTCTATCAATTCACCTCACCTATCATGAGGTCAATCATCAATCAATCTTTCATTGATCCTCACCTATCACGAGGTCAATCATTGAATCTCACCTATCATGAGATCGATCATCATCCAATCTATCAACATCATCAATCAATATCAACTCAAAGGCTGACGTGATCAAAAAATATTTAACACAAGGAGAAATATCAAAATTCCTCAATTCTGGCATGGATGCGCCATAACAATGCTTCTATGTGCTACAACATGGATGCACTAGAAAATTTCTTCTATGTGCTATAATAGTCCACCCATGCATCAAATTCATGGATGCGCCACAACTTCCTATCAGTGCGCTAATTCATTGATGCACTACTTCATTACATGGATGCGCAAAATCATGTTGATTCTACCCTAGCCATCCTATTCACTAAAAGTCTTCGTCTATCGCTATATCAGGTCACACATGCACTAAAACATGTTACCTATGCACTAAAACATGTGAACACAAAATTCAAAATTTTCAAAAAAAGTGGGAAAATCATTTCAAAATTTGCAAAGTAGGTTTCTAGATTTGCATACCAGAGGTCCACAGGGTGGTTGTGCCATCACACTCGCTAGAACTGGTGTGTTTGATCGGGGATCACCATTTTTCTCCAAGTTCTCAAAGTTGCTCAATCTCTCAAATTTTCAAAATCAAAATGCACAAATGACTTTAATTTTCACTTTTTACCTATTAAAAGGGTAATTAAGTGGCATTGTTTTAATTTATTTTTCAAAAGGGGCTAAATTAATGAATTCCTCAACTGGGGCATATTTCACTATTATTTTCAGGAGCTAAATTTTTCTCGCATCATAAAAATTTGAAATCATCAAAAAAATTTCAAAAATTTCCAAAAATCCAAAAAATTCAAAAATTCCCCGATTTATCTCCCGAGGGGGCATATATTCGTCATCACCTGAAAAGCAGCGTCTGGGGCATATCGAATTTTTTTTCTTTGAAGCAATGTGTAAACACATCACTTCAAAGAGGGGCAAAATGTATACACCTAAAATCGGTTAGGATAATCGATTAATTAAATACTAGCTATTTAATTAATAAACTCATTTTAATTCCTCTACTTATAAATAAATTGAAAAATTTATCTATATAGTTCACTCTCTAATCTCTTTCTATCTAAAATCATTTTATTCTAAATTTAATTAAATGAAACAAATTTAACTAACTTGTTTTATTTGATAAATTCCCTCTCATTAAAATTGAATTTTAATTCAATTTTGTCACATTTTTACACAATTCTCTAATCTCCTTCCACCTCATCTGCCACCTCAGCATGTGTCACATGAATTTAATTATTTATATTTTCTAAATAGGAATTTCCATCAACAAACTCCTAACAAGATTGGAGACACATGGCTTCTCCTTCCATTTGATTCTTCTAAGCACTTGGAAAAGTGCTCTTTTAAAGGGGACAACCTCCATGATTTTCTCTCCAACTTCTTCTTCCTCCACCATTGATTTCTCTGGATCACAATCCTAACCGTTGAATTCTGCCACATCACAATATGCCTTGGAAATCCTATTAATATATCATCATGCTCCAACATTTCATAAGACATCATGGAGCAAACTTACTCTACAGGAATCACACTAGCATTTGGAGAGCATTAGCTTAGAATCTTTAGTTTGCATTTAGCATTTACATTGTAGTATTGTTATAATGGAAAATCTATTTTGTAGAATCATAGAATTGTATTATTTTTATAGAATTTATCACAACATTTGCATTTATAATTGCATCTCATCATTAGCAACAATCTTTACATCATTTACACAGTAGTAATTTCATCCATCATTTAGTATTTTATATTCAAAAATATAAAAAAACATGTAAATGTAGGCATTTAGCTTTGCATTTTGTAAATCTTCTCGTCTCTTAGGTTGCCATCTGATAAATTAATGTGCAACATATAAATAAATCTGAGAGCATGCATGAATTTTAGGGTCCTTAAGATTAGAGAACAATGAAACGATTTTAAAGAGTAGATATAGAAATTTGTCTTGTTATTTCAATCTCTTTCATGTAAGACGTTTCATTGATGTGTGTTGGATTTACTTTACAAATTTCCCACTTTAATATCACAAAATCCTATCACACTTATTTCATTGATGATGATGTACTATGAAATTCTTTTTTTTTGATGATAATATATATGAGATATACATGTTTTGATTTGGCTCATTATGTGTTTATGTGATGATTATGGATGTATAATGATGTATGGTGATGTATGTTTATACATGCTTTTGTGATTTTCTAATATATGCATGTGATGTGGATGAATGCATTGATCATATCAATTTCATATGATGGATGTATGCCCTATACATGATACATGATGTTTTCATTTCTTTATTATTATCATGATATGTATTGATGACATTGTTGACATAGGATGGATATGGTACTAATGATATTATGATGCAAGAGGGATGTTAGTTAGAAGAAATTTTGACGATGGTTAGAAATTTGATGTTGTTAGTTTTGATGAGTTTTTATTTTTCTTTTCTTGGAGACTTCACAACTTTAATAATCCCTTTTTGATGCAGCAAACATATATGATGCACTAGGGTATTGATAACCAAGGTGACTTTGTATCCATTGCATTGAATTTGACTTGACATACAAAGAATATTCTTGCTCATACCAGACATGCAAAAAAATTATTTAAAATATATGGTTGTGTTGTGTTAAAACTTTTTGAGCTAGTTATATAGAGAGGTATGAAATACCTAACATGTGACTGCTACACGAATTGTCTTAAAAAACTCCCATACACTCAATATAACAAGTATTCACCGTGGTAGTATCACAATAACATCTTGCAAATAGAAAACTGAAATAATGCTCAATTTCCATTCCTTCTTCTCTAAATCCTTATGGACATCCTCGAGAGATCCTGGGAATGATTCAATAAAATAAATTATAAAGATAAGACTATAAAAGATAAAAACAAATTTGTAGTATCACTTGCCATATCTATTTGGGTTGGGGCTATTATTTAGTATTGATCATGTATATCGTAGGAATGGATCCATTAAGGAATATCTCAGGATGTTTTTGGTGTTTTTTCAAAAGATAGGTAGTTGATACTTTGTCATTGTTTTTGTCTGTTCAAAATCAAAGCTTTATGATTGTTTTGGCTAGCATTGACTTCTTGTTTATCTTATTTATAGCTTTTGATGTTTGCTTTGTTTGTTTATCATATTTTTTGGTTGGTACTAACTTCTTGTAATGATGGAAAATCGTTAAATGGTTACCTTAACTCTACACACATTAAATTCTTTTATCTGAATTTTAACATTTTTTTTTCTTTTCTTTGTACCTTCACTTTCTTTTCTCCAAAACTATGACATTTTACATTCTCCTTGGTTGGCACTTACTTCTTGTTTTTAATTTTTTTAGCTTTTGATGTTTTCTTTGTTTGTTTTTTTGTTTTGCAAAGGGTGAAGATGATGATTTGTTTATTATGGATGAAAAGTTTATTGTGGATATTGATGATTGAGATAGTTTTTTTTTTTTTCAAAATTTAATGTTGTTTTTGTTGTTTTCAGGGGACTAACCTAGGGCCTTAGGGGCTCATCAAAGACAAAGAAAATAAACATATCCTTCACTTTATTCTAGTCGTATCTTGGTTATCTTAACTCTACACACATTAAATTATTTTACCATATTTTTAACATATTTTTTGTTTTCTTTGCACCTTCACTTTCTTTTCTCCAAAACTACGACATTTTACATTCTCCTTGGCTGGCATTGACTTCTTGTTTTTAATTTTTTTAGATTTTGATGTTTTCTTTGTTTGCTTTTCTATTTTTTCAAAGGGTGAAGATGATTTTTTTATTATGGATGAAAATTTTATTGCAGATTGTGATGATTGAGATAGGATTTTTTTGATTTTTCAAAATTTTATGTTGTTTTTGTTGTTTTCAGGGGACTAACCTAGGGCCTTAGAGGCTCATCAAAGACAAGAAAATAAACATATCATTCAATTTATTCTAGCCATATCTTTTTTATCTTAACTCTACACACATTAAATTCTTTTATTTGAATTTTAACATATATTTTGTTTTCTTTGCACCTTCACTTTCTTTTCTCCAAAACTACGACATTTTATATTCTCCTTGGCTGGCACTGACTTCTTATTTTTATTTTTTTTAGATTTTTATGTTTGATTTGTTTGTTTTTCTATTTTTTCAAAGGGTGAAGATGACTTTTTTATGATGGATGAAAAGTTTATTGTGGATATTGATGATTGAGATAGGATTTTTTTTTTTCAAAATTTAATGTTGTTTTTGTTGTTTTCAGGGGACTAACCTAGGGCCTTAGGGGCTCATCAAAGACAAAGAAAATAAACATATCCTTCACTTTATTCTAGTCGTATCTTGGTTATCTTAACTCTACACACATTAAATTATTTTATCTGAATTTTAACATATTTTTGGTTTTCTTTGGACCTTCACTTTCTTTTCTCCAAAACTACGACATTTTACATTCTCCTTGGTTGGCACTGACTTCTCGTTTTTAATTTTTTTAGCTTTTTATGTTTGCTTTGTTTATTTTTCTATTTTTTCAAAGGCCGAAGATGATGATTTTTTTACTATGGATGAAAATTTTATTGTGGATTGTGATGATTGAGATAGGATTTTTTTTATTTTTCAAAATTTTATGTTGTTTTTGTTGTTTTTAGGGGACTAACCTAGGGCCTTAGGGGCTCATAATTTTACCTATCACTTGAGCATTATTCCTTGAGGTATTTTAGGGAAGCTCATTCCCTAGGACTCTCTTGATAAGCAAGAGACTCGTGAGCAGTGAATCCCCCTTCTCTACATCATTATATTCTTCACTTGGAGGATCTTGTACTTTGTTTCCATCTCCTAGTTAAGGATTCTATGGGGCATGGTTTTCACTTGAGTTTTCTTCTTATAACCATGTTTCCAATTTTATTTCATTATTCATCTCATTTTATTTTATATGATCTTTTCTTTGAAATTCTCTCCTCTAATTGACTCCTCCATTTCATTGATTTGCATACATTTTTTTTAATCTCATAATACATCGCGCCCCTCACCTTTTGACTCTAAATTATTTCTATCTTCTTGCACTCTTCATTTTCATAGTGTGACCCTTGATATCATATCCTTCACTTTATTCTAGCCATATCTTGGTTATCTTAACTCTACACACATTAAATTCTTTTATCTGAATTTTAACATATTTTTTGTTTTCTTTGCACCTTCACTTTCTTTTCTCCAAAACTATGACATTTTACATTCTCCTTGGCTGTTTCTAACTTCTTGTTTTTAATTTTTTTAGCTTTTGATGTTTTCTTTGTTTATTTTTCTATTTTTTCAAAGGGTGAAGATGATGATTTGTTTATTATGGATGAAAAGTTTATTGTGGATTATGATGATTGAGATAGGATTTTTTTGATTTTTCAAAATTTTATGTTGTTTTTGTTGTTTTTAGGGGACTAACCTAGGGCCTTAGGGGCTCATCAAAGATAAGCCTTGCGTACGTTGTACACGTAGAGGCTCGTAGTTTTCTTGGTTTGATCTTTTCTATTTTTTGAATATTTTTTGATTTTGAATTTTTGTGAATGTTTTTGGATTTTCTATTTTCTAAATGTTTTTGAATTTTTATTTTTCTTGACTAAATTGAAAGAAATAATGATAAACAACTAAGGGGACTAGCCTAAGTCCTTGGGGGCTGATAATCCTTGCCTATGTTGTACACATGGAGACCCACATAGTTTGACCATTTTAACTCAAAGCATAACATGTTTTGGAATTAAAACTATGTTGATAACTTGGATTGATATTACACTTCTGTTTCTAGAGGATATGTTGTAGGAAATCTACTTGAACTAGTCGTGAGGTTCAGGAAAATGTTGATATCTTAGAATGGTTGAGTGAAGGAATAATCCAAATTTTTTTTTTTTGTTTTTTGTTTAGATGTTTTTAATTTTTGTTGTTTTGACCATGATAAGATGCAAAAGGATCTAAAACATGACCAACTTTGGGAAGTTTCCCCCAATTCAAGACAAGAGTAATTTCCTTAGGAGATTGGAATTCATGGTGCAACAAGGTTCAATACTCAATCAATAACCAAGCCATCACTAGTAGAATTTGGCAAATAAATGACTAGGTGACTAAAAATTTTAGTCACAACAACTAAAAATGACTAAATTCTACTTATTTTTTACAAATTAGCTATAAATGAGTAAATAAATGACTAACTTGGTCATTGACTAAAAAATTATTTAGTCACAGAAATAAGAATGACTAAATAGTTATTCATCAAATCCAAAGTAGACAAAATTTTAGAAAACAATTCGGCCAATTATTGGCGTGGTGTATTCATGCGCGCGATGTATTGGCATGATTATTCATGTTCATTGTAGATTCATTCATTAGCCTGACATTGCATATCTTGACCTCACTTCATTCATTAGCCTAGCATGAGGTGTTTTGATCAGTTATAGTAGCTACTTGCATGGGCGATAAGGATTTAGAGAGGACTTGGAGAATTCTAAAAAGGAAGGCAAGGGTAAGGAACTCAGAGTTTGTTGCAACAAATTTGAATTTGTCGAGGCCCTCTATAGAGAAATCAAATTTTGGGACGCCCTTTGCAGTGAATTCAGAGGTAATTCAAATTCCTCATTACAATCTACTGCTCTTAATAATGTTCTTTTACAATCTTTCCACTATTCTTCTTCATAATGTGTTCAAGCTAAATATAATAAAATTTGGGTGTCAATGCAAAAATAGAATTTCCTCAAAGAATTTTGATACATTTTCACTACAAGCACAAATTATCCTTGTGCAAAGTAAACATGTCCTAGATTTACCCACACATCAGGCATTTGAACAAAGATATTTCCTGCAACAACTTCTTGTACTTGTGTAAAGATTTCCTTTGCAATATCAAATTGACCCCTTTCAACTAGCACAATGGCTGCACCATTTGCAGCATAAACATTTCCTGGTTTTTGTGCCAACACTTTACAATGGTTACCCCATTTGCAACATAAAATTTTTCACTGCAAGCACAAACTATCCTTGTGCAAAGTAAACATGTGCTATATTTACCCATACATTAGGCATTTGAACAAAGATGTTTCCTACAACAGCTTCTTGTACCTGTGTAAAAATTTCCTTTGCAATATCAAATTGACCCCTTTCAACTAGCACAATGGCTGCCCCATTTGTAGCATAAACATTTCTTGGTCTCTATGCCAACACTTAAGTGGCCCCTTTTATGACATTAAGATCCTCTTGAGTTATTATTATACTCCTATTTTTTAAGAGAAAAATTCCCAAGGCCCTTGGGAAATGAACAATGAGCATTTAGTTTCAACTTGTTTTATTTCGAAAAGGGGAAATTACATTGTACAAGATTTATTTAACAAAAGAATAATTTAATCCACCTATTTGGGACTGTAAAATAAAAATAGATGAATTAATCTATTTTCAATTACAGGTTCTTTTAATCTAAAATTTGATAGAAAGATAAAGCATAATACATTGAAGGACATAGAAAATGTTCTAAAATAAAGACTAAAATAGGTTTCCGATAAAAAGCAATAAAGAGGAAAAATGAAAAGATAACATACAAATGATTCATTTGAGGTTTTTGATAAGATCTCATTTAACTATGTAAAATGGACTTGTAAGGGACAAAGCATATTTGATTGACTAAAATTTTGAGGTAGCTTATCCATCATCACTGTATGCATCATATTCTCTTGGAATCTATTTATACAATGCACCAAGCCTAGAATTGATTGGGGATGCAATTAAGGTGGATAAAAATTCATTAAATGATTTATGTATGCCTGGCAACATGGAACCGGAAATAGATGATAGGCTTAAAAAAAAAGAAACAATTAAAGTAGCACACCAACTTGTCTTGGTTGATGAAGAAAAATGAAAAGTTGATGAAGAATGAAGGATTTAGATGGAAAGGAGAAAGCAAGAGGAATAACTTCAGTGAGTCATGCAAAAAGAGGAGCAATTTGAACATGTGAAGGAATTATGGAAGATTAAGCATAAGGACAAGGATGATGATGATGATGAGGTTGGCCAGTCTGAGAAGAAACAAAAGAAGGAAAAGAAGAAAAATAAGAAGGATAAGGATCAAAAGGCTTATGATTATTATATGGAGGAAATTGATGTTGCCATGGAAAATGAGGCAAATTATGAGTGATAAGGAACAAGATGATACAAAAAATGCCCAAGATCTTCTTGCAGTTGCAGGTCTATAAGACTCTAATGATGACAAGAAAAATTCTCTAGTTTCAACAAAATTACGAAGGAGACATGCATACTCTGATTCTAAAGATGATGAACCATTGTAGAAAAAGAGTCTGAGAGAAGATGATCCATATGATGATGATGTATAGGCTTCCTGAGCTCTAACCAAACCTAGCTCCTATTTTCCAAGAGAAAAATCCCCAAATCCCATGGGAAATGAATGATGAGCATTTGATTTTCAACTAATTCCAAGAGAAGATGATGCATACAATGATGATGGATAGGTTGCATCAAAATTTTATTCAATCAAATATACTTTGTCCCTTCCAAATCCATTTGACATAGTTAAATGAGATCTTATCAAAAACCTCAAATGAATCATCTGTATGTTATCTTTTCATTTTTTCTCTTTCTTATTTTTTATGGGCAACCTATTTTAGTCTGTTGAAACTTGAATGCTCATCATTCATTTCCCATGGGCCTTGTGGATTTTTGTTTTGGAAAATAGGAGCTAGGTTTGGTTAAATATTAGGAAGCCTAGACATCATCATCATATGGATCATCTTCTCTTGGACTATGTTTTTGTAATGGTTCATCATCTTCAGAATCGGAGTATGCATGTCTCCTTCATGATTTTTTTGAAACTAGAGAATTAGTCTCACTATCATCAGAGTCTTCTAGACCTATAGTTGCAAGAAGATCTTGGGAAATTTCAGCATCATCTTGTGCCTTATCACTCATATAATTTGCCTCATCTTCCATGGAAACATCAGGTTCCTCCATATAAGAATCATAAGCCTTGTGGTCCTTATCCTTTTTCTTTTTCTTCTTTTCCTTCTATTTCTTCTCAGTCTGACCAGCCTCATCATCGTCATCATCCTTGTCCTTACGCTTACTCTTCCATAATTCCTTCACATTTTCAAATTGCTCCTCTTGTTTCATCACCCACCGAAGTTCTTCCTCCTGCTTTCTCCTTTCCATTTGAATCCTCTGCTCTTCATCAAGTTTTTATTTTTCTTCATTAGCCAAGACAATTTGGCATGCTACTTTAATTGTTTCTTTTGTTTTAAACCAGTCATCTATTTTTAGTTCCATGTTGCCAAGCATACATAAAGAATTTGATGAGTTTTTATCCACCTTAAGTGCATCCTCGATCAATTCTAGCATTAGTTGGATCTCATTCTGAGCCTAAGCCATGGATACAAGACGTAGATATGCATCCATATAATCAAGAAACTTGAACAATTTTGGCTTGTATAAAATATTTTATTTTTCAGTATCATGTAGCTATTCAAACAACCTAGAAAGATTAAATAGTGTTGTGACTTTATCCCATGGTAACTCAAGTGAAACACCACCTTCTTCTAGTCAACGAAAGAATTCCATATCCTTAAAGCACATAGAGAAAATTACATAATTGGCATTGGGGATTTTATTTTAGAATTCAACCCAAATTCTATTTCCTAATTCCTCCATAAAAGTTTGTTGAGCCAACTCTAGTTCATCAAGCTCAAAATGAAGAACCCCAATGTTTTTTAAAAATTCAATGGGTACTTCTTCTCTTCTCTTCTTCATAAGAGACTTTGTTGTCTTAAGAGAATCTAAGGTTGCACTGGGGTCTGTCGATATTAATAACTCACCCATCTTGATAAATACATGGGAAGCACATGGATATATGTGAGTTTCCTTTCTTAAAAATTCCAAAGCATTCTCTGCTTGCCCTTGTTGAGCATATATATGGCCTACAAATTTTAAGCTCTCACACTTCTCAGGGTGGACCTCCAGGACCTTTTCAAAATTTGAGAGAGAACTCTTAAGATCTCCTAGCTTCAATTGAACATATCCACAAAATCTTGTGGCCTTTGGATTTCCTTGACTGATGCCATGTAGTAGTAGTCAGTGGTGTCATAGTCACCTTTACTATGATAAGATCATGTAAGATTATAATATGAATGAGATTTCATGAGAGGGTGGTCAGTTGAAACAAGAGTTGTCTTAGTCAACTGTTTCACAAGAAAATGCTTCCCTATGAAGAAAAAATGGTTTTGCTAAATGATTCAATTCCATTGCATAGTATGGGTATAATTCAAAGGCTCTATGCATATTTTCCATTCCTTCATGAACACTACATTTTTCACTAACTATGAGAATCCTACAATTAAAAAATGCACAAAACTGACCACATAGATTTTCCCCCATTTCAAATAGCGAAATTGCCAAAAAAAGGCATTTAAAACCTGCAAAAAAATACAAATAAAATCACATTGATTTTTCATGCCAAGAAAAAACCACGAGACCATAGATTGTTTCTTACTATTATGATTTGATAGATTTTTTCCAAGCATCCATAGTTTGTTTAAAATCACCTATTTTAAGCTTTTAGCCATAGAAACAAGGTAGTGATCTGTTTGATAAAATTATTTGGTAGACATGTATGAAAAATGTGGTAACATAGACAAGGAAATGAAATTTGGAAAAAATTCCACAAAGAAATGTGGTCTCATGGTGATGGAATGCCATGTCGAATTCCATGACAAGTGAATTGTTATGGATTGTCATGGCATTCAATTACTATGAGTACACATTTCTTTGAGGCACTTTTTCAACCAGCTCATTGCCTTGTCTATGTTATTGCTTACTATTATGCTTTGATAGATTTTTTCCAAGCATCCATAGCTTGTTTGAAAGCACTTGTTTCAGGATTTTAGCCATAGCAACAAGGCAGTGAACTGTTTGATAAAATGATTTGGTAGACAATATGTAAGAAAAATGTGGTAGCATAGACAAGGCAGTGAACTGTTTGAAAAAATGCCTCAAATAAATGTAGTCTCATGGAATTCCATGACAATAAAATGCAATTGGTAGTTTCTCCTAGTTATTAGTTATGCAATGTGAAGTAATTGCATAATTGCTTAGGTTGAATTTGTAAAAACTCTATTGTAATTGAAATTTTGTCATCAATCGACATCTAGTTATTAGTTATGCAATGTGAAGTAATGCTTTGAGTTGTAAAGATGTGCAATGTAATATAATCAGCAATGGAGATGATTATGAATAATTGATACCAATACATAATATACCCCTTCATTCCAACCTAAATACATAAAAAATCCAATCATACATAGTATTATCATCAAATAATTGAGACCAGAATTCGAGCACTAGATTAAATCTTCTTGTCCATTGATTGCTTCAAATAGATATTATAATATAACAAAAATATCCTCATATATGTTTCTATAAATTCCTATGATGATGATATCAAAATTTGGTATGGGTTTCTCTTTTATAAGAGAAGCAACAAGCTTCAGATTGTTACAAAATATGGCATCTTTTCAAAATTCATGCCTCTTCATATAAACTAGGTTGAACATTAGTTTTTCTTAAAAGATAAAACAAAGAAAGTAGATAACTAATGAAGTCTGCAACACTCATGACAACATAGTTCATTAATCTCCATAAGGCAGTCGTGATCACTGAAGATCTGTTCAAGGTCCTTTCTCCATATTAGTGTATTTGAAAGTGCAATTCTTCCACTATGACAGCCCCAAGGTCTACTATTCGGGGGGAGGACCCATATACCGCTACTCCCAATCATACACTATATAATCATGTGACCATTTGTATTCTTGAATTTTCAATATATTTGCAAGGTGAATCTTCCATCAGATGTCTAGTAATGCCCTGCCATCCATGATAAAATTATAATATCCAACATCCAATGCTATTACTCCATCCATGATTAAGTCAAACCTATCAAGACTCAACTCACCATCCTTTTGTATATGAGTGATGCATTGTGGAACAATTTGGCCAAATTCACTCTTCCATTCATTGAGGTCCTTCAAGTGGTCATCATCTTTCAATAGTTTGGCAAAAAACATTGATTCAAAGTATGAAATGAATCTATTCTTGTTTTGATCTTTTGGTCATCTCCTTGCATATATTGGAATTCATCTATAACTATTTTGGCCATCTACTCTATAGGTTTTAATGTTGCAGGAGCCTTAGTACTCCTTTGTAAGACTCTGCACAAGGTTACCAATGTGTGGTGTATGGGTTGCCAATTCTTAAAAAGGGGACCCAGTATGGGTAGATGTGTTTTCATCTGATCAATTGCCTATGTTAGTGAGTTGTAGAAATAATACACACTTTCCAACTTATCCACAATTAGCTTTATCCTATTCTCAAGGACCTTCTCTAGAAAATTGCAGATTTTCTTTTTCACTCCTTCCTTACCCTCATTGTTGGTTTTTTTTAACTCTTCAATCTCTTGTCTAAGAATTCTCACTTGTTCAGTAGAAGAACTTTCTATATCAACTGGTGGAGCAGGAGGATGCTAGTATAAAATTATTTCCTTGTTCTATGAGGGGCCTTCTCCTTTCAATTCTTCCTTCAACTTCACATTTTCCATGAACAATTTATTGACTTCATCATTTAAAAACTTTTGTTCCTTTTCATACTTTCCCAATATAGCTTCCATCTCCTTAACTACAACTCAGGTGAACATAGCTGAATGCATCTTCATGGTTGTAGATTCTAGAGGTGATGTATCCTTTAATTTTTTCACCATAGCTATCCCATTCATTTCCTACACTACATCTAGTAATCTTGGCTTTTGTGTACTCTTTTGTTTGGCACAAAATGCCAAGGTTTCAATCTTAGGGTTATACCCTGTGCCACTTACCCCTTCATCTGATTCAAACTCAACAATCAACATTGGGTCCCCCTATATTCTCACTTGATCAATTAAAAAAAAATTCTTTAATTCCATACCAAGTACAATAAGTATATTACTTTTCAAAATCACCTCTCTAGCATCTTGTGGGCTGACATCAATATTATCAATCATTAATTCATTAAATGTTTGGGCTAATATTTGTCATGTTGGGATTCCTCGGCTCCCATCTTATTTATTTCAACCCTCGCTTCAAACTCTCTCATTTTCATCTTAACCAAAAAGTCTTTAAATTTAGGGGTTTTGATAAATTCATCATCTTCCAAGAACTTGCAAGTTGCAACTACCCTGTCATTCTCACACATTTCTCTTTCTCATCGTACCTCAATATCAACTCTAGCTTCAAACCTATGAGCTTCAATTTCAAGCATAGGTTTTTCCACTTCAACATCATCCTTGAAATGTCCTGACACATTAACTACTTTTGTATCTCCAACCTCCTCACTTATTTCATAGGAAACAAGTGGCTCTATCTCTTGTGTCTTCTATTTTTAGAAGGTGGTTGTTCAGGAGGTGATCTTGGAGAAGGATGACATACTGAAATAGTATTTGGAGTTGGTTCTGTAATTACAATACCACTTGACCTTTCAGGATAGAATTTGGCAAGTCTCCTCGTATCTATTGCAGTATTATATAATTCATGAAACTTATCAATTATCATATCAATCCTCTTGATAGGATCTGCTTCATCTACGAAATAACCCAAGAAATCATTGTGCTTCATCTTTCTATTTTCCTCAAGCCTTTTCGTAAGTTCCCATTTTCTCCTCCTATCATATACCTATTGACGAGTGAAACAATTTCTGATTACATCTTCTTCATGGTCAATTTGGTGAGTATTCATAGTCTTGGTAAGGATGACACATCTTACAAAATTCATGTGACCCTTAGAATCAAAAGCTATTTCCTTTCTAGAATTTAAAGAGTACCTTGATTTTAGATAATTTTGCAATTCTTCAAGTGTATCAAATCCCACTGATAGTTCCCAACATGTTGTCAAATTGGGTAGAAATGTGCCCTTCCTCTGTTTACTCATGGCATCCTTTTCCATCCATAGAATCTGCCACATGAAATCTAAAAAGGATAATCAAAGGGGACAAACTTTGGTAGTATATGTGGGGCCTGTGGGCATCCATAAATCCTGATTATTGTGGCATCTAGTAGAAAAAACCAATCACTGAAGCTATGATTATGGCCTTGCTCAAGTTTCAAAGCCAAAGGTCTTAACAATTGTAGCACAAGTGTGTAGTCTTGGTGGTTGATGGCCAAAAAATCTCATAATTTTGTACACAAACTTATCATAGAATATCACATAATTTAAATTCTTAAATCTGTTGTCCCATATATAACACCATAGTTGTGTTGGAATCAAGGAACACTGAGAGGGGGGGTGAATTAGTGTTCAAAAAAATTTAACTTTATTAATCTGATCTTTAAACCACTTACAACATTGAATTGAAAGAAATATGCAAACATATAAAGAAATCATCCACAAAACCATAACACAAGGATTTTTACATAGAAACCTTGTTAGGGGAAAAACCATAGTGGAGGTCAATCCACAATTTGAGTACTCAAATATAAGTTTTACAAAATGGGAATGCACTTGCATTCAAGAACACTTCCTAGAGCTCACTGCTCAAAAATAGAAAGGCTCACTACCTTACAATCAGTGTCAAAAGACAACAGAAGTGGTGAGCTATGAATTAGCATCTGCAAATTCCTGAGAATAGTTCTAGTTAAGCACATTAGTCAATTTAATGACCTTTTTGTTTGATTCTGCTCTTTTGCTATGCTCTGCTACAATTTGCATCACAAATATTATATGTACAACTGAAATCACTCTACTATCCTTCTAAATTTTACATCACACATCAACACACTTTTTATCTATATCAAAATGATATAATCAATCACTTATATATATCCACAACTAAAGATTTGATTGCTAGCTGTCGGCTTCAATAAGATATAAAATATTTTCCAACAGTTGGCTAAATCCACAAATGATTTTCAATGCGCATCATCCAAAGTCGTCCACAACATATTGATGACCCAAATCAACATGATAGAACACAAAATAATTTCTTCTCAAATATCCCCAACATATTATATTCACCAAGTCGGCTCTCTGCACTGTTAAACAGAAAATCAGTCAATCGGATCTCCTAACTCGTACACCACTTGATGTGATGACACAAAACTCAACAATAAGATATTCCAAATGCTCAATGACCTTCCCTAAGATCCACAACGCGAACTGATAAACTTGTAATGCAAATAGGTTCAATTTCAGTCGGATACCCTATTCTTCATTTTGTTTCCTGGTATGAACAAATACAAAGGTGTGCGCCATATCAATGACTTAGGTTGCCATCAATGACAACAATATAAGCCATATTCCAACAATCTCCCCCTTTGGCATTGACATAAACACTTAGTGAAAAATGACTAAGTGTCAAAACCAACATACTGCAATCCTTCAAAACTTCAAAAAGACACAACTCCCCTTGAATTTGATAAGGCATTTTTCACTGCTCTCTCTCCCCCTTTGACATCAATGAAAAACCAAAAAGAATTCCTACAATAATCTCTTTTTGGAGTATAACCAAAAACTTACTTAATCAAAAACTGGTTCAAAATTTGAAGACATACTTTTGCTACTTGAGTTAGAAGATTATTTTGTATTTTTCCTTCATCTCTGGAAGAAACTTCTTCGATGCTTCTACGACAATCCCAGTTATTATGATCATGTTGTTGTTTTCAGATGTTCGGTTGATAATCTTGATGAGGGATTTTGGAATGGTGATAGCTTCTTCCAATATCTCTCCTTTCCTCAGTATCTCAATCAAATGTTCCAGTCTGCATTCTATTATATCCTTCACTTTCCAAAAGGTGTCAACAATCCTATTTCTAGTGTTTTGAACATTTTTATGCTCTATCTATAATTCTTGAATCCTTTTCTTGATTTCACCATCTTGGTCCTGAAACATGTTAAATTTTTTTCCAATACTGTTCAGTTCGGTTTCAATTTATTCCAACTTTTCTTTGTACTTTCTGATTGCATGAGGCCAATGAAGACATTAGTTGTAGATGTTATTTGTTGTGTTTATGCATTGCCTTAGCTGATTTGTGTTCCTTTTTAGCTTGGTGAATGATAATTTGTACTGCTTCTTCAGATGTAAAATTACTTCTTCTTCTTCCTTGTTCTGAAACTTAGAGTCCATGATTTCCTTGATACATTCAATCATCTCTTCTGGAAATGTGTTTTGAAAACTCTCTAATTTAATATGGTTGTGCACAAGATGAGCACTTAGAATGTTTAAAATTGTATCCTTCTCATATGAGGGTCTGATAGACCACATGCTTGCAATTTTCTACATTCCATATTCCTCATGAATAAGCTACAATAATTCTTCTTTGGTTAAGTTGGCTTCTTCTTCACTTTCTTCTCTCATAGCCTTTTCTTGTTCTGATTTGGCTATTTCCAGTTCCTTTGCTTGGGTGTTCTTAGTTTCCTTATCAAATTCCTCATCCGATATATCTACAATCACCTGTTCTTTTCCTTTCCCTTCAATTCTTGGAGTCTTGCATGCTTGAGGAGTACATACAATAATTTATTTTTCTCTTTTCTTCTTCCTCTCCATCTCACCAGAGGAGGAACCAGCTTCAAGTGCCCTTATCGAAAGGAAAATACCAATTGAGCCAAAATTTCCTAGAAAACCTTTAAAGAAACTTTCATATGCTTGATCACAGTTTGCCAAACTATTAGAGTGTATGTAAATTTGTTTACAAATCGGTTCATTCTCTTTCCATATCACATTGTTGTTCATCGGTAAGCAATTTAGAGAATACATCACAAGAAATATAACCAAAGTACCAAACCTGAAAGGGTAATCTACCATATTTTTCAATTGTATGTTCTCCATCAGTTGATCTTTCAATAATCCACAAAGGTCAAAATCCTGATCTTCCATTATCATCTTGTGTAAAATGTAACAACACTTGTCGAAGTTGCACCTTCTCTGTTTCTGTAAAAGATTTTGTAGGATACTCCATGTGCAATGTACCTTGTCACTGAATCTCTAATTGTCGAGATTATTAATGCCCTTTGATCTCCAATTACTCCAGTTAGGATTTTGACTTCTTTATTTTGGATTGACTTTTTCTTCGGTATATCCCCAGCTTTGCATAATCTAGTTAAAGTTCCAATTACTTGTTTTGAGATATGGTAGGGTTTATCCAGAGTTAGAATATCATCATTCAATCTGCTCAGAATAAACTTAAGGATTTATACATTCTCAAAATAGGGGAATTCACTCCAAATGTCCAAGCTTTTGTGTTTAGCTTCTTTCAGCCATTTCAATTCATCGTGTGACAACAAGTTTCTTACGGCTCTAATCTTCTCACTGTTATACTCATCTAGGTTGATCATTCCTTTGATTTGTTCCATTTTACCTTTTGTAATCATGTCTTGTTTTATTAAATGGAAAGTCTTCAACCGTACACGAAATTAAACAAAAATTTCTTAATACAATTGAAGTACATGATGGATTAGGGTTTCACCACTGAATTATCTTCACACTTTTGAGATTTTGTTGTAGAGCACTCTCCTTCTTTTTCTTTGATGTGAAGTAGAAAATGAGGGTTTCAACTTGCTATTTATTACCCACACACCTAACCTTTTTTTGTAATAATTTTTTTTTCGCTAAGTGATCTAGATACCCTGTTTTCTCAATCTCCAAGAGAGAAATTCTTTTGCGCACCTTCAATTGCTTGAATTTATTTATGAGTGTTTTCCAATGCATCTATAAATCATCAATACAACTATTGAAAATATTTCACATTTTGGTACCAACTACAGATAGGGGAAAAAGGATTTTCTTGAAAAACTCCCCCTAGGCCAATGGCCTGAAAGCAATTTTAAGAGGAATTACCAAAAGAAGGTTCTGATACAGAACCATTTCCTGCATCAAACTCATTCTTTCTTACCCATGTATTATTCATCTGATCTCTTATTTCATCCGTAGTCACCTTCCCTTTTTCTTTATCATCTTGCTGTGTATTTTTTCTTTTGTATGCCAAACCTTTTCTATCCATATTTTTGTTTCTACAGAATCTTGCAATGTGACCATATTTGTTGCAATTGTAACACACAACATTTCTTTCTCTAGACCAATCATTCCATTGATTTATTCTCGATCTACACTGGTTAGCAGTATGCCCAAATTTTCCATAGGTTAACATTTAACATTCCTTCTACTGATAGAGTTGTTTAACACATTTATGCATTCGATTGACTTATGACCAAACTTATTGTAATTGAAATAGTGATTGGAGAATGATGAATCACTCGATTTCATTTACTTCTACATTGAGCAGCCATATGACCAAATTTATTGCAAGCAAAACAATATCCATTAAACTTTTGAGCATTAGTTTGTCTTACCAGATGCCTTTTTTCTTTGTTCATCTGATATCTGAAACTTTCTCCTTTCTCATATCCAAGAACTCGCTTGTAATTTCCATTCTTCTGACCTTTAGTCAGCTCATCAAGCTTAACTGAGCTAATCTTGAACTTCTCCTTGTATTCATTTGTAGTAGCAAGTTCATCCCTGAGAAAAACAATCTATTTTTCAAGCTCCTCTTCATTGTTTCTAGATTGTTGTAGTTCAATCTCCAGCTAAATGAATTCTCCATTAATTATTCTACATTCATTAGATCTTTCTTTTAAGGACTGAGCAAGATTCTCCTCATTCTTCTTTCTTTCTTCAATCTCCTTAGTCGACTTCATCGCCATAGATTCCATCTCACGCTTTATGGTAGTATTTTCTTTGGTAAGATTTTCACACTCTTCAGTTATTACCTTCAACATTTGATTCAGGTGAACATCATCCATGCTTTTTCTCTTTTTGATTAATCTGATCACATAGATCCTTTCTCTTTTCCATGGACTTAGCAATCTGATCCTTCAATGTCTGAATGAATTTCTCAGCATCCTTAAGTTTCACTTTCAATTCACGAACTTTTGCTTTGGATTGATCAAGATCATCAAGTGCCACCACTAGCTGTTGTTGAAGACTGCCAGAGTCCATTACATTCCAAGATCCACCTCAAGTTGTAAAACTTTCTTTAGAGGAACTAGGATCTGATACCAATTGTTGGAATTAGGGAACACTGAGAGGGGGGATGAATAAGTGTTTAGAAAAAAAAAACTTTATTAATTTGATCTTTAAACCACTTACAACATTGGACTGAAAGAAATACGCAAACATATAAAGAAATCATCCACAACACCATAACACAAGGATTTTTACATGGAAACCCTGTTAGGGGAAAAACCACAATGGAGATCAATCCATAATTTGAGTACTCAAATATAAGTTTTACAAAATGGGAATGCACTTGCATTCAGGCACACTTCCTAGAGTTCATTGCTCAAAAATATAAAGGCTCATTGCCTTACAATCAGTGTCAAAAGATAATAGAAGTGGTGAACTATGAATTAGCATCCACAAATGCCTGAGAATAGTTTCAGTTAAGCACATTAGTCGATTTCATGACCTTCTGTCTGATTCTGCTCTGCTTTGCTACAATTTGCATCACAAATCTTATATGTGCAAGTGGCATTGCTCTACTATCCTTTTGAATTTCACATCAAACATCAACACACTTCGCATCTATATCAAAATGATATAATCGATCACTTATATATATCCACAGCTAGAGATTTGATCACTACCTATCGACTTCAATAAGATATAAAATATTTTCCAACGGTCGGCTAAATCCACAAATGATTTCCAACGCACATCATCCAAAGTCGGCCATAGCATAGTGATGAACCAAATCAACATGATAGAACACAAAAATACTTAAAAAATTTCTCCTCAAATATTTGCAACATATTATTATATTCACTAAGTTAGCTCTCTACACTGTTAAACAAAAAATCAGTAAACTAGATCTCCTAAATCATACACCACTTGATGCAACGACACAAAAACTTGAGAATAAGATATTCCAGATTCTCAACGACCTTCAATGAGATCCACAACATGAACTGATAAGCTTAAAATGCAAATAGGTTCAACTTCAGTCGGATACCATGTTCTTCATTTTGTCTCTCGGTATGAACAAATAAAGAGGTGTGCACCAGATCAATGACTTAGGTTGCCATCAATGACAACACTATAAGCCATATGCCAACAAGTTGTACTGGTAGAAAATTCCCCTGCTTGTCAATCTGACCCAAACACAACCTTTTTCTCCATCTATCTTTATTCTGGTATAATATCAGGTGGAACAACAAAGAATATTTCTTGAATGTTATGGGGCTCTATTTTGCTTGACTTGCAGAAATTCTTCATGCAATTCATTCTCAAGATATAAGGAAAAATCATATTCAATGTTCGTCTTAGGGTTTTGGATCCCCGTAGCCATCATCATTAAACTAGCTGGAATTCACTCTTCTACATCTATCCCAAGTACTTGACAGAGAGAAAAGTAGGTTTTCTTGAAATAGAATTGGAAATTTGAGACTTCAAATGGTTCAATAGCAGAAGGGGATATAGGAATCACCCTATTGTTCACACCCCTTTTCATGTAAATGGGGACTTCATCACTTCTATGGGTTTTTCTCAATCTAGTATATTCTTCTTTACTTTGCAAATACATTTTAGGTAGGGCTTGTTTGTTTAGGTCAAAACATTCAATGATGGATACTTTAGTCAACACAACTTATGGTGAACCATTTGGTAATCTCACAGACCTAGTAGAAAGATGATAAATCTAAGCCAATATTGTGATGAACTTTACATCTATAAAAACATTTGGGATGATTAACTTGGCCAAATACAATGCCCATGGATTTGACACCAGAATCTTGCCCTCCCTTTTTTCATAAAAGTACTAGAAGAGTTCCCACCCAAAGATAGCGATAAGGGAATCTCTACAACCATGAGCCACATCATTAAAAATATTCTTAAATCCTCTCTCAATTGATTCAGGGAGTATATCCATCATAGACTAGTGTAAGGACCTCTTTTTAACCTTAGATTCTTCCATTTTAGCTTCAAGCTATTTCTTCTTGGGTGGCATGATGCCTTTTTTAGTTTTAGGTTCTTTCTTCCTAGGAAACATGATGTTTAACTATCTTACTTCTCCTAGTGTATCTAAAATGCAAAATTCCAAACAATCTTGTACTTGTAAAACTTAATTCACAGTTTAACTATCTTACTTCTCCTATACTTCTAAAATGCAAAATTCTAAACAATCTTGTACTCATAAAACTTAATTCACAATATTTTTGTGCACTTACTCAGGTTACGATGGTTGCAAAGCCTAACCTCCTCAAACTCCCAACTCCCTGCATGATAATTTTGCAAATGAATGCAAAGAGAATGTCGAATTCTTGGTTTAATGGATTTTGAGCTTAGTCATGTCAACATTAATATAAACCTTATGCCAAATATTTTTCTCGTAGTTCGAGTTTGAACATGCACCATTGATTTGACAAGATCAGATGATTAATGTGATTCATGCATTTAATGTCACTTTATCGCCACCACTTTCTATAAATGCCATGGGATAGAGGGGTATAAACCATTGTACTGCATGCTTATTTTCATTTCACCGTGGGGTAGTGGGTTCCTTACCTCTATACCACAAGCTTGACTTGTTTAACCCATTGTACTATGGTTTACATTAATGGTTACCACCATACCACATGCTTCATTACATCCTTCCATGGTATAGTGGTTCATACTGCCCTAGTGCATGCCTTTATGATCTTCCTCATGGGATGACGGGCTCCTTGCTATATTGCACCATTCATTTTTCCTTCTCTTAGAATGGTGGTTTATGATGTATTTAAATTCTCTCATACCGCCCAACTGTGTACTCATCATAATACTTCCACAGTATGGCAGTAAACATCTTCATGTTGTCTATTACACACCGTTGGCCCGCCAAGAGTTTAGATTACTACTACAGGATCGCGGTAAGAGATTGTTAAGGGATTTGGAATGTTTTTAGCTGGACATGTTTTTTCTTAAGTATATATATGATGAATTTTTGGCTTTGTATAGGTCTTTCAGTGTCATTCAAACCTAAAAAATTTATATGTTCAATAAAAAATAAAAAAGGAATATAAGGGTCAAGGGTCGGGTCATGGAGCTCAAGGTTAATTGTGATGATGGAACTAGGCAAAATTTTAAGGTTCTAACACACCTCATTATGAACTAGACTATGTTTTTCCTTCATCTTGCTTCTATTATGTTTTTATGAGTTCTTATCTTGTGAATATATCCCTAAGGAAAATTTGTTTGATACCTATAATTGTAAACATCTTCTTGGTTTTTGACTGCAAATTCTTTTTAATCTATAAACTGAATTCTATTTTAAGTTTCCATTTTCAATTATCAGCATATTGGAAACAAAGACAAGGACTATAAGGCATAAATTAGATGATAGTGACCATAATGTTTAAATTCCAGAGACATTATATGAGCGCACATGTACTGAAAAAGTGGCCAAGAATAATGAATATTTTTGAGTCTTGGTTTGAAAAGGAAAGTTGTAAATCCACTAAGTAGTATATTATTTGTTTAATAGTGTTTAATCAAATTTAATAGGCAAGAGCTTTATGTATATAAGACATAATATGATATATTTTTTGTTTTATAGGCAACAAAAAGAGTGCAAAGAAAATGTGGAGACAAAACAAAAGGAAAAAAATATACACTGCCACCATCTCATAGAAGCCAACGCTTTTGTGATTCAGCAAATGTAGTTGGTGAAAATGATAGTTGTGATGATGTGCAGTCTAGTATAGCACATGGTGATGTGCAACTTAATATAGTACATGGTAATGTGCAATCTGATGGTGATGTGCAACCTAATATAGAACATGGTGATATGCAGCCTGATATAGCAAATGGTGATGTGCAACGTTGGGATGATCTCTTAGGACTAAGTCTAAGAGAGATTATTACAAAACATCAGGGCAAAGGAACAACAGGCTTGCAGATGCTTTTTTCAATATTAAAGGATGTGTTTACTAATGTGGAATCCATAGAGACCAGTATTGATCTACCGACTCATGCCACACCTGATGTGGCTGAGGATTATGAAGTTTCAGTTAATGAAAGTCATGAAGATATACCACTTGCATCTGTTGTGCGTCAAAGTGCACCTATTGCATCGATCTAGAACTTTTGATGGAACTAGTGGATCAGCCAAAAATACTGGTAGTGGTAATTTAATAGAAGATGTGGATGCTTTTGTCAAAAGACAAAGATTGAGTCAAGATTTGTATAGATCTACTGAGAGGAATGAAAAAGAAAGAAAATTAGAAGGAAAGAAGCCATTCTTGCTTGAGGTATCGAGAGATGGTGAGCCCATTGGACCAAATGTAAAATGGGCCATTGAGTTGGGTGTAAGATGTAGGGCCCATTTGGATATTTGCAAATCAAATTTTGCAGAGAAAGATCCACGAGCTGTGGAAAATGTTATACAAAAAATAGAAAATGTTTTTGAGACTACTCGTGGAAAAATCTATAGAAAATATTACAAGCAAAGGATGGGAGTTTCGATAAACAATTATAGATATATGTGCAAAAAAAAAATCATGTTAGGAAAAGAGAGGTTTGAATCCAATCTATCTCCCAAAGAGTGGGAGGAATTGAGAGAAAGTATGCATTCCAAAGAATATTTAGTAAAGAGTAACAAAGGTAAGAGAACAAGAGATAATGTGAGGGTTGGATATACATTTGGCCAAGGTGGGTTGCATGCCAAAATGGAAAAATTTGCAGTAAGTGTATGGATTTTTGGTTCAATTTACATTGTGTTATTTATTTCATTTTTTTATTGAGCTAACTGTAGGTTGAAATTGACATTGTATTTTAGGTGGAAAACAATAATAGAGAAACAGGTGTAGAAGATATTGTCAATTATATGGAAGCACTAGATGCTTGTAAATCTAAGAGTAGGATGAAGTTGAAATATAGCTCATCAACAAAGATTTCACAACCATTTGTTCAATGCCCAGTAGGAGCCTCTATAGATCATGTCAAATCATATGAACAAGGGTACCAAAAGGTAATGAGTTGCATATTAGGTCTCAGTTACCAAGTTTCGTAGTTGGTTGAAACCATTCCCTATGATTGTTGCATGGAATGAGCATAAATCAATAGATTTAGATGAGTTAAGAGGCTCTATTGATCTCATTTCTTCTTGTTTGGTAGTTCTATATACAAATGCCTCTTAATATGTAGATTATTGAAATTTGAGCATAGGAGAATCCAACCCAATTTATTTATTGTTGGAGTGATCCAAAAAATGTTCTTTTGGACAAATTTATAGCTTACATTCTTTACTTGACTATTGAATGCTTTGTATTTTTTTTTGCGCAATGGTTAAACCACATGTAGAGCAATTTTTTCAAAGCAATAAGAAAATGAAAACACCTTTAGGGTGTCAACAGAGTTGCTGATATTGATAGTGATGAACTGGACAAGAATGTGGAACATAGTCGTCTTAGTTGTCCTGAAGTTGAGGTAATTAATATAATAGTTATCAGTTATCTATCCCAATGTTTTGTCATTCTTCATGCTTAAAATGTCTTTTGGATAAAAATTTATAGCTTTTGCATTCTTTACTTGACTTATATTAATTTTTGCATGATGATTAAACCACATGATGCAGAGCAATTATATGAAAGAAGGAGAAAAAGAAAAAGGCTTTGTCAATAGAACTCCCTACAAATTTGTATAACTTAATGTCTGCAATGACGTTGATAGTGGTTATGATGATGAAATCGACAAGCATGCATATGATATTCATAGTGGTAGCTATGTTGAAATCAAGGTGAGTGCTATGAAACCACATGCAAGTAAGTAATATTCAAGTAAGTAATGGTCATTTTATTATGCAAATATGGGTAATCATTACCTATTTGATAAAAGTTGGACTTTAGAATAGTAGTGAAGTGTAATTACCTAGTATACATAGATTATGGAATTAAGGGAGAACATATAACTTACATATGGAAGCTTAGAGCTTAGTTGTAATAGAGTGTTTTATAAAATCACATACAAAAACTGATTTGTTCCAAGACATAAGACATTACATACAACTGTCAAAAATAATATAATGTGTGTTTTATATCTCAATATAATGTGTATTTTTTTTGTTTTTGCAAAAAATTATTGATAAACTCCAAGAAGGGGATACAATTGAGGTGTTCGATCCACATGATGGTGCTGCTATGAGCATTGGGTGGATTCACTCACTATCAATTTTACATGGAGTCAAATTGAAAGGAAAAGGAGATATAAATGTATGTATTTCATAGGTCTCAAGTAACACACCCCTTCCTCATCGAGACAAAACAGATGGAGTTGTCCATCTAAAAGAGAAACTAGGGACCTTTGTATGGTGGATACTAAAATATTTGAAAAATCACAAAGAGTTAGTCGTAAGTGCAGAAGAGAAAAAGAAGGGTTAGTAGTAGCAGAGTGTGGAGAGAGAAGTTGCAGACAGAGAATGTACTGAGTCTGAATAAGTTGAACCTAAACAAAAACCAAAAAATCTAATTTGGGTGTGCATCCTATGAGTAGAACAGAGAATGTTCTATCTTCATACACCTGTAATGTAAAACCCCTTGATTATGTTTTTCTCTTTTTTCTTGGGTTCCACTCATTCAAACTGGTGCATTATAGAAGAGGGGATATGTTGTTGTGTAATAAATAGACATAGAGAAAAGGGGTACATAAAAAGAAGTAAATACAAAGTAGATAAAGAGGTGTAGAGAAGAGGAAAAGTTGCAAAGAGTGCAACATACATGTATGTGCAGTTGCAAATAAGTTGCAACATAGAATTTCCATCAAAATTGTAATATCTTGCATAACCAAAAAAAGGCATTGTAACTCAACTTTCTTAGTCATAGCACTAAGAAACACACTTTGTAATAGTGCATTTTTCAAAGAAAAGACATTTCTATCTTGTATCTACTGTAAGAACAAGTTTTTCAATAATATTTCAGTATTTTGAATTCTTAATAGCCATTTCATTATGTGAAAATGAATGATTGATTATGTTTTTTTTTTTGTTTTTATATGTTTAAACCTCAATTAAAGCATTGTCTCATTTCTAGCAATTATAGGCAGAAATCAGTGAGAAAAAATAATTAAATAAACTACCAATTGACTAAATATAATAGCAACTGACATAAATCAATGTTAATAAATATGACTAAATATAATGATTATGCAATTAATAAACAATATATCAATATACCTATCAATTGACAAAAAACAGTGAGAAAAATACAATTAAATAAACTACCAAATTGATCAAAATGATGATTAAAATTAATGAATAAATACACTACCAATGCATGAAAATCAGTGAATAAAAATGACTAAATAAGTGACCAGTTAACATCAATCAATGAGTAAAATAGTGACAAAATATACTAGTGAATAAAAAATGATTGAATAAGTGACTAGTTTAAAACATTCAATGAGTAAATTAATGACTAAATTAAACACTGCCAAATCAATCAAATTAACAACTACATCAATGACCAAATCGATCAATTAGATGACTAGATTAATGTGCATGTCGATCACTCAGACGACTAAACCAATGACCAAATTGATCAATCAAGTGACTAAATTAAAGACCAAATCGATCAATCGAATGACTAAAAATGGTTAGTCATCAATTCAGACACATTATAAATGATTGGCAATAAACTACTATTGGTCGCGCGACCATGTTCAATCATTTATAAGCAGTTTTTAGCTATTTTTCAGTCACATATTGTTGTTTTTGTACTAGTGCATGGTTGGAAACATGCTTTATTATGAGAGGAATGGGTGGATGCTTCATATAGTACTAATAGATAATGATGCAATTTTTATTGAAACATTGCATGTTTGCCAAGTTTTCACTATGGTACGTGTTCTAGAAGTGCCACAAAGTGCTTTTCACTAAAAGAACGTTTTATTTGTCTTTACTATTTTCTTGCTTCTTTTTTTTTCTTTTTTTTTGCATTTTTATATTTTTTATTTTTTGGACTTTTACCCTTTTGCCTAGGGTATTCTGACGCGTTTCATGTATATAATTTCTTGAGGTGGTTGTTACTCAGCAGTTCGACCAAGGGTTATCCTTCAAGAGTAGCCAATTGGTAAGCTCCAGAGCCATAACTTGTTGTGATGATAAATGGGCCTAACCAATTAGGTTCAAATTTTCCTTTTCCATTTTGATTTAGTTGTACCTTCTAATTCTCTTTGAGTACTAAGTCACCAACCTAAAAGTTTCTATCTTTTATTTTTTTATCATAGCTTTGTTTGAGTTGATTTTGATAATCCTACAGATGGTTTAACGTGCTCAAGCACCTTTCATCTTGGAGTTCCAACTCATTTAATATGGATACTCGACACTCTTCATTGCTGACCATGCATTATAATGATATTCATAATGAGTGGATTTTGACTTCGTAGGATTTTGTCTTACCTAATCCAAAAATCCACTCATTATGAAGTCCTCAAACAAGGATATTTTGACTTGAATTATCTGATTTATAAGTATGGAATTCCTCAAACAAGGATATAGCATAACCAAGGCATACATAATATCTTTCCCCTACATAAAAAATATCTCAAAGTATGAAGCCCTCATCATAGGACTCAAAATGGCTATTGAATGGAGGATAAAAGAACTGCAGGTCTTCGGAGACTCCCAGCTGGTGATCAAGAAAGTGAATAATGAGTACCAAATAAAAGATGACAAGATGATGTCATATAAAAGGATGGCAGATAGCTTCAAGGAATATTTTGTTATAATAACTTTTGAAAAGATTCCTAGGATCAACAACAAAGCAATTGATGTCATGGCAACAATTGGTTTGCTTCTTGATATTCTACAAAATATTCCTAAATATGAGTTCCTTGTAGAACAACTACTCATACCAGCATTCAACATCCCAAAATCAGAACTAGTGTGTGTTATTGTTGGTCCTAACTCCCCATAGTACCAAGACACATTTGATTACATCTAGCATGGTACCATTCCACTTGACCTAACCACCACCCAAAAGAATACCTTTACCCGTAGGACTTCCTAATTTATGATCTGAGGAGATACTCTATATCATCACAAACTAGATGGTGTGTTACTCTGATTCCTTACAAGAGGTACACAAAGGTTCTTATGGGTCCCACTCTAGTGGACATAGCCTAGTCCAAAAGTTACTAAGAATAGGGTACTAGTGACCCTCCATGGAACATGATTGTATTCAATATTCCTAAAAATACTATCAATTCCAATAGCATAGGGATCTTATTCATGCACCAGCACAGGAGTTGATACCTATCACCACACCATGGCCTTTCTCGTAATGGGGATTAGACATTGTAGGTAATATTTCTCCCGCTTCCTCTAACGAGCATAAGTTTATTATTACTATAACTAAGTACTTCACCAAATGGATAGAAGCAATTCCATTGACCTACATCACTGAAAAATAGATATCAAAGCTCATTTTGAATTATCTGATTTATATCTATATAGGTCCATGCAAAGTTTATCTTTTTGTCATTGATGAATGTTGTGAAGTTTTCTTTCTCTTTAGGATCAAGTGACGTCACATGGTATGTGATCTTTGGGTTCTTTGTTGTACCAAAATTGATAGATTCTACGTCTTCTACTAGGAGTGTTGACTTTTCTTGATATTTAGATATGGGGAGACTGGACCTTCCATCTTTAGGTGCCTCTGGGAGGTTTTCACCTTCAGATTCATCCTTTATTTCCTTCTTTTTAGGATCCGATAGAGCCAAATTGTGGTTTTCTCTAAGGGATCTCATTTTATTCTTTATATTATATTTTCACTTTTGCAACTAGAAGATACAATCTCCCCACCAAAGTACATATCTTGGTTGAGTTCCATGATGAATCCTACTTTTTGATCCCCTACTGGTATGTCAATTCGAAGTTCCATAAACTTTGTGATTGCTTCATCATTTTGGAATTGATCTAGAACAAGTGTATGTTGTTGTTGGTCCCAATCTATCAGTTGTGGGTAGCAAAGGGGTAGACTATCATCAGTATTGACAAATACTATCAAGGTTGTTGAGATGGTCATTATGGATCTAGTGTCATTTTCCCATTGGGTGTCTAGGTCATCATCACTTTGAGGTGACAAAGGAGGGAGAATCCCACTTGTACTCATTAGATTCTATCTCGAAATAATAATAGTCATTGGGAATAGTTTTGATAAATTGGATAGGGAACCTATCAACGCTAAATTTTTCAAATAAGCCTTCGATGGGAAAATCATTTTCCATAATGTGATAGATATCCAATGTCTTATATAAGAAGACGCTCATTTCTTAAAACAAGTACATCTATTTTTTGGAGTTCCCATGTCTTTTGAATCATAATCTAGTCCCATGTTTTTATTTCTCTGTTTCACTATGATAGGCTCCCATCTACCTTATTTGTTTAGTTCAAGACCACCTATTCCACTGTATCCCATTTGTTGAGCCAATTGACAACCTTTATTGCTAGGGTCTATTAGAAGGGGTTGTGGCATTTCTGGTTCCTTTTGTTCCTCCTTATAGATCATAGATAACAAGTCTTCTTTAATATCTTTTCATCCTTCATATCTCCCCATTTGGTGAAAATGGTGGGTTTAGCTACCATTGTCACTGCTTGAACATATTTGATCTCCTTCGGTCCTCCATGAACCTTGGGTGTTGGTGGAAGCATGCCAATGGAAAATGCTTGGTTGAAGTGATAATTTCTATTACTTGTGCCTTGTACTTGAACCTTGTTTTTAGTTTTTGGTTGCTCACTTGATGTTGGCTTACTTGAGGTTGATGGTAGTGTGGAAGGGTTGACATATGAGAATGAATGAAAAGCTATGTCATTGCTAGATATACATTGGATATTTTTATACTTCTCCTCCAATTTTGCACAAAAGTGGAAGGGTTTTGGATCAACATACAATGTCACCTCCTTTCCCTCATGAGGAAACTTTAAACACTGGTGAAAGGTTGAAGGAACTACTCGTAATGTGTGAATCCAAGGGCATCCTAGGAGGAGGTTATAAGGTAACTCAAGGTCAAGTACTTGACATGTGGTTTCTATAGTTTTTGGTCCTATCTGCACTAGTAGCCTGACTATCTCTTCTGAATTCCTTTCTAGGTCATCATAGGACCTTATAGTAATGCACTTTTCTTTGTCTATCACATCGTCAAAATACCCCAACTATTTCACAAATTTCAAGGTATAGATGTTTAAACCTACACCATTATCTATCAACACTCACTTGACCATGTTCTTGTGGACACCAACTTCTATGTAGAGAGATTGGTTGTGGAAGGTCTATCTCAAAAAATACTAAATGGTGATTGGTTGTGATTTTCCCAGCCATGGCTTGGAATTGATTAGGATCAAGGTCATTTGGGACTGATGCTTCAAATGCTTTTTCTAGTATCTCCCTATGTGTAGGTGATAGTTTTAGCAGTTCTAAGATTGAGATTAAGGCGGGAGTCTTCTTCAACTGTTCCACAATACTATAGTCATTTGATGACTTAGATGCGAGTTTACATGAGGCTCCTTGTATTGTAACTCTACCTCAATGGGTAGTTACATTACAATCATTTTATCCACCTTATATAGTCACTACATCCACCCTAGTGTCATCTTCTTGAGAGAGGGTACCTATAACTGTGTCACCATAAGTGTAGTTAGCATTGTGATAGTCTTGGTCCTTTCCTTGGTTATTCTTCTTGTTATGGTTCAGAATTGGGTTTGTGTATATTTGGAGATCTTTGTTTCCTAACCAATGTTCTACATCCACTCCTCCTTTGTCTATAAAGTCTTATATGATGTGTTTGAGTCTCATGTAGTTGTTTGTTGTATGTCCTTTAATTTTTTGGATCTTGCACAAGTTTTTCTCATTGTACCATGGTGTTTTGAAGCTCAACTCCTCATAATTTAGGTGATCATTGACCTTGATGAGATTTTGTTGCACTAGTTTTTGCATGACCATCTCAATTGATTCTCCTAATGTAGTGAACTTCCTTCTTGGTATATCATATTGCCTTTGTTTCCCTCCCTGATATGTCTATTGGTTGACTACTTGATTTTTTTGGGGATAGGCAAGTTGATTATTTTGTGCATTATTTGGAGCATAGCTTGTTTGTGTCACTTGAGGTTTATTTTGAGGTAAATTGGGATTCTGTATATTCCATACCACTCTAGCATCCACTACCCCATCATTTGTAACATTTTTGTTCTTGGCCCAAATTTTAGGTTTCTCATTTGAATTGGAAGAATTGTCTCTTGGGTTTTTTAGCTTGATCACCCCTCTTACTACAAGGGCCCTTTATATGTGCAGTCCATTCTCAATTTCCTCTTCAAAGTTAGTGGGACACAAAATGGTAAGTTGGTAGTTTATCTCTGCTTGGAAATTCAAAATGAATATATCTACCAATTCCTTGTTGGGAATTTGCCACTTGCACCTACTAGCCTTATGTCTCCATCTTTGTAGGCAGGAGGTAAAGGGTTCTCCTTGACTCTATTTAATCTTGTATAGGTTTGTGATGGTGATGTATTGCTCTATACTAATTGAGAAGTGGCTTATGAATTTGGTAGTCAATTCATCAAAGCTTTTAATTCCTGGTTGTAGATGGGTGAACTATTCCATGGCATGACTAGTAAGACTACATGGGAAGAGCCTCATTAGGTAAGAGTCATTTTTTTGTACTTCCATGCATGCTACTGAAAAGTCTCTCAAATGTTCTCTTGGATCTCCCTTTCCTTTGTATTTTTCAAACTTCGGTATCTCAAAGTTTTTTGAGATCAAAGGGAAAGGGGCATATATCCTGAAGGGTATAAGTCTTTTGATTTCCCTATCTGCATATCTAATATTCTTTGGTTCATGACCTTTAACTACATTTCAATCTCTATTTTTGGTACGTTCATTTGTGGATCCTGCCTGTAGTAACCTCGTTGTCCTACCATGTTTTGGTCATAGATTGGTTATTGTTTAGGTATGGGACCTTGGTAACCATGTTGGGTGGAAGGAGAGTTAAATCCTTGTTTTTTAAAAGGGGGGTTAGCTCCTTGTTGAATTTAAGGAGCGTTAACTCCTTGTTGAACGTAAGGAGGGTTAGCTCCTTGTTGAAAGTAAGGAGGGTTAGCTCCTTGTTGCAGTAAAGGAGGATTAGCTCCTTGTTGAATGTAAGGAGGGTTAGCTCCTTGTTGTTGAGGAGGGGTACCTTGGTAATGTGTTAGTGGTACACCCTATTATTGAGGTGAAATATTCTAAAGGCTACCCTAATAGTGCATTGGCGGGTTGCCTTGTTGGTAGGATGAACTATATCGAAGGCTACCTTGTTGGTGTGTTGGAGGGTTTCCTTGGTGGGATGAACTGTATTGAAGGTTACCTTGGTGATGCGTTGATGGGTTACCTTGTAGGTGGGATGAATTGGGAAGGGTACTTTGTGGCACACCCTTTTATTAAGGTGAATTATTCTGAAGACTACCCTGATAGTGCATTGGCAAGTTTCCTTGTTAATGGGATGAATTGGGAAGGGCACCCTGTGGCACACCGTGTTGATGATATTGTTGATTGAGAAGGGGTCCATCAGGCCCACCTTATTGACTGGAAAGGGTACCCTATGGCACACCTTGTTTATGGTACTATTGATTGGGAAGGGGACCATGTGACCCACCTTATTTTTGGTATTGTGGTGGAAGGGGACCATATGGCCCACCTTTTTGTTGGTACTATGATGGATTAATGGTACTATTGTGGGAATTTCCCTTGTTGGATTTGTACATTTTGGGAAGGGTCAATATATGAGGTGTTTTGAGGCACATATTGTCTTGTTGGTGGACTGTTGCCTTGTGGCACATATTGGGATGGACCTCCTTGGTACTATTGGGCCACTGATACTTGATTTGAGTTGGATTTCTATATAAAGGGTTTTCCACTGGCTGATCATTTCATTTTGAGAAGACCAGTGGCATGTTTGGAATTTCCAATGGTTTAGGTATTTATCTCATGACTGAGTTATCTCCTAAGGGAATAAGATGAGAATATTTAAGAGCTTCCACGTTAAAGTCTATTGGAAATTTAGCACCACTTTGTGCTAACTTGAAGAAGTAAGTGTTTGGATCCTTCCTTAGGAGTTTGTCCATCAATTTGAGCACTTTGGGATTGTTAGAATGTTACAAAAATTCTTCATCATTTATTTCCTCATCACTATCCACCTCCTCTATGAACATATCCCTTGGGTCTTTGTTTTCTCTCTCCATTTCTTCTTGTTTTCTACAGATCACTTATTCCTCACTAGGTGATTGGTTTGTTGGTGCATTGAATGTGGGTCTCTCTTGAGGTGTTTCAAGGTCACTTGGTCTATAGCGCCATGGGCCACTTTCGTCGTTTGTGGAATTTTTCAATGGTACGCTAGAGTTACTTTTTTTTTCTTCCATGTTCTTTCTATGTTGTGATCTTGTAGTTGTCATAAACAAATACCAAACTTTTGCAAACATTTTTGTGTGACTCCTAACTATGGAAAAGAATGTGTTTTTTTTTGGGATTTTCTGTTTTGAGGAAAATGAAATTGTGTTTATTTTTGGGATTTTCTATTGAGTATGTGAGTTTGGTTCGCCCATTAAAAAGCATGTATAAAAGTTTCTTAGCAAGAGGTCCCGGTTGCGGTAAGATTTCAAGATATGTCCCTTGATAAATTTTTGACTACGACGTTTCTTTCACAAGCGAAAAATGGATTTTCATTTAAGGATCTTGGTCTTTCCTAAGAACATGAAGGATGGATACCTATTTCCATGTAGGAGGTTCCAATCCGTGAGATTTGCTTTCTCTTCCTCTCTATCTAGGATGTTTGTTGCATTTATTTTGTCTCAAATATAAAGCTCCTCAAACTACTGGTTATGTCTATTTTTCTCCTTCAATTAGTTCAAAGTTTGGTTGTATGACAGCTAGGGTAAGGTTCAATTGTTGAATTGGAGCAACTAGACGCAAAATGGTCATAAGGTGAAAGTATTTGGTGTTTTGATATGGTTTTTGTGATTATCAAGACCCTAAGGTTTGAGTATGTTTTGGGATGACACTATTCTTGGAACTCAAAATTTTGAAAGACTTGGATCGATATTTCACTTCTCCTTCTAGAGGATATGTTGCAAAAAAGCTTACTTGAACTAGCCTTGAGGTTCAAGCAATTTTTGATATGTTAAAAGTTTGGGTGAGGGAATAATCCAAGTTTATTTGTTTTGATTTGGGTTTCCAAAAGTAGGGTGGAGTTTGAAAATAGATGAAGGACTATATGACATATTTGGGTTTCCAATTGTTTTGTTTCAACAAGGATCTTGTAACCAGCTTCAGATTGTTTTTCTAATTTTCAACATGACACAAAGCAAAAGCAATTGGTCTGAGGCAAAAGCAACCAGTTTTGAGCAAAAGCGATAGGTTTTGTGAACAATGACTAGGTTTCTGTCAAGTGCGCTAAGTTTTGAATAACAAGTGCGAGTAGAAATTTCAAGTGTGGCCTCTATGTAGATTTTAAATTTGGTGAATTACATAGTCAAAAGTGAGTTGTTTGGGAAAATATGACCAGATTTTTGGTAAGTGCACTGGGAAATGTTTATCAAATGTGGCACAAAAGATCAAGTGCGACCAGTTTTATAGCAAGTGTGCCAAGTTTGTCAAAAGTGGCATATTTTTATCAATAGCTATTATGGGATAGAGAGAAAAAGTGAGTTGTTTTTGGAAAGTGGGACCAATTTTTAGTCAAGTGCGGTAGAAACAGTAGCAAAAGTAACCTCCATGTAGATTTGTTTTCCAGTTTCAGTATTTACTAGTAGCTTGGATAATTTGTAGTGTTGGATGGTTTTGCTTGATTTGTTTCAAGATTTGGCAAGTGATATCATGTAACACAACAATCAAAACATATGTGACCTAAATGTCTATACTTTAAGCATGTTTCCCTCCATGAAAGCTTAAATTTCATAGAGGTAGGAATGGTAAAGTTCTAGTTTCCAATGTTTACTTTTTTCTTAATATGACGTGAAATGTGAGCCTAAACATCTAGAAACCTTCAAAGATATTGTTTGAAGATATCCTTTAGGAGTGAAAATAGATGGCTCTTTTCAAAGGATTCACACTAAGTCAAAAGGTTTTTCTATTTTAAAACCATGTTAAGTGCTTGTTTTGATGTGATTATTTTTAATTCAAGCACAAAGTTTGATGTTTCCAAGTAACCAAATAGATCTTTGGAAATTTTGTGAATACAAAGTATGCCCTAGGGATAGACTCTTCCTCCTAGATGGGCTCACCCCATGCCCTGAAGGGATGATTTTACATGAAAAAAATGGAAAGGTTTTTACGCTCAACCATAAGTCAGACTTGGTAAGTAATTTCTCACAATCAAAGTTTCGATGCACCACTTCCAAGAATGTTTTGGATAAAAGGGGTGGTTTCTACAAACATTGGTTCTTAATCATGTTTCAAGATAATTAGTGTCTATACATGCGGTGATTTTATCAATTAATAGGCCTCCTAACCCTTGTGGTTTTTTATGTATCACACAAATACTAAGGGAGACTTTCGTTGGCATAGAACATCTACACCAGGTGAGTAATGAACTTTACTCACACTCATAATTATTTATATATATTACTAAAATGAAGGTATCCCTTGGTTCACCTTTGAGTTCTCCAGTGCGGGATGTGTCTCAAAAGGTAGACCCTCTAAAAGTGCTTTGAAATGTAAATATATGTGTGAAAATAAAGATGATTTTTGTCACTCGAGATCGCTGAAAGGCAGGAGAGGAGAGGATGGACACCTAGCCTACCAAATACATAATACATGACATACACTTCATTGTAATGTTCTTTTTAATCCCCTCAAGCGGTTCCATCCACAAGGATGAAATAAGGTGTGTACAAGATAGCAATGGTTCTTTTTATGTGCACCAAATTGAAATGTTCTCGATTTCAGACAAGAATATCATAGTGTGCAAAATAATAATTTGATTTGTTCATTTTTAAGTGCCAACCAAAGTTTTTTATCTAAATCTTGTCTTATTGGTAAAAAAAATTGAGCATTCGTCAATAAAATGAAAGCGTTTTGGTCAACAAAAATCAAACATCCTTTCTTAGAGCGCCAATTTGAAAGTGTTCATTGTGGGGTTCTTTTTATTGCACCAATTTGAAAGAATTTTCTAACTTAGAAATCTTGGAAAACATTCATTTTAGAGCACCAAAAACCGAAATGTTCATTTGTGGGGTTATTTTTATGCACCAATTGAAAGAATTGTCTAACTTAGAAAGCTTGGAAGACTTAGAATTCTCTAACTGTTTGTCTTCTCTGTAACAAATGCATTAATTTTGTTTGGATAACCATCAGTTATACTTCTGCAAATCTTGCATAAACAAACATTAGCACCTGTCAAACATTCAGATCAAGTACCCATTAGCGTTAGAAATTAAAAATTAACTTTCAACTTTTGGACTAAGCTTGATAGAGAAAAAGTGATAGAAAAATAGTCAAAAGCAGCCTCTGTCAAAAAGCAAAAGCATAGGAAAATGTCAAAAGCGGCCTCTATTTTTAAACAGAAGTGACCTAAAATGTCAATTGCACCTCTACCAAAAAGAAAAAGCATAGGAAAATTTCAAAAGCAAAGAAATAACTATCAAGTAAGCCAGAACCATGAAGTCAAGTACAATTTTTTTCTAGAACATGTGTGTGAAGATTTCTCCAGTATGCTTTCAGAACTTGCAACTTCAAATTTAGCTCAGAAAATGATTAGTGCTAAGGATTGTGGTCCCACCGGGCATGTTAAAATGTGTAAGGGGGAAATTTGTAAGTATACACAAGATAATTGAAATGAATAGAAACTAATCTAACTCAAAAGAAACAATCAATATCTATGCCCATTACTCATGAAATGAAGCTTTCTAAGCTATTGAAAATAAACAATGAAATTATATGATATCATAACGAATTCAAAAATAAAATAAGCTTTACTATCCCATGTTGGAGTGTGTTCACAAAGATGTTGGGTTGTTCGTATCAATGTGAATCCTCTATTATGCATGCAAAACCTTGAAGAACGTGTGTTGATTGAATATGTGTTTTGAAGATGTCAAAAGCTTGGTTAATATCTCTGCATTACTTTGTTGTATAATTATGTTGATTCTTTGATCCTTTTTTGAGAGGAAAGAGGTTTTTTATACAAAATTTGTGATTTGAAATGAATTCTCTAGAATATCTCGATTTACGGTCGAAGGATGTTGAGAGGAAATAGACAGGAATAATCAATGCAAATTGATTACGTAATTAGTGTGATTGAAGAAATCATTTTAAGTGTTCAGTGGGATTGAGGAAATAGATTTAAAAATTTGTGGAATTGAAGAAATCATGTGGAGCAATCAGTGAAATTGATGAAATAAATTTGAGCCTTCAATGGGATTGAATAATAGATTGATCTATTAGGAAATATATTGAGCAATAAGTGGTTTGTAATTTGCTTGATCATGAAAGTGGGTGAGGATAATTAATTAATTAATATTTTTGAGTTGAACGTGTAAATCAAGTTTGACTTTTGTAAACAAAGTGGTGTTTGTTTCATTTGATTTTTTATGATGTTTTTGAATAGTTAAATTCAATTATTCAAATTTGGGGGGAAGTGAATTAAATTATTAAGTATTAATAATTCAATTGACTTAGGGGAATAAAGTGAATTAGTGACATAATTAAATAATTGATGTTGTTTAATTAATTAGAAGGAATAAAGTTAGATTGGGACCTTATTAAATAAATGAAATTTATTTAATTTGTCAAAAATGGTGAAAAAGTGAACTAATTGAATTGAATAATGTATTATTATTCAATTAATAGAGGAATTTAGGGTTTAAGATGCTTTTGATGTGAAATGCAGTGAAATTTTATGATAATAATGTCGATGATGTGAAAATGTCATTTAAGGTGTGTGATAAGTGTTAGGTCAATTTTACATGTCTACAGCTACAAGTGGAAGTGGATATGTCTTGAACATTGATAAAATTGTGGAACCTTACGATACTATCTACACTTGGGCAGATACATTAGAAAATATGTTTGATAGGAGTGGATCATGGACTGAACCCGAAAAGGTTATGTACGCTATCGGACTACTTTTTGGAAAGCTCATAAATTGGTGGAATAACCTACCAGATGTTGGGCAAAGAATTCCCCTTGATGAAGATTATGATTATGTCAAGCAAAAAGATATGGGGAAAAATGACATATTAATTGCTAGATTTGAAGAATTCAAAGTTCTGCTCATTGATCATTTTTTGTGGAGATACTACAAATCAGATAACAAAGGCCAATAAGATTCCCCAAACTATGAAACTTAATAATTTGGCCAAATTTCATGCATATAATCTAGTAATTGAAAAATATATGATAGTTTTTGATAAGTTTCATGATTTAACCACAAAGTAGTATTATCTTAATTCCTTACCTTGTGGTTTAGGAAGATGGGAAAAAGATTATATAATCTAGAAAGAGCATACCACAGTAGAAAAATGTGCATTTGTTGAACTAAAGAAATTTATTGGCTACAAACTTGAAAAATAATGTCTTTTAGGAGCATTACAAGCCAAAAAGATTAATACAATTACACTTGTAATCTTAAATGATTTTTTGATCTACCCCCTATCAATCAATTGAATGATTTCACACAACTTAAGCAGTTTAAGAGGAAAGGTTGTGGAGAAAATTGCAAGTGCAATAAATTCTTCAAAAGAGGATATGAAGGAGAATATGCCTTCAAAAGAAGTAAGCATGACAAATATGGAAAAAAGAGGTATAAGATTGTTCCCTATAAAAAAGGAAATTCTCATGGCAACCTCTGCGATACTTAGGAAAATAAATAAACATGCCCCAAAAGGAATCAAGTGCTTTATTTGTAAGGGTCCTCACTATGCTAAAAAAATTCCTAAGAAATTAAACCCTAGTACAAATATTTATGCTCTATTTGAATATAAAATCATGATTGGGAAATTATAAATGGAAACAAGATTTCCCTTGAAATGATAATTTGTATGAACTCAATGAAGTTGTTCCTAATAAAGGATATATGATGAAATATAAGGATCTGAAAGATAGGTTGAATAAACAAAGAGGGTATTCCTCGGCTTAGCCAAAAACTAAATTTCCTTAAGAAGAAGATGACAAATATTTAGTTACTCTCCTTAAGGAAATTTTAAATGATGTTGAATTAAATTCCAGATTCAAAAATCTAAAGATCCTTACAAAATGACAACAACAAAAGAAGAAAGGAAGAATTTTGTTCGATAACATTTAGCTAAGCTCAAAAAATTGGAAGTTGACAAGGATGAGCTTCAAAAACAACTCAAGCAATAGAGGAAGCCCAAGAAAAATCATGATAAGGAAATTGATCATGGTTATAAAATTCCACCTTGGCAAAGATCTAAACCATATTATTCCAAACTTCTTCTAAACATAAGAACATTGGTGATGGTGATATTATTGCTATCTTCAAGAAGCTTGATCTTCTCATGGATGATGTTGTTGATCTTAAAAGCCTAGTTAAAACTCAACAAAAGGAGCAGTGAAATCTCTCTGCAACAGTAGGAGACATCAAAGATATATTGTTTAGGGCAGACCACTAGAGTGATACTAAATCAAAATCAACTCTAGAGCAAAAAGAAGAGTCTGAAGAAGAAAGTAATAGTGGTACAAGCAACATCATACAAAGAACCAAAGAAAAGTCTTGTTCTTTATTATTGGCTAACAATGGGAATTATATCAAGGTTAATTTATGTTTCCTAAGATTTAAGAAGATCCCAATGGATTCATTTGTGGATATAGGATCACCCAGATCATTAACAAAAACAAATGTTATCCCTCCAGAATTTTAGAAACCACAACCTAATCTCCCTCACAACTATGCCATTAATGGAGAATGGATACATATGGGCAAGTATGCATAAGATGTCCACATTGAAATCATGGGGAATATGTGTTTTCATAGATTTCATGGAATATAATGATTTGGAAGATGATGTTCTGTTAGGTTATTTGTTTCTCACTAAGTATAAACCTCTTTAGTTCAGGAAACATAAAATTTCTCTCTGTCATGAAGATGGTCAGATAGAGATTCCAACACTTAGAATTATTAACCATAATTCCAAAAATGGTGGAAAGAAAGAAAATAAAGAATCAATAAAGCAACTAATATAACATTCTATAGAAATGTTTGATGAAATCAAAAATAGATTTGAAATGGATTGTTGCAGTATGAATCCACTACAATTCTGGTCCCAAGACCATAAATAATATGAAATACAGATTAGGCCAAAATGTTAGTTGGTGATTCCTCATGAGCCAGCATACTTGATGAGCCCCTCATAATTAAAGGAAATGGATGAACACCTGAATGAATTAATATAAGGAAATTCCATTCATCCTAGCTAAAGTCCATTTTCTTGTCCTGTATTTTTTGGTAAATAAGCGATCTAAAAAGGAGAGAGGTAAGAAAATATTTTGCAAAATTATAGACCTCTCAATGGAAGTTTCCTCCCTTTCAATTATCCAATACCATTCAATTTTTGACTTAATCAGAAGGGCTAATAACAAATAAGTTTTCTCTAAGTTTGACTGTAAGTTAGGATTCTGGAAGATTAAGGTAAAAGACATAAAGAGATACAAAACTACATTTTCTATTCCCCAAGGATTGTATGAATGGAATGTCATGCCATTTTGTCTATGCACAAGACCTACATATTTTCAATGAAGAATGGACCAAGCATTAAGACATCTAAAATAAAATTGTGCAGTTTATATAGATGATATTCTTGTCTTTTCTGATTCAGAAATTGAACATTTGTAGCATCTTGAGGAAAAATATACAACCATCCAAAATAATGGTTATTGGTAAAATTTGGATCGATTTCCTAGGATGACACTTGAATAGGGGAAAAATCTAGTTATAGCCTCACATCCTTCAAATAATTCAGGAATTCCCTAATATTTTGCAAGGCGAAAAGTAGATTAAGAGGTTTTTAGGATGCTTAAATTATGTCTCCCCTTTCTACAAAGGACTTGCAGAAGATAGGAAAGCAATCCAAGAGCACCTAAAATCAATCGAGGAAGAATGGTCTCTTAAGGAAACTGAAGCAATACAAAGGATTAAATCTAAATGTCAACATCTTCCTACTTTACATATTCCAGCCCAAGATTTTCCTTTGATTTTATATACTGATGCTTCTAACAATACTTGGTCAGCTATGATATTATAGGAATAAGGAAATGGGAAAAAAAGTATCTGCGGATATAGGTTTGGCACTTTCATAAAAAATAGAATGCAAATACCACATCTTTGAAAAAGAGATAATGGTTGTTAAAAAAGGAATTGAGAAATTCAAAAATTTCCTTAAACCAATCAAGTTCACAGTCAGAAAAAATAGCCAGGCAATGAGGATTTTTCTTAAGAATAAGCCAAATAAAGACATAGCTCAAGGATGAATAGCCAGATGGTATTTTGATTTCTTGGGATATGATTTTGAGATTGAATGGATTAAAGGTGAAAATAATCCATTAGCTGATGCATTGACCAGAGAATTAGCAGGTTCAATCTATCATGGTATTTTCTTTAATGAACTAGACTTATACATACAAGATGGTACTCCTATGTTCATTAGAAGAGACCCTAGAGATATTGGTTTTATTTTGACATATTTACCAAATAGAATTGTTGAATTGTTGCTTGAATCTTATTTTCTTAACAAATGGCTCCTAGATTTAAGACAGGTAATCTGTTATTGTCATGGTCAATGAATAATAGACCATGAAGAAGAAAAATAATTTATAGAACTTCTAGGTCTATAATATGCCCCAATTAGACACCAGTGCAACTTCTATGGAACCATCCATGTGTGTATAAAAGGTATTTTTGGAATGAATTGATCAAAATGTACTAAAATGAATTTGCTCAAAAATTTGAAGTATGAAATCATCAGTAGAATCAGATTTGATCAAGATTCATTTGAAGAATTTACCAATTTAGTTGGTGCTAGATTTAATTATAACCTAGAATAATTGCTCAAATTAATCCATCCATAACTTTTGGAAGTAATGCTAGTATTCATGGAACAATATCTGATGAACTATCCCCAAACAAGATATAACTTTCCCAAAGTTGAATTATATTCCTTGGAACCCAAATGACAGCTAGAAGTAAGGATTGAAGATATGGAGATCAAACTCAAGCCTGCATCCTTAGCCAAGAGAATCGAGATTGACCATTCCTATTCTCAAATCTATGTAATCTAGATAGACTATGTTTTGCACCCATGATCGGGAGACTGGGAATCCCTATATACTCCACTACATGATCAACTATTGGATCCTATGACTTTCTTTGGGAGATAGCACATGGTTTTTTTGTGCCATGACATCACCCATGTTAAGACATGACAACAGGATACAACCCTCACATAAAATAAAAATCCTTGTAGCCACTTACGGGTGTTAAGTGGGCCCTTCCCCCTCACGGATGTTCAAAAAGTGATTTTATTTATTCTCCACTAAGTTAGTGTTTATGATAGACTGCTAAACAACTTTCTACTCCTTAGTGCGGTAGGTTTTCTAGAAATGTGTCACTTTCGTATAGTTGGAATCCAAAATTACTTTGTAAAATGCCAAGGTTGCATTACCCACACTCTCCTATAAATAAGGGCAAGAGGGTCATCTTCGACATTCAAATTTGGTTGGTTGGAGTCTAGAGATTGATAGGAAAAAATTCCATAGTTCTTGGCATACTAGACGTATGCTCTCATCCTATGCTACGAGTGATTTGGATGATCAAAAATGTATATTTATATTGTAATAGAAGATTTCCAATAGAACTAAATCATATTTTATGCATATTGTAATAAAAGAAGAGGTAAATGGGAAATGAAGTATCTATGGATATAGGTCTGGCACTTTCACAGAAATATAATGCAGATATCACATCTTTAAAAAAGAGATACTGGCTATCAAAAAAGGAATTGAGAAATGTAAAATTTTCCCTAAACCATTTAAGTTCATAGTTAGAACAACTACCCAAGTGATTAGGAATTTTCTTAAGAAAAATCCAAATAATGACATAGCTCAAGGTTGAATAGCCAAGTGGTATTTTGAGTTTTTGGGATATAATTTTGAGATTGAATGGATTAAAGGTGAAAATAATCCATTATCGAATGAATTGACCAAAGAATTAGCTGGGTCAATCTATCATGGTATTTTCTTTAACGAACCAAACTTATATAGACAAGATGGTAGTCCTATGTTTGTTAGAAGAGACCTTGGCGATACTGGTTTGATTTTTCCATATTTACCAAATAGCATTGTTGAATTATTGCTTGAATCTTATTTTCTTAACAAATGGCTCCTAGATTTAAGAAAGCTAATTTGTTATTATCATGATCAAAGGAATAATAGATCAGGAAGAATAAAAGGAATTTCTAGAACTTCTAGGTCTAGAAGATGCCCCAATTAGACACTAGTGAAATCACTATGGAACCATCCATGTGCGTCTCAAAGGATTTCTTGGAATGAATTGGTCAAAATGTAGTAAAATGAATTTTCTCAAAAACTTGAAGTATGGCTTCATCGGTAGAATCAGCTGTGATCAAGATTTATTTGAAGAATATACCAATCTAGTTGGTGCCAAATTTAACATTGACCTAGAAGAACTTCTCAAACTAATCCATCCACAACTTTGGGAAGTAATGCTTTTATCCATGGAACAATATCTGACGCACTATCCCCAAACAGGATATAACTTTCCCAAAGTTGAATTATATTCCTTGGAACCCAAATGGCAGCCAGAAGTAAGGATTGAAGATATGGAGATAAAAAATTATGTGACCTAAATGTCTATACTTTAAGCATGTTTCCCTCCATGAAAGCTCAAATTTCATAGAGGTAGGAATGCTAAAGTTCTAGTTTCCAACGTTTACTTTTTTCTTAATGCGGCGTGAAATGTGAGCCTAAACATCTAGAAACCTTCAAAGATATTGTTTTAATATATCCTTAAGGAGTACAAATAGATGGTTATTTTCAAAGGATTCACACTAAGTCAAAAGGGATTTATGTTTTAAAACCATGTTAAGTGCTTGCTTTGATGTGTTCATTTTTAATTCAAGCACAAAGTTTGATGTTTCCAAGTAACCGAATAGATCTTTGGAAATTTCATGAAGACAAAGTACACCCTAGGGATAGACACTTCCTCTTATATGGGCTCACCCCATGCCCCAAACGGATGATTTTACATGCAACAAATGGAGAGGTTTTTACACTCAACCATAAGTCGAACTTGGTAAGTAATTTCTCAAAATCAAAGTTATGATGCACCACTTTAGAGAATGCTTTGGATAAAAGGGATGGTTTCTACAAACATTGGTTCTTAATCATGTTTGAGGATAACTAGTGTCTACAGTGATTTTCTCAATTAAGAGGCCTCCTATCCCTTGCGGATTTTTACATATTGCACAAATACAAACGGAGACATTCGTCAGCATAAAACATCTGCACCAGGTGAGTGATGAACTTTCCTCACACTCACAATTATTTATATAGCAGACTGAAATGAAGGTACCACTTTGGTCACCTTTGAGTTCCCCGGTGTGGGATGTATCTCAAAAGGCAAGCCTTCTAAAAGTATGCTTTGAAATCTAAATACATGTGTGAAACTCAAGATGTTTTTCGTCACTCAAGATCGTCAAAAGGCGCGAGAGGAGAGGATGGACACCTAGCTTTCCAAACATGGAATACATGGCATACACTTCATTGCAATGTTCTTTTTAAGTGCCTCAAGTAGTGTTATCCACAAGAATGAAATAAGGTGTGGAAAAGATAGCAAAGGTTCTTTTTATGTTCACCAAATTGAAATGTTATAGATTTCAAACAAGAATATTGTAGTGTGCAAAACAAGAATTTGATTTGTTCATTTTTAAGAACCAACCAAAGTGTTCACTCTAAACCTTGTCTTAATGGTAAAAAAAAAATCAAGCATTTTGGTCAACAAAAATCAAACATCCTTTTTTAGAACACCAATTTGAAAGTGTTCATTTGTGGGGTTCTTTTTATTGCACCAATTTGAAAGAATTTTCTAACTTAGAAAGCTTGGAAAACATTCATTTCAGAGCACCAAAAACCAAAATGTTCATTTGTGGGGTTCTTTTTATGGACCAATTGAAAGAATTTTCTAACTTAGAAATATTGGAAGACTTAGAATTCTTTGACCATTCATCTTCTTTATAACAAATGCGTTAATTTTTTTTGGATAACCATCAATTATGCTTCTACAAATTCTACATAAATAAACATTAGCACCTGTCAAACATCTAGATCAAGTACCCATTAGCGTTAGAAATATAAAATTAACTTTCAACTTTCAGACTAAGCTTGATAGAGGAAAAGCGATAGAAAAATAGTCAAAAGAAACCTCTATCAAAAAGAAAAAGCATAGGAAAATGTCAAAAGCGGCCTCTTTTTTTAAATAGAAGTGACCTAAAATTTCAATTGCACCTCTTCCAAAAAGCAAAAGCATAGGAAAATGTCAAAAGCGCAGAAATAATTGTCAAGTGTGCCAAAACCATGAAGTCAAGTGCAAATTTTTTCTAGAACCTGTGCATGAAGATTTCTCCAATACGATTTCAGAACCTACAACTTTAAATTTAGCTCAAAAAATGATTAGTGCTAAGCACCGTAGTCCCATTGGGCATGTTAGAATGTGTAAGGGGGAAATCTGTAATTATAAACAAGATAATTGAAATGAATAGAAACTAATCTAACTCAAAAGAAACAATCAAGATCTAGGCCTATTACTCATGAAATTAAACTTTTTAAGCTACTAAAAACAAACAATGAAATCCTACAATATCATAACAAATTTGAAAACAAAAGAAACTTTACCATTCCATGTTGGAGTGTGTTCACAAAGATATTGGGTTGTCTGTATCAATTCAAAGCCTCCATTGTGCATGCAAAAGCTTGAAGAACATGTGTGTGTTGATCGAAGATGTGTGTTGAAGATGTCAAAAGCTCAGTTAAGATCTTTGCATTATTTCGTTGTATAAATTAGGTTGATTCTCTGATCCTTTTTTGAGAGGAAAGAGGTTTGTTATGTAGAATTTGTGGTTTGAAATGAACTCTTTGGATCACGTAGTAGAATATCTCGATCGACGATTGAAAGATGTTGAGAGAAAATAGACTAGAATAATCAATGCAAATTGATTATGTAATTAGTGTGATTGAAGAAATAATTTTGAGTGTTCAGTGGGATTGAGGAAATAGATTGAATAATCTGTGGAATTGAAGAAATCATGTGGAGCAATCTGTGAAATTGATGAAATCAATTTGAGCCTTCACTAGGATTGAAGAATAGATTGATCTGTTACGAAAAAGATTGAGCAGTCGGTGGTTTGTAATTTGTTCAATCATAAAAGTGGGTGAGGATAATTAATTAATTAATATTTTTGAGTTGAACGTGCAAATCAAGTTTGACTTTTGTAAACAAAGTGGTATTTGTTTCATTTGATTTTTGATGATTTTTTTGAATAGTTAAATTCAATTATTCAAATTTAGGGGGAAGTGACAATTAAATTATTAAGTATTAATAATTCAATTGACTTAGGGGAATAAAGTGAATTAAAGACATAATTAAATAATTGATGTTATTTAATTAATTAGGAGGAATAAATTTAGATTAGGACCTTATTAAATAAATGAAATTTATTTAATTTGTCAAAAATGGTGAAAAAGTGAACTAATTGAATAATGTATTATTATTCAATTAATAGAGGAATTTAGGGTTTTAGATGCTTTTGATGTGAAATGCAGTGATATTTGATTATAATAATGTCGATGATGTGAAAATGTCACTTAAGGTGTGTGATAAGTGTTAGGTCAATTTTACACGTCTACAACTACAAGTGGATATGTCTTAAAATTTGATAAAATTGTGGAACCTTATGATACTATCTGCACTTGGGAAAATATATTAGAAAATATGTTTGATAGGAGTGAATCATGGACTGAACCAACAAAGGTTATGTATGTTGTCAGACTACTTTATGGAAAGCTCATAAATTGGTGGAATAACCTACCAGATGTTGGGCATAGAACTCCCCTTGATGAAGATCATGATTATGTGAAACAAAAATATATGGGGAAAAATGACATATTCACTACTAGATTTGAAGAATTCAAAGTTCTACTCAATGATCTATTTTGTGGAGATACTGCAAATCAGATAACAGAGGCCAATAAGATTCTCCAAACTATGAAACTTAGGAATTTGGCCAAATTTCTTGCATATAATCTAGTATTTGAAAAATAGATGGTATCTTTGTTGTGTGGAGGCTAAGACTATTTCACATCTTTTTCTCCTTTTTCCTTTTGCCTATGACATTTGGTGCAGGGTCTTGCAGTTGTGGAACCTCAACTGGGTTTTTCCTGGCTCTATCTTGGACTTCTATTACCAGTGGAAATCTCCCTCAAACAATCAAGTGCTAAAGTTGCTCTGGCGGTATATCTTCCCACACCTTGTGTGGGGTATTTGGAAAGAACACAATAATAGAATCTTTAGGGATTCTGCTCTTTCAGAGGAAATTGTTTTTGGTAAAATTGTCAAAGTTGTGGGAGAGAACTTCAATGGGCTAAGCTGCAAAAATAAGGAAAAAGTAAAGGTCAGGTGTCAAGATTATGAGTTCAGAGTAGCTGATGCTTGGAAGATTAATTTTGATATCTCTTTTCCCCTTAAACCAACTAAGGGACCCAGAGATGGCATCCATTTGAATTTTCCTCCTCCTCGTTGGGTAAAAATTAACTTTGATGGCCTAAGGGTAATCTTGGGCCTGTTAGGTGTGGGGGAGTGATTAGGGGTGAGAATGGCATTTTTATTTCAGCATTGGTGCTCCCCTTGGGCACCTAGACCAATCACCTTGCTAAAGCCATAGGGGCATTCCAAGCTTTAAATCTTGCCCGAAAATTGAATTGCAAGTATGTGTGACTAGAAGGGGACTCTAATAATATCATACAATGTATCAAGGGCCTCCAAAAGCCTTCATGGACCATAGAAATCTAGATCAATCTCTCAAAAAGGATAATAAGCTCTTTTGAAAAATGCTTCATCTCCCATGCCTACTGGGAAATTAACATGGTGGTGGACTTTTTTGCTAACAAGGGTGTTCAGGCCAACAAAAAAATCATATGGGAAAGGGGTGACAAGCTAGAGGTTGATGTCATAGCCTTACTCAAGTATGATAGAATCCATGAGAAGGTTGCTAATATCCCTATCAATTAATGATTATGGATTATGAGTGTCAAGTCATGCAGTCTTGGAACTGTTGTTTAATAATTCCTTTTCGTAGGCTGAAGTACCAATGTTTTAATTGAGTTTCAGAGATTTTTTGCCTCGCATGCTTTCTGGGTATTTTGGTGATTAGTTGGTGTGGCTTTTAGGAGATTTTTGAGTGGTTCGGTTACTCTGCAAAAATGGGTGGTGATCACCGTCGTGTGGAACCGATGGACTGTGAGGATTTGAGGAAGAATGCTAAGGTGTGGCCACTGTTGGAGAAGGGGGGCTCACCACACTTATATTGAAAAACTTCATGGCTGGAACCCAGAGGTTACGAAGCACTTTGCCAGGGAATGGAAGAATGGTAAAATTAATTTGTTTGGGAGAAAGTTTTCCATCGACGAGCAGCTTATCACTAAGGTGATGGGGCTTTCTATGGAGGGTCTCAAATTTTATAGGGATAGGAAACTCTCAGACCTGGCTGTGAAAAAGTTTTCAAAGATGGAGAAGGAAAAAGAGGACCTTCGAAGGGTCTCTAAAAGAAGCTATGATTCCAAGAACATTAAGTTTCTCTGGTAGGAGGTTTTAAAGGTGATTATGGAATACATCACTCTGGATGGGAGATACACTAGGGTCTTTGGCTACCATTTCATGTTCCTCAACCATTTTTGGCGTAGGGTAAGGGTTTCTTTCCCTTTCTATCTGTTTACCTCTTTGAATTCCAACCTTAATGACCATAACATGAACCCTGTTAGATACCCTATCCTTCATGAAGGCTTGCTTGTCTTAATTTTTGAGCACTTTAAAGCCATATCGGCTCTGTCCCATGTGATCCCTTCTTCCCATCTGTCTGTCTCTACTGAGGATGAATTGGGAACAAGTTATACAGAAAAGAAGGAATGGGAAACAGATATGGAGGATGAGGTCGATCTTTCCTTGAAGGATTTGGGGAAGGGAAAAATCAAAGGAAAGACAAAAGCTAGCGCCCCCTCTACACCTAGTTCTTTGACCCCTAAAGGCAAAGTTAAGGGCCCTGAAGATGCTAAATATAAGGCGAAAGGTAAATCTATTGCCTCCCCCTAGGAGAAGGTTAAAAGAAAGGATTCAGTGGACCATTCAGATGAATGTTACCATGAAGAGTCTCATTCGACCCCTTCATCAGAGTATTCTAGCTACCCTGCCACTGATAGAGAAGATAGGCCTCATTTTCCCAATGACCTCAAGGTTGATGACCATTATTTCAAAGCCGAACATGATTTCCCTACTGACATCCTTGCCATTTCTCGCAATGAGGTTGTGGACTCTTTTAGATTGATGAGATGGGTGTTTTCTGAGATTAAGGAAATTAAGTTGAATCAGAGGGCTATGAGCAACAAGTTGGAAGGGCTTGATTTGCATGACCACATAATCAGAGATAGAGATAGGGTTACTGATTTATGGACTGAGGAAGAAAAGAAATGCATGGTGGACTACCTCAAGATAACAGTTGAAGACCTTCCGAAATTCAAGAAAAATCATGATGACAAGCTTTCTTCTATTGAGGAAAATCTTAAGAATGTAAAAGGGTCTCTCCAAATGGTGGTGAAAATGAGCCACAAGATTTTAAAATCTACTATGGATACTATGAACATCATGGTTGCCAATCTAGAGAATGTTTACAAGAAAAAAGAGAAATGACTGGAGGAGTATGTTGGTCCTAGCAAAAGAACTAGAGCGAATATGAAGAGAAAGGATAACAAGGCCCCTGTCAACATTCATGAGATAAAGAAAGTGGCACTCAACATGAACCAACTGGAGCAGGAGGTGGCAGACAACCTGAATAATATGGCCTAGTGGCTAGCTTGTTGCTAGGCTTTTGCTGGCTTTTTTGTGGCCCTGCCTCTTTGCTAGTTCTATGGGTCTTATTTTCTGGCAGATTTCTATTTTTTTATCTGTACTTGGTCATGTTATATCTATCTCGACTTTGTTGTTAAAGGGTTTTGGGGCCCCTTCAAAACATATGTTTTCCTTAATCAAAAACCTTATACCTCTTTTTGTCAGATTTGTCATGACTACTTCTTTTGAAGGTGTATTATCCTATATATCTTATTTTGGAGCATTTCTTGCACTTGTAATTTCCTCCAAAACCTTTCCTCTTAAACTTCTTAAGTTGTTTGAAATCATTCAATTGATTGACAGGGGGTAGCTCACAAAATTGTTTAAGATTACAAGTGTAATTGTATTCATCTTTATTGGCTTGTAATGCTCCTAAAAGACATTGTTTTTCAAGTTTGTAGCCAATAAATTTCTTTAGTTCAACAAATGCACATTTTTCTACTATGGTATTCTCTTTCTAGATTATATAATATTTTGCCCATCTTCCTAAACCACAAGGTAAGGAATTAAGATAATACTGCTTTGTGGTTAAATAATGAAACTTATCAACAACTATCATATATTTTTCAAATACTAGATTATATGCAAGAAATTTGGCCAAATTCTTAAGTTTCATAGTTTAGAGAATCATATTAGCCTCTGTTATCTAATTTGCAGTATCTCCACAAAATAGATCAATGAGTATAACTTTGAATTCTTCAAATCTAACAGTGAATATGTCATTTTTCCCTATATCTTTTTGTTTCACATAATCATGATCTTCATCAAGGGGAGTTTTATGCCCAACATCTGGTAGGTTATTCCACTAGTTTATGAGCTTTCTAGAAAGTAGTCTGACAACATACACAACCTTTGTTGGTTCAGTCCATGATCCACTCCTATAAAAAAGGAAATTCTCATGGCAACCTCTGCCATACTTAGGAAAATAAATAAACATGCCCCAAAATGAATCAAGTGCTTTATTTGTAAGGGTCCTCACTATGCTAAAAATTATCCTAAAAAATTAAACTCTAGTACAAAGATTTATGCTTTATTTCAATGTGAAAATCATGATTGGGAAATTATAAATGGCAACAAGATTTCCCCTGAAATGGATAATTTATATGAACTCAATGAATTTGTTCCTGATAAAGGATATATGATGAAATATAAGGATCTGAAAGATAGGTTGAATAAAAAAAGAAAGTATTCCTCATCTGAGCCAGAAATTGAATTTCCTTAAGAAGAAGAAAATGATTATTTAGTTACTCTCCTTAGGGACACTTTAAAAGATGTTCAATTAAAATTCCAAATTGAAAAATCTATAGATCCTTAAAAAATGACAACAATAAAAGAAGAAAGGAAGAATGTTGTTCCACAACATTTAGCTAAGCTTAAAAAATTGGAAGCTGACAAGGATGAGATTCAAAAACAACTCAAGCAATAGAGGAAGACTAAGAAAAATCATGATAAGGAAATTGATCATGGTTATAAAATTCCACCCTGGCAAAGATCTAAACCATCTTCTTCCAAACATTCTTCTAAACATAATCACAGTGGTGATGTTGATATTATTTCTATCTTCAAGAAGCTTGATCTTCTCATGGATGGTGTTGTTGATCTTAAATGCCTAGTTAAAACTCAACAAAAGGAGTAGCGAAATCTCTCTGCAACAGTAGGATACATCAAAGATATATTGTTCAGAGTAGACCACCAGAGTGAGACTAAATCAGAATCAGCTCTAGATCAGTAAGAAGAGTCTGAAGAAGCAAGTAGCAGTGGTAGAAACAACATCATACAAAGAACCAGAGAAAAGTCTTATTCTTTATTATTGGCTAACAATGGGAATTATATTAGGGTTAATTTATGTTTCCCAAGATTTAAGAAGATCCCAATGGATTCATTTGTGGATACATTATCATCTAGATCATTAGTGAAAACAAATGCTATCCCTCCAGAATTCTAGAAATCATGACCTAATATCCCTCACAACTATGCCATTAATGGAGAACAGATACATATGGGCAGGTATGCACAAGATGTCCATATTGAAATCATGGGGAAAATGTTTGTTAGAGATTTCATTGAGTATAATGATTTGGAGGATGATGTTCTATTAGGTTATCTATTTCTCACTAAGTATAAACCTCTTTAGTTCTGGAAACATAAAATTTCTCTCAGACATGAAGATGGTTAGATAGAGATTCCAACACTTAAAAATGTTAACTATAATTTTGAAAATGGTGGAAAGAAAGAAAAGAAAGAATTAGTAAAGGAACTAACCGAATATTTTATAGAAATGTTTGATGAAATCAAAAAGATATTTGAAACAAACTGCTGCAACATGAATCCACTACAATTCTAGTCCCAATACCATAAATAATGTGAAATACAGATTAGGCCAGAATGTCAGTCATTGATTCCTCATGAGCTAGCATACTTGATGAGCCCCTCAAAAGTCAAGGAAACGGATGAACACCTGAATGAATTAATAAAATGACATTTTATTCTTCCCAATAAAATTCCATTTTCTTGTCCTACATTTCTATTAAATAAGCGAGCTAAAAAGGAGAGAGATAAGAAAATATTTTTCATAAATTATAAACCTCTCAATGACAGTATCCTTCCCTTCAATTATCCAATATTATTTAGTGTTGATTTAATTAGAAGGGCCACTGACAAATAAGTTTTATCTAAGTTTGACTATAAGTTAGGATTCTAGCAGATTAAGGTAAAAGACATAGACAGATACAAAACTGCATTTTCTATTCCCCAAGGATTGTATGAATGGAAAGCTATGCCATTTGGTCTATGCACAACACCCACATATTTTCAACGAAGAATGGACCAAGCATTAAGACATCTAAAAGATTTTTGTGCAGTTTATAAAGATGATATTCTTATCTTTTCTGATTCAGAAACTGAACATTTGTAGCATCTTGAGGAACAGTATACAACCATCCAAAAAAAATGGTTATTGGTAAAATTCGGATTGATTTACTAGGATGAAATTTGAATAGGGGAAAAATATAGTTACAACCTCACATCCTTCAAAGAATTTAGGAATTCTCTGATATTTTGCAAGACAAAAAGTAGATTAAGAGGTTTTTAGGATGCTTAAATTATGTCTCCCCTTTCTACAAAGGACTTGCAAAATTTAGGAAAGCAATCCAAGAGCACCTAAAAGAAAGGAAGGAAGGATGGTCTCTTAAGGAAACTGAAGCAATAAAAAAGATTAAATCTAATTGTCAACATTTGCCTTCTTTACAGATTCCAACCCAAGATTTGCCTTTGACTTTATATGTTGATCCTTCTAACAATACATGGTCAGCTATGCTAATATATGAATAAGGAAATGGGAAACTAAGTATCTGTGGATATAGGTCTGGCACTTTCATAGAAACAAAATGTAGATACCAAATCTTTGAAAAAGAGATATTGGTTGTTAGAAAAGGAATTGAGAAATTCAAAAATTTCCTTAAATAGATCAAGTTTACAATTAGAACAAATAGCCAGGTGATGAGGAGTTTGCTTAAGAAAAATCCAAATAAAGACATAGCTCAAGGATGAATAGTCAGGTGGTATTTTTAGTTTTTGGGATATGATTTTGAGATTGAATGGATTAAAGGTGAAAACAATCCATTAGCTAATGCATTAACCAAAGAATTATCAAGGACAATCTATCATGGTATTTTCTTTAACGAACTATACTTATACAGTCAAGATGGTACTCCTATGTTTGTTAGAAGAGACCTTGGAGATACTGATTTGATTTTTCCATATTTACCAAATAGCATTATTGAATTGTTTCTTGAGTCTTATTTTCTTATAAACAAATGGATCCTAGATTTAAGACATGCAATTTGTTATTATCATGGTCAAGGAATTATAGACCAAGAAGAAGAAAAAGAATTTTTAGAACTTCTAGGTTTGGAAGATGTCCCAATCAGACACTGGTGTAGCCGCTATGGAACCATCCATGTGTGTATCAAAGGATTTTTTGGAATGAATTGGTAAAAAAATAGTAAAATGAATTTGCTCAAAAATTTGAAGTATCGATTCATCAGTAGAATTGGCTTTGATCAAGATTCATTTGAAGAATATATTGGTTTAGTTGGTGCCATATTTAACCCTAATCTAGAAGAATTTCTCAAACTAATTAATCCATAACTTTGGGAAGAAATACTAGTAGCCATGGAACAATATCTGATGCACTATCCCCAAACAAAATATTTCCCAAAGTTGAATTATATTCCTTGGAACCCAAATGACAGCCAAAAGTAAGGATTGAAGATATGGAGATCAGAGTCAAGCTTGAATCCTTAGCCAGGAGGATCGAGATTGATCATGCCTATTCTCAAGTCTATGTAATCTAGATGGACTATGTTTTCCACCCATGATCAGGAGACTAGGAATTCGTATATACTCCACTACTTGATCAACTATTGGATCCTATGTCATTCCTTGGGAGATATCACATGGGCTTGTATGTGTCATTACATCACCCATGTTAATATGTGGCAACGAGATGTAACCCAAATATAAAAGAAAAATCCTCGTAGCCACTTATGGGTGTTAAGTGGCCCCTTCTCACTCATGGGTGTTCAAAAAGTGATTGTCTTTATTCTCCACTAAGTTAGTTTTTATGACAAAATTCTTAACAGTTGTCTACTCCTTAGTGCGGTAGGTTTTCTAGACATGTGTCACTTTAGTATGGTTGAACTCCAAAATTACTTTGTAAAATTCCAAGGTTGCATTACCCACACTTTCCTATAAATAAGGGCAGGAGGGTCGCCTTCGACATTCAAATTTGGTTGGTTGGAGTCGAGAGCTTGATAGGGCACAAATTCCATAGGTCTTGGCATATTAGACGTATGCTCTCATCCTGTGCTACGAGTGATCTGGATTATCAGAAATCTATATACATATTGTAATAGAAGATTTCCAATAGAACTAAAGCATATTGTATGCATATTGTAATACAGGAAGAAGGAAATGGGAAATGAAGTATCTTTGGATATAGGTTTGGCACTTTCACAGAAATAGAATGTAGATACCACATCTTTGAAAAAGAGATAGTGGCTATCAAAAAAGGAATTGAGAAATGTAAAATTTTCCTTAAACCAGTCAAGTTCATAGTCAGAAAAAATACCCAAGCGATGAGGAATTTGCTTAAGAAAAATCCAAATAAAGTCATAGCTCAAGGACGAATAGCCAGGTGGTATTTTGAGTTTTTGGGATATAATTTTGAGATTAAATGGATTAAAGGTGAAAATAATCCATTAGTTGATGAATTGACCAAAGAATTAGTAGGGTCAATCTATCATGGTATTTTCTTTAATGAACCAGACTTATACAGACAAGATGGTACTCCTAGATTTGTTAGAAGAGACCCTAGAGATATTGGTTCTATTTTGCCATTTTTACCAAATAACATTGTTGAATTGTTGCTTGAATCTTATTTTCTTAACAAATGGCTCCTAGATTTAAGAAAGGTAATTTGTTATTATCATGGTAAAGGAATAATAGATCAGGAAGAAGAAGAAAAAATTCTAGAACTTCTAAGTTTGGAAGATGCCCCAATCAGACACTAATGCAACCACTATGGAACCATCCATGTGCATATCAAAGGATTTTTTGGAATGAATTGGTCAAAATGTAGTAAAATGAATTTGCTCAAAAAATTGAAGTATGGCTTCATCAGTAGAATTGGCTTTGATCAAGATTCATTTGAAGAATATATTGATTTAGTTGGTGCCAGATTTAACCCTGACCTAGAAGAATTTCTCAAACTAATCCATCCAGAACATTGGGAAGTAATGCTAGTATCCATGGAACAATACCTAACGCACTATCCCCAAACAGGATATAACTTTCCTAGAGTTGAATTATATTTCTTGGAACCCAAATGGAAACCAGAAGTGAGGATTGATATGGAGATCAAACTCAAGTCTGCATCCTTATCTAGGAGGATCAATATCGACCATGCCTATTCTCAAGACTATGTAATCCATATGGACTATGTTCTCCACCCATGATCGGGAGACTAAGAATCCATATATACTCCACTACCTGCTCAACTATTGGATCCAATGCCTTTCTTTGGGAGCTAACACATGGGCTTATCTATGTCGTGATGTCACCCATGTTAAGACATGACAACAGGATGCAACTGTGACATAAAATCAAAATCCTTGTAGCCACTTACAAGTGTTAAGTGGGCCCTTCTCACTAACGGGTGTTCAAAAAGTGATTGTCTTTATTCTAAACTAAGTTAGTATTTATTATAGACTGCTTAATAGTTGTCTACTCCTTAGTGTGGTATTTTTTTTGGACACTTTTCACTTTCGTATGGTCAAACTCCAAAATTACTTTGTAAAATGCCAAGGTTGCATTACCCACACTGCCCTGTAAATAAGTGCAAGAGGTCCATCTTCAACATTCAAATTTGGTTGGTTGGGGTCTAGAGCTCGATAGGGAACATAGTCCATAGGTCTTGGCATATTAGACATATGCTCTCATCCTGCACTACGAGCAATCTAAATGATCATAAATCTTTATGCATATTATAATAGAAGATTGCCAATAGAAATAAAGCATATTGTATGTATGCTTTATTTATATTGGCACTTTTATTACAATATACATATAGATTTTTTATCATCTAGATCACATCATAGCACAAGATGAGAGCATACGTCTAATATTCCAAGACCTATGGACTTTGTGCCCTATCAAGCTCTAGACTCCAACCAACCAAATCTGAATGTTGAAGGTGACCGTCTTGCCCTTATTTATAGGGGAGTGTGGGTAATGCAACCTTGGAATTTTACAAAGTAATTTTGGAATTTGACCATATGAAAGTGACATGCGTCCAAACAACCTAGCGCACTAAGGAGTAGACAACTGTTAAGTAGTCTAACTTAGTGGAGAATAAATACAATCACTTTTTGAGCACCCGTGAGTGACAAGAGCCCACTTAAAACTCATAAGTGGCTACAAGGATTTTTCTTTTATGTCAAGGTTGTATCTTATTGTCAAGTCTTAACGTGGGTGACATCATGGCATAGACAAGACCATGTGCTAGCTCTCAAAGAAAGGTGTAAGATCCAATAGTTGGTCAGGTAAATGGAGTATATACAGATTCCCAGTCTATCAATTGTGGGTGGAAAACATATTTCATCTCAATTGCATATTCTTGAGAATAGGCACGGTCAATATTGATCCTCTTAGCTAAGGATGCAGGCTTGAGGTTGATCTCCATATCTTCAATCCTTACTTTTGGCTACCATTTGGGTTCCAAGGAATATAATTCAACTCTAAGAAAGTTATATCCCATTTGGGGATAGTGTGTCAGATATTGTTCCATGGATACTAGCATTACTTACCAAATTTGTGGATGGATTAGTTTGAGAAATTTTTCTAGGTTGAGGTTAAATATGGCACCAACTAAATCAGTATATTCTTCAAATAAATCTTGATCAAAGCTAATTCTATTAATGAAGCCATACTTCAAATGGAATCAATATAGGGTGGAGCATTAGTTCCATGTTGGAGGAAAAAAAGTATGGAATCACAATTCATTTAACTTATTAGACATCATCAACACTATCTTATACAATGTGAAAATTACAACATGGGTGTACCTAGTTAAGTAGAATATTTAAGGAACCTCAAGGAAGTTAAAACCTATAAGAAATATGGACCATTTTAAATCCTTGAATAGGTGGGAGAAAATGTGTTTAGATTGGAACTACTTGCCTCCATGAAGATATACCTCTAAGTCATTGATGTAGAGTTGTGTTTGTTTAAATTAAGATGTTGGATGAAGAATATTATTTTGTATTTCCATTAGTAGATGATTTAGGTCTAGAAAAATAAGAAGAGTTGGAAGATGACATCATTATAGACAGGAAGGTAAGGAGAGAAATATGTGTGAACATGAAAAATAGTTGACTAGACTAAAAGGATATCTTCTAAGAAAATCTACATGAGTTTCAATGGATGATATAGCAAAGATATTCCTATGTTTGGTTATTCCCTCATATTTTGGGGGCCAAAAGTCTCTTAATTGGGAAAAAATAATCCAAAAATCAGGGCAAACTATTTGTACCAATGGGGTGAAGGAAAAATAATTTGATCCAAAATGTGACTAATGACTTGGAGACACGAAAAAATGTAAAACCATTATGCTATGATGCAAACAAGGTTCATAATGTTTTTTGACCCCCCAAAATTATCCTATTTAGAAGAATAAATATAATTTTTAAATAAGTCAAAAAAAATTCATCATCCTTTTTAAAAATAAGGTTCATAATAATTCTCCAAAGGATCAACCAAAAAATCTAACAATTATTACAGACACTCAATTTTTAACCTAAGTTCATTTAGCTTTCTATTGTTGTAGAATTTGTCCATATTATTCCAAAATTATCGTTTCATTAAACTACACTTTGGTTTGTTTTAGACTTATATTTTTAATTTTTTAACATAGTGATTATAATAAAATTATGGTTTTATTCTGTTTAAATTTAATTTAACTCATATTGAATCCATAATTTTTCATTCTTACAAAATTCTAGATATGTTTAAAATATATATACTTACTTTACCCACGTTAAACATTTATATAATTATTTATAATATCATAATATATATAAAAACATATTGGAGAAATAAAGAATATTTTATTTTTTAAATTAACAAATGTCTTTATATAGAGAGGATGCCCTTAAGGGTAGAGAGGGAGAATTTCCCTACTCAATACAAAATATAAAATATCAATTTATATTACCCTTTGTCAATAACATGCAACCTAAGAGAGTTGCCTTAGGAGAACTCTTTCTAATTGAAAGCTCATAGGGTGAGTTGAACCTATTGATATGTCCTTTCAATCTTTAGAACCATTTGGGTGAGCTTGACAACCCATCAGTAATTTATGTACTTGTACTCGACTAGGGCCCTATGAGCGAGGGAGAGAACTAACATTTCTTCATTTGTTGAAGGCCTTCGGCCCCCCACCCCCATAGCTAGACTAGAACAATGGGACAAACCCACCCACCTTCATTAAGAGTACCTAATGAAGGTGGAATAACCTTATGATGTAAAAAAATCAAGTAGATTACTTAGGTGATCCAAAGTATAGCAACTTGTAAACTTATACCTTATATAGAAAGTCAAGGACGAAAAATTCACTTCTTTGTTGAGACAATGAAAGAGTTAAATATTACAAAGTATAAGAAAATAGAATGTCAAATACACAAACACTACAATGAATGCACAATTGTTGGTTTGTTAGAAGTGGTGAAAACATCATTGTTAGGACATGTGATAGAATTTATAGGGTTTTCACACATGAATTGATTCACTTAATTTGTATTCTTCCATTCTAGCTCAATGGAAGGATGAAGAGTGTCATATAGCATGTTAACCATGACTAAGGGTTATCTCTTCTTGTAACTTTCTTAAGTATGTGCAAAGTGTGATAAGTGTAATAGGTTTTTGAGTTGTAAGGTTCCATAGTAGTTGTGAAGGAGTATTTGTACATATTATATGACTTTGATTAATCATATTTATTATGTAACAATTGTATATTGATTGAGATAGTGAAGAGTATAATACTTTTGTTATAATTTTCACCCTTAAATATTTTTCTAGGGTAATCTCTACATCCATTTTGTATATGTTTTCCTCAAAATTATTTTTTTATATTTCTAGGGTAATCATGATAAACATATGCTACTATAGTTTTCATCCATTTGAGGTTAAAAAAAAATAGAAATTTGGTTGTAAAATTGACCGTGTTATATATTTTTTGATCACAAGCAAACTATGTCGTATTTTTTTTACAATCAAATGTGCACATTGATTAGGAGACACAGTGGATTCAAACTGTTTGTTTGGCATGAATTGAGAAGACAACAAATATGTTAGAATTTTATTTTTAATTTTGATGAGCCATATGGATAAGAGATATTTGTAATAATCATAGTTTCATATCAACAACAACCTTAGTATTTTTTATATAAGGCATCATTTTCAATTCATTTGTATCTTTCACAATTAAATTCTACAATGAAGGCAATCCTTTCAAACTACGAGCTTAAGAGTTGTAATTAAAATTAGAGTGTGGAAGTGTTCATGTCAAAAGTTATATTTTTTGTGATCTAGTTGTTGTTGTAGGGTTTGAATTAAAGATTGAAATTGATAATTTATTGATTCTTAGTTCTTAGTTTGCAAATTTGATTAGTATGGATAGATTGTATTATATTGGATACTATTGGGGTTATAGGGTTGTTCAAAATTTTCAAATTGTATTCTTATGTAATTAGTGTTTTTTAGTATGGGAAAACCTATTGCTTCTAGGTATAATTCACCATTCAATCTCAATAAGTATATAGGGAACCCTAGAAATAAGCCTCAACTTAGAATTGTAAACTTAAAAATATGTTTCATAGAATTAAAATGTTGACTAAGTGGGCTTTAAGTGATAGTGTATGGTGTTAATATGGAACAATTGAAGAGGAGGAAAAAGTGACTAGTCCACAATAGAACTCAGGTCCACAATAGTTTTTTAGGATAAAAAGGGAGATGTTAGGGATTTTATACTCTCTTGCATAGGTCATACTTTGTTTTATCATGCTTGGATTAAATAAATCAATTGGTTCTAATTTAAAACGTATAGAAATTGGAATTTGGAAAAATTAAGTCTTGAATTATTTCAAGAATCCAAGTATTGTCCAATGGATGACCAAGTTTTACAATAAAATGAATAGGCTAGTTATTAAAAATAGTGAAGAAACTATTCTAAAAATTGATATAACCATAATAAAATAAACATTTTTCTTGCAAACTACAAGTTTTAAGTCTTTGAGTGTACTATTTTTACCATTAAATACTAGTCGACTAGGAATATTTATTGACATGTTAAATTCTGAAGGAAAATATATGATAAGTATGATAAATATCTCAATTAAATGCCCATGTTGGAGGGTGTGCTAGATCTGTTCAATGCAAAAAAATATATAATTATTTTTAAAATTCTCATTCGTGCTTTTGCCAATTGGTTGCTAACAATGATAATAGTGTTATTGATGTTCAATGATAGTTATTTTTATTTTTGTGATTTTGATAATGTGCATAAAGTTAAATTATATGACTATGGAAGTTTGATAGCCAATGTTATCCACAAAGATTTGGTGGCATGCATGAATTTTGAACCACTAAGGTAGTTAATTTTGTCATGTATTATGCCTCATGTATTGGTTTATGTATGAGAAGAAATAATACAAAAAACTAAAATTTATAAAATATGGAAAGGACCAGTAGACCAATGAAAACATTGAAAGTTTGGTTCAACTATGGAGTGCCCACATGGACAAGGATTACTATAGTGCTCACTATGAAAAACTTGAGAACTATTTTGTTGATCCAATGCATGCCATGATTTATGGAGTGAAAACATCAAGGATTTCTTATTATTCCAAATCACTCTTAAGGACTCCTAATAAAATATCCCAACCATTTGGATCAAAATAGAAATATTGTTGGATGCATTTTGATTGCATGTCTATTAGATTTTATGGAGCAACTGTGACTTCAAGTGAATTACCTTTACATTTTCCCTTTGATAATTAGAGTTTTGGATATGACTAAACGTCACTTTTGTAGATCGACACTTCTATGATGGAGGGAAGCCATTCATGTTAAAGTTTGTCTTTAAAATTCATGGTTTCAACTTAAAAAATTGTTGTCCTAATTTTTCATCTTGAGATATTTTTAGCTTTTCACATTCATTAAATGACATGTTGTTAAGTTGTCTTCCTAAAATTCATGTCATTTTTTAAAGTTGTGTGGGGTCTCTGTGTTGTCATTAGCTTGACTAAGTTAAAGTCACTAATGACTATGTCAATGAGTCTTATGTTGCAAATGCTCATAACTATTTGAAGTGTCAAATCACTTGTCAAGTCAAACACATTAGTTTGCAATCCTATCACAAGTTTTTCTAAGTCAACTTGTAAAATATTGTCAACCTGGTGGGTATTGTGAAAGAGGACTAAATATTTGATCAAAGCTTAGTGGCAACCATATAGGATTTTAATGTAGCATTATAGGTGTACTATCATGGAATACTTTGCAGAAGCTTTATCCTTTCACATTTCACAACTTCATTGTTAGAATTGACTAATTCAATCCATAGCTCCCATGAAACACTTGCAAGCAATTACCTATCACAATAGAGAAGATCAAAAGAGAGATTGTGCTCAATAACCTGAGAATTCTATTGATGCAAATAACCTAGATGAATATTACAAATGAACATGCAAGCTTTATAAAACCATTTCACAAGCAAACCCTACATACATATTTGACAAGATAGATGTAGATGCAAACTAATGTGTTATGGACTTGGTAAATTCTACGCAATTCAGGGGTGCTCCAAGCTAAACAATTCTCTTGACATTGCAAGCCTACATTAAATTATCAACCAAGGTGCGTAAGCTTATTATGGTACTTCACTATATGTGTCTTCATAGGCTCATGTTCACCTAAATTACTCTATGCAAACTTATTCAGACTATTCTACCTTGTTGGAATTGATAGAACTACAAAAACAATGAAAGTAGTTACATAACCTAATTGCTACATGCGCCTGCAGCATAAGTTGTAGATGACTGTTAATGATGTACGAGTGAAAAATTAATTTGAAACTAGTTAGAATGAAAAAATAACCAATCCTAATCTCTGGAGTACTATGATTTATCTTTGTTCATGAATAACCGTGACTTTAACTAACCATAAACTATTCTACTTTGTAATGCATGTGTAATATAATGAAAACATAATTAATGGAAATACGTAAACAAACAAATAGATAGATGAAGTGAAGAAAAGTACCTGAATGGCCAACTCAGAAGACTGTCTCACTTAACTTAAAGCCAAATATAACTTAGATTTGTACGCATCCATGCATCATACAACTCCATTCATTGCATAACACCAAATATTTAGACATAATCCTTCTTGCGTATTTTATTCCATAATATCATTTTGACAACATGTTTTTGGATAACTGGAAAATTGGAAACTGTTGATTACTAATAACTTGCAACAAATCAACTAACTGAACTATGAACTCATCCCATCTTTATACAAAATGGGGAGAGTTTTATTCAAACCGCTAACTAACTAACTGGAATCATAAATCCTATTCCTAGATATGAGGATGTGGAATTAAGATTGACTTATTCATCTAACTAAAAAGGAAAAAGAGACCTATTCAAATAAGAACAAATTGCATTTGAAACACATGGGAAAATGTGCAACATTCAAGAACAAGTATCTTTCCAATATTTATTCCTTCCATAATGACCACGTTCACCTTCCTGCACTTGGATGGATTAAACTTCATTGATTCCCCATCATGTTGATTTTGTACTTTCTACAAATACTCCATTCTTGTCACCATGTGTTGAGCTACAGAGAGATTAATCCATACGACATGCATATGCAACTAAGCACAATAATTAAATCACAACATTCATTCATATGAATATATATTCGTATTTAAACCATCCAATTCTACGAATATTTTCACCAGATTCCATTTCCATAAAATGGGTTCAAGGTTGCAAGGTATGCATGAAAGGATAACACATTATGGAAGTATTATCCAAAAGGTACTTTAAAAACATATGCAAAGTGTCTTAAAAGTATATGGAAAGCAACAAAAAGATACTAATAACTAGACCCATCATTCCACCCAACTTGTCATTTTGCTTGTCCTCAAGAAAAATAACCAAACTAAATCACCTAGGGAAGAAGATTGTAAAAAAAAAGTGATCTACCTAAGATACATGAATATGCTAACTCCCTATCCCTATTTGAGGTAGAAACCATTGTAGCATTCAAGCCTATTCATCTTGTCTAATTTTGCATTCTTGTCTTGATCATTACTTTGTCCAATCCAATGTGGAACTGGGTGAAGTAGGATAGGAGGGTGGTAATTCAATGGAAACCACTCCACTCCCCTTATTCTTGAGATCTCAATATACTTGTGTAACCTCTAAAACATGTTCATAAAGTTGTGGAAGGAGTGAGGCTCCTTCCTCTGCAATTCTGGAGTTAGATTGTTCCATCTATTTTCCACATGTATTAGGCAATTTTGAAGAGTGGTCACTACCAATATTTGAATCCTTATATAATCCATGAGTCTCAAGTCTATAATTACCTTTCCTAGTCCTCTATGAGAAAGGATTCTCAGCCATTGAGTAAGGACTCTATCAAGATTCATTCTTCTTTCCTAACTTGCAGTGCCATTGTTTTCTCCTGTTCTTCATATTTCTCCATTATTTCCCCATGGAGTTGTTCATTTCTGAATTAAGATGCAAGGGCTCTTACTTGCAAATCTCCAACATAAATAAAGGGGTTTCATTTATTATCTTCTACCATCACATAATTATTCAAATAATATTCACATAATTGGTCTTGCTCCTCTAAACTGGTTTTGTTGAAGAAACTGAGAAAACTATGTCTCTTATTCAAAGCAAAGGGTCGGTCATTAATAAACTTATTGAATTGAAAACTAAGAAATTTTTCCTTTAAGAAAAATGCATATACTCTAGATAGAGGTCTGAATTCAACTATTTGAATATCTCTATCAACCACTTTTGTCAATTTCTTCTCTTGTCTTTTCAATTCCAAATCCTTGGTTTATAATGATGCATTCAAAATGTGTTTTTCTTTTCCCTAGTTTTTTTTCCTACCTGAATTGGGTAGTAAACTTCATCAATTCAAAGCCTAAAGAAAAATTAGTATAGTAGGCTAGTGTTTTTGCAACAGGAATTTGTAGATCTAAGACTACATTCAAATCAACTCCCATTTTACCTTCGATCATTTGTGCCAGTAGGTCCACTTTATTTCCATGGCCATAGGTTTGTATTCTCTTTTCTAGCTCCTTGATTCTAATTTCCTTTTCTTTATCTTTCTATTCATACCCTTTCACCTATTCTTCCAATTGCTTTATCCTATCAAGGGCTTCTTGAATATCCTTCATTATGTTTCTATCCTCTAGCAATTCCTTTTCTTCTTCAAAATTCAAACCATCATAGTCATGTCCTATAATATCAAAAACTTCTCTAAGAGAGCCATTAGGAACTACTTTCTTGATCTTCTTGGCAATAAAAACATCCTTTGAGTCAGAATCAGAGGAGGGAGATATATACCTTCTCTTTCTAGCAGGCACATCAACATTTTCAACATAAACATTGTCAAGGTCAGCTCTTTCCCTGTTTGTGTCTGTGTCTACCATCAGTGGATCATGGTGTCACTGCTCCTTAACCTTTTCTTCCTATAATTGTTCCTCCATGCCTCTCTTCTTAATTCTCTATCCTTTCAATCTTCCTAAGCGTTGGGGAGTAGTGGTTTCCTGTTTAGCTTTACTCTCCTTTCCTTTGTTACTCCCCTTTTTCATGTCTACATCCTCTTTACAACATTCTCTTTCTTGTCAACTCCTTTTCTCTTCTTTTTCCCTTTTGAGGACGTTGACATAGTACTTCTCCTAGCTCTAGGGTTTTTAGAGGATGAGGGTTTCTCTGCCACCACAACTGGCACATCATGTTTCCCAATCCCACTTTGGTTGTGGGTAGGCGAAGCAGATGTTGTAACAAGAGAATCTTCCCTCTCAGGTTCATCTTGCTCAATGTTGACTTCTAGTTCAGGCTCAGGTAGAGGTTCATCTTCTACTTCAGGTGCCTCTAGAAACTCATCATTTTCCTTGCAATTCTTAAAAGCATCCCTATCAACCTATGGATGTTGAATTCTCAAACTTCTCTTAACCAGTAAGGTTATCAGGAAATGATGAGAATGTAGTATTTGTTTGTTTCCTCTGATATTCAGAGGCCATTCTATTCAACATGTTATAAAAAAAAATTGGGTTCATTGACTAATTGGTCATGTCGTAAATGGTTCAACAACTTGAAATGTATAGTATACAAAATATTGTGGTGGCCATCACAAGTGAGTTATTTGATAATATAAGCTGCACATTTTCCCCAAAAGAATGGAAGGGAAATCCTTTTAGTACCTTGTGATGTTGAATCCAAATTTTTGCCCCATTCACAAAATGCTTCCCTCACTACTACCGCATCTACACGAGCTAGATATTCAGATCTGATACGACATAACCCTATGACATGAGAAATTTCCCTTTCTGAACCATCCACCACCAATCCCTTTATTGTTGCTTCATCATACTTCAACGTAGCTACAAAATCTCTTGTTATCTCATTATCATATTCTATCAACTTTAAGAAATAGTACAACCATCCTACTCTGGTGAATAGAGGTAAAACCATTGTATCCTCTAATATCTCTTTGTGAGAAAATGGTTCCCTACAAATTACATCACCTCTCATTATCCTGTTGCTTCTGTAACCTCAAAAGGTTCAAATTTTGCAAATTCAACTTCACCACCTTAAAAAAACCCCTCAAATTTAGCTGCTTCTCTGAATGCCTTCTTTGTACCCAATACTCACAATCCCTTGTCTTCTAGTTCAATCAAGTATCCAAATTATATACCTTAGCTCATCTTAGGGAAGGAATTATATTTATCAGAAACACAAAGAAGTTTTTATAGCCCTAAAGGATGGTATTCAATGCAGTCTGACAAACTTGGGTGGCGGAAATTAAAAAAATTGATGAAAACTATACCCCTCCCCCCAACTTAAATTGAACTGACCACAATTCATATGTAATTGGGTTTGGGAGATAGGATAATGATGAAAATTAATGGTGATAAAATTTACATGCATAATTTAAACAAGGAATAATAATGAATACGATAAGAAAGCTAGCTTTAATCATGTGAAGTTACCTAGCATACATGCATAATGGAAAGTAATGTTCAGCATAGCTATGAACTAAAAGGGCACATATCATGGCATACAAGTGATGTGATGTGCATTGATTGCATAGGAGTTGATGAAAAGTGGTGGTTGTACTGGCGATGTGCACTTTACTCGAAACTAAAGAACACATGTGTGCTCTAAGATATTTCATAGGAAAAGAAATTTACATTTGTTGAGTGATTGTAGCATGCATTCAATAGGTATTGCAACGGGTACTCCAAGAATAGGTCCTGATTGAAATGTGCTTATCAGGTCCCATCTGAACAGGTCCCAATAAAACCAAAGAACATGTCCCTCTGAATTCAAAACATTTTCATTATAGAGATTGTGATGTGTGTGCAGGTGATTTAAAACATGGGAAATTAGGCCTGGGTAATCTCAGAGGTGGAGTTGTGTAACTCGACCTTTGTATTACCAGACATGTTGGGTAAGTCGCTTCATGTTGGAACATCATCTTGTGTCCCAGATCATGAATCAACAGAACTGTGTGCACCATACTTATCCATTAGAGATAGGATGAAATCATTGTGTTCAAGTGGTTTCGTGTACGGCTTGAGTCTATGGCCATTAACCATGAGTAAAAATTTGACCTCATCAATAGTCTATAGTTGTACTGCACCATTAGGAAACACTTGTATCTCATAGGGTCCTAGCCATTGTGACTGCAATTTTCCTAGATAATCTTCATATCTGGAATCATACATAAGTGCCCAATCTCTTACAACAAATTCTTCAGTCTTAATATACTGATCATGCCATTTAATTCGTTGTTTCTAGAAAACCTATGTGTGGTGCAATGTCTGCAATATAATTTCATCAAGGAAATTCAAATGCTACAACCTTTCTTTCTGAGATTCTATTAAGTCCATCCCTAAATCAACTGTTGTACGTAGGGTTTTGTATTCAAACTCTATGGGTAACACTAATGTTTTTCCATAAACCAACTCATAAGGGGTAAACCCTATAGTTGTCTTCAATGTAGTTCTATATGCCCAAACAACTTTTGGTAATCTAGATACCCAATCTCTTCTATGAAGTTGTACAGTTTTTGTCAATATGTTCTCAATCTCCCTATTTGTAACTTCTACCTGACCATTTGCCTGAGGATGATATGGAATAGATTTCTTGTGCCTGATCTAATACTCCTTCACCGGTTGGGCTATGAGGTCTAATGTGAATTGTGGTCCTTGATCAATCACTATCTCCTTAGGAACACCATACCTAGTGAAGATTTCCTCATATAATAATTTTGTAACATTGCCATCTCTGGAAAACTACAATGCTTTTACTTCTACCCATTTGGTAAGTAGTCAGTGCATACTAGTATATATTCTTTGTTATTTGAAGTGAGATATAGGACCAACAAAATCTAGCCCTCATTTGTCAAAAGGAGCTAGTGCTAGTTGGGGTTGCAAAAGAATTTTGTCACTTCTTATAGGTCTCCCCATTCTCTGGCATCTATCAAGCTTCTAGTATACTTAACAAAGTCTTTGTGAGGGGTTGGCCAATAATATTATGTTGTTAAGATTTTAAAAGCTATCCTCTTGGCTGAAAAATGTTCACCACAAGTTTCATCATGGTAGGCTTTCAATATATCAAACTCTTCATCCTCCCTAATACATCTTCTCATAATGTTATCTAGTCCAGTGTAGAATAAAAATCCAGAAATCCAAGAATAAGGGAAGCATTTATGAACTAGTTGTCTTTTCTCCCTAGGAGAGAAGTAAGTTGGAATCAGCCCTATTACCAAGTAGTTAGGTATATCAACGTACTATGGTGTGTGTACATTTAGATCAAATAGATGCTCATCAAGGAAATAATCATCAACCACCCCTTCAGCTAATTGAGTAGGCAATCTAGAGAGGAAATCAACAACCACATTAGCTTTTCTAGGCTTGTCAACTATTGTTATGTCAAATTCTTGCAGCAACAATAACCATCTTACAAGTCTTCCACCTACCACTAGTTTATTCATCAAGTATCTAATGGTTGTATGACCTATATGTATGAACACTTGATAGCTAGTAATGTAGTGTCTAAACTTGTTAATGGCATAGACAACAACAAGCATTTCTTTCTCAGTCACAATGAAGTTCAATTTTGCTTCTTGTAGGTTTTTGCTAATATAACATATGGCATACTCCTTATTTCCCTCTTTTTGTCCTAGGACTACTCCAATAGCAAAGTTTGATGCATCAGTGTGAATGTAAAATGGCAATGTCCAATTTGGACCTCTCAAAACTGGTGCATTATTCAAAGCTGCTTTTTAACTTCTCAAAGGATTGTTGGTAGTCTAGAGTCCACTCAAATTCAATATCCTTTGTTAACAAAGTAAACTAAGGGGTAGCTATTTTACTGTAATCTTGAATGAATCTCCTGTAATAACCTGCATGTCCAGGAAAGCTTCTCACATCCTTTTATTTATGAGGGACAAGCAATGTAGATATAATCCCAATCTTCTTAGGGTCAACTTGTATCCCTGCACTAGAAATAAAATGTCCCAAGACAATGCCTTTTCTCATGTCATCATAAATAAATTCTCATTGCTCAATGATAAAAATTTTCAGTGCATCTTTTCAAGCCAAATTTTGCAAAGCCTCATCAAATGTTTCACCATATGTGGTGAAATCATCCATGCAAATCTCCATCTTATCATGTGAACAATTAAAAAAAATACTAAGCACTCTCTCTAAAATGTGGTTGGAGCATTGCACAAACCAAAAGATAAAACAAAATATGCATAGGTACCCTAGTGACAGGTAAACGTGGTTTTAACTTAATCTTCAGGTGCAATCTTAATTTGGTTATAACCACTAAAACAATCAAGAAAGGAGAAATATTTCTTTATTTCCAAAGAATCAAGAACTTGGTCAATGAATGGCAATGGAAAGTGATCCTTCCTTGTGGCGGTATTTAGTTCCCTATAGTCAACACAGACTCTCCATTTACCACCCTTCTTGGGAACTATGAACAATGGTGAAACCCATTCACTGTTTGATATAGGGTATATGAATCATGCATTCAAAATATTTTGCAATTCGGATTTCATAATCTCTCCGAGAGCTGGATTCATGCGCCTTTGTGGCTGCCTTATGAGTTTTTAGCCATCATTGATGTAAATCTTGTGCATGCATAAGGTAGGATCAATGCCTTTCATGTCACTATAATCCCATGCAAAAGCTATTGCATGTGCCTACAACACAACATGCAAGGATTTATGTTGTTCATCAGTCAATGCATTATTAGCATTCAACATTTTTCCAGGCTTGATCTCTAATTGCACAGACATGTATTGTACAAAGGACAGATCAAGGCTAGGTATTATTGGAAAGCATTGTTGGGGTAACAAGGTATGGATTTTTTGGGATATCTCTTGTGAGGAACTGGTAGGTTTTATTCTTTCAAAGGGATCTTGCAAGCTGGATAGACAACCATGTTGTTGTGGGTGCCTTCCACACTCATTTTGTATGATATGAGCTATCAAATTATCCTCATATTGAATATCTAGTAGGGGGCTACATTCAATGGTCATTAAATTCTGCAATGAGTAGTTGTCCTCATCATCAAGGTGTGGCCAAATGGTCTACTCAAGGTCTTGATGTGGCTGAGCTGGTGGATAAAGTACTAGGTTCTTGGTTACAGTTATGTTGGATATAATCATGTTACCTGACTGACAGCCTATGAATGCATCGGTTGTGGCTAACCAAGGCTGACCTAGGATTAGTGGATAACCGACAAGATTAACTTTGGGCTGAAGTACTATAAAGTTAGCAGGGTAATCCCAAGAATCTAATGCAATGATCAAGTCCTCAATAACTCCTTTAGACTTAACTATAGACCTATCAACTAATTGTAAGACTATATGAGTAGGCCTAAGGTTGGCTAACTATAGTAGTTGTAAGGTCTCCTTGGTCATTACATTGATTGCAGCACCCGAGTCTGTCAAATTATTCTTAATAATTGTATGGTCCCATGGGGGGGCTTGGGCTTCTATTTTCATGGATCAAGCGGTCCCATGAAGAAGAAAAAAATTGTGCTACGAGATTAATTAGAATCTTTTCCAAAAAAATAGGAGCCCCTACCTTTTAGAAATGAATCCTTCAACGGTGAAATTGAGGTGGGGCTAGAAATTGCCCCTACAGCTTAGGAATTTTTTAGAAAGTTTTTCTGCCACTTGTCTATCACTTAAAATTTTAAATTCCTAAAAAAAAAAAATATGAGAGAATTTTTATTTATTTATTAATTTTTATCAAAATTACTCCAGTTCTATCCTTAAATTTTGGAGCTCAAACTTTTAAGCTAAATTGCAAAATTGAATTCATGGGACCACTAGCCTTAAAATATTCCTAAAAAATCTAAGCAGCACCCACTGAAATTTTTTAGGAAGCCCCCCTCCATGGGACCATACCCTAAGAGTCCCATTGATTTAACGTTCACTATTGGACTATCAAGATCTGTATATTAGGGAACAATTATATTTCCCAACATTATATCAGCAAGGTTATCCAAAACATGGACTGCCTATGGGTTCTTTTTTTCCTTCCAGGTTTTTTAAGGCAGAGATCTTAACAGTTTTAGTATAGATGGGATCTTTGATAGCTTGGATTAAGGGGATTTTAATGTTGACATCTTTTAATTGGATTAGAATATTAGCTGTAGCCTGTGTCTATTGCTACTGGATAGCCAATCGTTCATGGAATGGAGGCTTCAGATGTGATGTAGTCTGGAGCCCTTGATTGGACTCAGATTCTAGAGGTGGTTTTTCTTAGGCTTCCGTTGTGGGTTCTCCATCGTCTAATTCCATAATTTTGGGAGATGAAGGTCCTAGAAGTTGCTTCCCTGATCTGAGATGAAGGTCACTCACCTCAACCCCATAAGTGGGGTATTGGACAACCTTGTTAGTATAAACTTGTTGGACAAGCTCCATGTTAGGGTTTGGTGCAGGTTGGGCAAGTATCTGTGATGGCCTAGGTGGCTGAGATTGAGGATTTGATGAAGGCATTAGATCTTTCTATTGATATGGAGGAGGAGGAAACATAGGTTGTTGTTAATTCATATTTTTCTTCCATGGTTAACCTTTTTTCCATTGAGGTTGCCATTGATTTTGTTGGGTTGGCCATTGTGGATTGTAGTTGGAACCCTGAAAGTTTTATTGTGGCCATGGGTTTGGCTACTGGTTCCAATTTGGCTAGGCTTGTGGCCATTGTTGAGGACTCTACCACTGTTTTTGATTTTTTTTCTAGGGTTGAGAGTTCTAGGCAAAAAAATTTTGATTGCTTAAAGGGAAATATGGATTAAAACCAAGGGGGTCTGGTTGCATACCTTGTCTCTGCTGCCATGGCCTCCTTTGTGCTATGTAGAAGATTTGTCCATCATCTCCTTCAATTGTCTGGAAATATGGTTTCTCAATATTTTCTTGTTGGATACTGGCCACTCTTTTGCATTTACAACTAGCTTTCCTCTACCTACAGTTAAGACAGTACTCAATGAGCATGGCTTTTGCTTCCTCTTGCTTCTTCTTGATATGGAGGGTGTCCAACTATGTTGCTAGATGATTGATTATATCCTCCTTCATGTTGGACAATAAATTACTAATTTCAACTTTTGAAACCCCATTAGAGGACTTACTTGTGATGGATGACCTCTCCCCTCTTGGCTTTCTGGAAAGGGTCCTGGAATAATTCCTAAATACTTTCCAGATGTCTTCAAATGGACCTGTAGAAATGTCTCCTCCCCTAATAAGGTTGAGAGAATCCATACATTCTTCATTAATCCCCCTTAAAAATAACAATTTAAGGGATTCCTCTGACAGTTTATGTTGTGGGTTCTTCTTCAAAGCAAATTGAAATCTTTCTATATAATTTTTTAATGGCTCATCTTGAGACATTGAGAAAATATCATCTCTTCTCCAGTCTAATTCTCTGCAATAATCTTTTTATTTTTCCAAGAACTTTGTCTTCATGGTGTCCCAATCTAGAACAACATCCCTGCCAAGCCCCATAAACCATCTGAGGGCAACATCCTTAAGAGTAGTTGGGAAGAGCTTGAGTCGGTGGGCATCAGAAATATAATCATAACTTCTGCACAAAACATCAAACTCAAAGAGGAAGGTATCTGGGTCCTCAGTTACCAAGCCATAAAATATTGGTAATGTTGATGGTGGAATATTTTTCAGCATAGTAGCTCTAGCTTGGTCAACAATGGGGAACTCAAAGGTACCATGCTCTGGGGGATCAGAATCTGCCATTGTTCAGAAGGTCCCTTCAGCAGCTATGGAAGAAGAAGATGATGATGAAGATGATGAAGATGGAAAGGCGGTGTTTACTCTTTCAACAATCTCCGCAGTATGATCAACAAAATCACCAATATCTTCTCTCTTTAATGTTTAAAGAGAGGAATCTTCCTTGGTTATCTCTCTACCTCAACATACAATAGGTTTGACTTTGTATGGCAATGGCCCTGCACAATGTTAGTATAACTCCAGGTGTTTTGGAAGATGAAATCTATCAATCCTAATGCAGAATAGAAAAATTAAATATGAAAACTTATAAAAATAGGCCTATGAAGATAACACCATCCCTGGAAATGGCACCAAAAATATAGAGGGAAACTAATGTGTTATGGACTTGGCAAATTCTACACAATTTAGGGGTGTGTCAAGCTAAACAGTCCTCTTGACATTGCAAGCCTACATTAAATTATCGACCAAGGTGTGTAAGCTTATTATGGTACTTCACTATATGTGTCTTCACGGGCTCATGTTCACCTAAATTACTCTATGCAAACTTATTCAAGCTATTCTACCTTGCTAGAATTGACACAACTACAAAAACAATGAAAGTAGTTACAGAACCTAATGGCTTTAGGCACCTGCAACATAAGTTGTAGATGATTGATAATGATGTACAAGTGCAGAATTAATCTAAAACTATTTAGAATGAAAAAATAACCAATCCTAATCTCCAGAGTACTATGATTTATCTATGTTCATGAACAACCATGTCTTTAACTAACCATAAAGTATTCTACTTTGTAACATGCACGTGTAAGATACTGAAAACAAAATTAATGGAAATGCATAAACAAAAAAATAAATAAATGAAGTGAAGAACAATGCCTAAGTAGCCAGCTCAAAAGACTGCCTCACTTAAAGCCAAATCTAACTTAGATTCTTACGCATCCATGCATCATAAAACTCCATTCATTGCATAACACTAGATATTCAGACAGAATCCTTCTTGCAGATTTTATTCTATAATATCATTTTGACATCATGTTTTTGAATAACCGGAAAACTGGAAACTATTGATTACTAATAACTTGTAGCAAATCAACTAGCTGAACTACGAACACATCCTCTGACTTTATACAAAATAGGGAGAGTTTTATTCAAACCGCTAACTAACTAACTACAATCATAAATCCCATTCCTAGATACGAGGATGTGGAATTAAGATTGACTTATTCATCTAACTGAAAAGGAAAAAGAGGCCTATTCAAATAAGAACAACTTGCATGTGAAACACATGGGCAAACATTCAACATTCAAAAACAAGTATCTTTCCATCATTTATTCCTTCCATAATGACCATGTTCAGCTCCACAGCTTCCTGCACTTGGACGGCTAGAATTTCATTAATTCCCCATCATGTTGCTTTGGTACTTGCTACAAATACTCCATTCTTGTTACCATGTGTTGAACTGCAGAGAGATTAATTTGTACAACATACATATGCAACTAACCACAATAATTAAATCAAAACATTCATTCATATACATATATATTCATATTTAAACCATGCAATTCTACAAATATTTTCACCATATTCCATTTCCACAAAATGGGTTCAAGGTTGCAAGGTATGCATGAATGGATAACACATTATGGAAGTATTGTCCAAAAGGTACTTTTAAAACATATGCAAAGTGTTTTAAAAGTATATGGAAAGCAACAAAAAGATACTAATAACCAGACCCATCAATAGAGACAAGTGTTGTAATCTCATGCAATGAGACAACTTGTTCTAACATTAGTCCAAACTAATAAAAGAATCAAACTAAAGATTAAAAAGCAACTCCTAAGTTTAGCTTAAGTGAACTAAAGTAAAAAAACCTCTAATAATTAATCGATGATTAATTAATTATCAGATAATGACTTATTTACTTCAACATTAATGAGGTCTACAAAGTTATAAATAAGTTTCAAAAAGACTCTTGGAGATTTGGACACTTTTGTTTCAAGACTATTTAAAGTTTGGATGCAATTATAATTCATTTGTCAACATGGAATTACAATTTCAACTAGTGGTTACAAGGGTTGTCATGCATTACACATAATTTTCAAAGAGCATGATAATCAATGTATAACATATTTTAACCTATCCTCACCAATTGAGAATCAAATAATGCATAAATAAAGTGGCATCAATAAATAGATAGGTGGGTCATAGAATTTCAATGCAATTCATATTTTGTTTTTTCAAAAGCCGCATTTGCGCATTATAATCTCACATGATCATTAGTCTATTTTTAAATGGAACTTTATTATGTTTGACAAAATTTTAATTGCAGCCCATCAATTAAACTATTTTGACCCACATGAATGCAAAGTTAGAAAGATAATTTGTCTTCACAACATAATTTTAAAAGTGTTTGTGTGGAGACGTGGGTGAAAATTCAAAAAATTATAGATTATAAAGATGATGCTATAATTGGACATTCATTTTATAAAGGAATGAAAGTGAAATTTGAATCTAAATTAGCATATCATTGATTACCTTAGAATTTCAGATTTAAAAAATAATAATAATGATAGAAGGTTATAAGTTATTTTGTAACTAAAAAGTGAAAAAAGCAAAACTCCTAAAGCTTTAAGTCCAACCTTCCTCACAAATACCGCAATCCTACAATGAATGAATGAATGAAAGATTTTAATGACGTCCAGAAGACTAAACAGTCTATGGGACGGAGACAAACAAACTTAATTTGTCTTCATGCTATTTTCCAAGTGAGATCTCCTGCTATTAATGTTGACTAGAAGGTTGGTCATTTGGTTTATCTTATCTTCCTCAAATAACTGGTGCATATTGTTAGATTTCAAACTATTTTCGTGTTGAGTATAGATATCCTCATAAGCTGTGCATTCCATAATGAAGTGTCGCTCCATTTCCACTACCCCCTTATTGCAGAAAATACAAGTTCTTTCTTCCCAAGTTTCCTTGGGTATCTTCCACTTACCAGTCTCACACCTAAGGTGATCAGATCCCATCCTCAATTGTGCAACTAACAACCTCGCTTTCCCTTTAATAGCTGCACTTAAATAATTTTTTTCACCATGATCCTTTTTCGAGTTAAACTCTTTGATGTAGTATGTTTTTTTTTGCCCAATTTGATTTGTCCACATGGCAGTTCTAAATTTTTCAATCACATAGCCTTTTATTTCACTATTGGTGCTAGGACACTCTTGCAAATTGAGGTCCCACTTGTTCATCCACTTGTTCTACTTCATCCAGGTTTTCTTCCTATGATATAGTGTCTCCTCCATAACCGTTTTGGGCCAACGATGGTTATCCATGTTTTCAACCTTCTTTAAATAACTTATCAATCGAGTTAACGCTGATGCTTCCAATGGAAAAATCTCTACTTCAACTAAAAGAATTTCATATGGGACTGTGGTTTTAACTTTGAGATTGCTTGTTATTAGATGTTTTGGATTCTTTCTAGTTGTCTCCAACTACACTTTGACATACTACTTCCCCACACTTCACACCCATAAAGTACAACCAGAGTGACAAGAAAAACAAAAAGGGTTTTCTTGGTTTTCCAATCCCAAAGTTTGGCTTTTCTACACCTATTTTGTAGTAGGTAAGAAACTTTTCGACCTCCTTGTATCCTTTTTGTACAAGTCTCCCAACTAAGCGTATAGTGAAAGTCAATCCCAAGATACTTGTATTCTTTCACTATATCAAGCGGGTTGCCTTCAAAAAGAAAGGTATTTTGCTCATCTTTTCTATTCAATGAGAAAATCATGATTTTGGTCTTGGTGATATTCACTTGCATCCCAACCTCTTAACAAAAGTGTTCTAGAGCGTTTAGATGTTCTCTTAACCCATGAGTTGTTTTTGAGATTAGGATATGATCATCAACATATAAAAGTAGTTTCACCACATAACCTGCCAATTGAATACCATCCCCATCCACCTTACTTAACCAAGCTTCCAACTATCAATGTATAGCCCAAAAAGCATGGGAGATAGAAAGCAGCCTTGTTTAACTCCAATGTCACTACCAAAACACTCTGACATACCTTCACTTGTTCTGATTTTAGCTCTAACCTTCTCATACAACCTGTGAACAGCTGCTCTATACACATTTGGGATGCCTAATTACTCCATTCTATTTCATAATTTGTCTATGGGTACTGTGTTGAAAGCTTTCTTAAAGTCTACAAAACAACAATAAGCTTCCTCACCCTGGGTGTCCCAAATTTTTTCAATCAATTTTCCAAGGGTGATGCAGTGATCAATGGTAGAGTGTCTTGACCTAAAGCCTACCTACCCCTTTGCCCTTTTTCCCTCATTTTCTACCCAGTTGTTGGTCCTTTGTTCAACCATGCTCCCAAAGAGCTTGCCAAAGATAGGATTGACCATAATTGTGTTGTAGTTAGATGGATTATTGATATCACCACTTTTAAATAAAGGGATAACCACACTAGTAGTCCACTCCATTGGAAATCCTTCCCGATTGACATTATTGAAAATTCTTTTTATGTGAAGGGCAAGAGTCTCAATCCCCTATTTTAAAAATTCAGCCTGTAACCCATCTATGTCATGTGCTTTACCACTTGCTAAATTCTTTATTCCTTGTGTAATATCATCCACAGTGAATAGTTTCATTGATGTGTTAATAACAGGTGGATAGCCTTTCTCGTGAACCCGCTCGTAAAGGAGCCTAGCATATTCTAGCCATTGGACATCTGTAATATTGTTTTCAATCTTTTTCTTTTGCTGTAGTTCTCTCCAAAACCCTTTAGGATTCTGTTTTCCAAGAGAGATTAGCTCCTTCCTTCTTTCATATACATAATCTATTTTTTTAGACTGCGCCAATTTTTCATATTTTTTCTTGTATTCTTTGTCCATTCCTCTCTTTTAGCGATATCTCGGTTGCCTTACATTCTTCATCATGCCACGAATTTGCTGGAAAAGTGTTTGCAGTCCCCATCTTGGGGTGAGACCTTTTGCATGCATTTAAAGCCTTGTGAGTTATTGGGATCAACTAATTGCTATGAATGTGGACATCCAACTCTTTTTTTGCTTTGACCTCTCCGTTATTTTTTAAATCATGGAAATGTTTCTTAAGAACAACGCTAAATATTTCTCTATTTTCCTGATTTATGAGTATTTTACCCTTGGGGAGGGTTCTTTTTGCATGTGTTGAACCTATTTATTGTGTTGACTGATTGGAGAAATGCATAGCTTAACCAGAAAAGGTAAGTGGTCAGATTTCATCTCAATAGGGCAGTCCTTAATATCAAACTCTAACAATCTAGAAACAAAACTCTAAGGGCAAATCATGTAGTCCACCACACTTTGACTATTATACCCCCTGACATTGGCCAATCTCTCATACCATTGCAAATAACCATGCCAAATAGACTACAAAGTCCAAGTAATTCTCCTCCAAATGGGGTCACATTGTCATTACTATCTTGGGATGTTCTTTCCCAATATTGACCTCCACCCTCCTCCAACGATAAAGGATTGTTCTCCCATTTTTCTTCACTGCTCAACTGAAGAGATTGATTATTAGTTGTCCTTGCATTGAAGTCGCCCACTAATACTATGTCTCCAAGTGTTCTGAAAATAGATATCTTATTTTAGTGAGGCATACGGGCCTTCATTGTCTAAATTTCTCTTCTTATAAAACTTAGAATTTTTTGGAGCAAAGTAACAAGCAACCAATCAGAAAGTCACCCCATTCTCTGTTATTTGTAGCCATATGTATTGTTTATTTGTATCTTTTTTTTCAAGTTCTACAATTCCCTACCACTTCTCACCTATTAGCACTGTAACTCCCCCATGACCTTTTCCTGTTTCATTCCCTTTGTTCCAAACTAAAACTTTCTTATATCCTCCAAAATCTGGAATGTTGCACCCATCATGTTTATGTGTTTCGATAAGAATGATATTTTTTTTCCTTTTTCTATGGGTCCCAATCCAGATCCTCTTCTCCATGGATATCCTCTATAGTTCCAACTTACAACATGTAAGTATTCCTTTGGAGGCCCCATTCCCTATTTCTTGTTTAAAAAACGATCCGATTTGGGCTTTCTCGTTCTTCAACCATACCCGCTTTCCTTCATTTCTTGTTGTTTTCACTTTCTCCCATTCTTTCCTTTGTTCTTCCTACTGCTCAAAGGTCAAATCTTCATCTAGGTAAATATGTGTGCCTCTAAGTAACCCTCTATTTTTTAGAATCCTATTCTTATCCTCTAAGTTTCTCAAGGTGACTCTTACATTCCTATCCCTTCCCCCATCTGTCTTTTTTCCCATTATGTTTGCTTGTTGAATATATCCTATCTACTTCAGCTTGTCTTTAAGGAATTCCTCTGTTAGGATGTCGGCTCTCTCCTTCTCACCAAAGTCTTTCAAACCTTTAATAATAATGTTTGTAGCCTTGCTTTGTTTATCTTTTTCTTCCCTTAGTTGTCTTTTGACTTGTTTTTCAATGATTCCTTTCTACTCACTTGATGATCCACTTACCACTTGTGACCATGATTTGGCCTATTCTATCTGGTCTCTTAATTGATTCTCTTTTTTCTCCAAGTCTGCTAATGTTGATTGAATCGCCTTTAATTCCATTATGTTTTCTTATCCCTCCATTTTTGGCTTCTTGTTTTCAGTTGTTTTTAGTTTATCTAACTCCTTTTTTAGAGTGATCAATTCTTGTTGTCCCCTCTCCATGTTAACTTGCAAATTTAAAATTCGTTCCTGCAGTATTTTATTATCCCTTTCCAACCTGCAATTGGCCTCTATAACTATTTTAAACATGTTGTCTTCATACATTCCCTTTTTTTCTAGAACATCGAGCCTATTTTTCATTCTCATGAGCTCTTCCACATATAACTCTGATGACCATAATAGTGGTGAGGACGTAGGGTTGTAAAGTTTCTGGGGCACTTTTTCAGTGACCTTGTTTGCAATGAGCTCTTTCGTTTTTCCAATGATCCCTTCCATCTTGCCCATGTTTGACTTGAGGTTCTCTATGTCTCCTATTAGCTTTGCATTTCCTTTATACTTAGCTTGATTAGTTTGTTCTTTCTGGAATATCTCTCTAGATATATATGCCTTATCGTTATAAACCTTTGGTAAAATCGAAGTGAATTTTTTCTTTTGATTACATGAGAGCAAGTTTGTGAAATCCCCATAGACTAAATATTTTCCTCTTATCCTCACACGTAGAGAAATTTTACAAAGTACTTATATTGAAAAGAAGACAAAAAACTAGACTTTGCACGGAGGAAAATTCGAAACCTCCCCACAAATCTTACATTACCACAAAGAAAAAATATTAAGAAGCACTTCAAACCTCATAGGATGATATGAGTACCAAGTATTTTAAGATTGGATTTGCTAACAAGGTCTAAAAAAAAATCAAGTGAATGTAATGCACAAGTGCCAAATCTAATTCCACGATTATGTCCATGTCATCAAATGGTGACCTAGGAACAACATTTGGATGTCTAATTAAGTAGTGACAAGCACATAAACTGCCTGGAAGCAACACCTCAGAGAAATCTCATTGCACGAAATTCCATGGGGGTTTCATATGCAGTCAAGACTACTCCATTATGTAAGCATAGCCAAGGAATGTAACTATCTGGCAAGAAAAGACTAAAATAAAATGTTGTCTCATGGACTGCAATGACTACAAGGAATCCACAAAATTGATTTGTTGAAAAGGGCATTGACAAATTTCATGTAAAATGTAATTAACAGGTGTGAATCCATGTACCATAGCCTTAACCGGCACTTAAGCGGCCTATGATTGAGCTGCACCAACATTCTCTAATGCCTATGCCCAAAATCAAAGCTTTGGAATAGATTGGAATGTTGAAAATGCTTTAGAAACTTTTAAGTGAAAGCAATTTGTAGATGTATAAGTAATCTCAAATTTTGCCGAATTACACAGTAGTTGCCAGCACTTTCCATGTCTTTGTCAAAATGGGAGCTCAAAAATAGGGTATGGACTTACATCAAAGCATGAAAAATAATGGAAGTTATTGATGTTGTACTTGCAATTGTCCTGGTAGACATGTATGTAAAGTTTGAAAATTGAAGAGGCGAGATCTGTGGACATTCTCAAGAAATGTGATCCCATGAAATGCAATGAACATAAGATGTGTTCAAAATGAGTTTATTGGTAACACCCACAAAACTTTCACTAAATGTGATTCCACAACGTTTGTCGGCATGATCTCTACCTATGCCAAAATGAGGTTGTGAAAATGTGTAGTTGCAAGGCATAGGGTATAGACCTCCATCAAAGCATGAATAGAGAAACTTAACCCAATGCTATAACTTCAACGTCACAGTTGTTTTTAATGACTTAATATATAGTATGTGAAAACATAAACTAAATCGACAATTGTTTGTAAGAATGTTTTGTTAATGTTCAGCTATGGGCAATCCTAGACATCAATGTCTCAAAGAATGATTGATGGATATACACAAATGGGTCTATTACATGCAGTCATTTATGTTTTGGCAACCATATATACATAATATATCAAATGGCAAGTAGAATTAGAAGCAGCTCAAGCATCATCAAGAGTAAGGCGACTACTTAATGCTACAAAATATGCATAAGTGTGATAAATAAAGTTACATGGGACACATGGGAAGGATAATGGTTCCTATTCATCACTTCTCTTAAACAAAGAAGCATGAGCAATGGAATTGTTAGAAATTAAGATCTTAGATAACTAATCATTACAAATAAAATCTAAAATTAAAAAAATGAGAATTATAGGATGTAGAGACACTATATATATATTTATATATATGAAAAATCCTTTAAGATGTTCCCCTGATGTTTGAGTTTGATTTTTTTGTGTTTTGATTGTATTCTAATTTTTTGGGTTTTTTGCCGAAAATGATGCCAAAAGTTGGAAGTAATTGCAAAAATGCTAAAACAAAAAGGAAATGCATAAATAGAGAGGAACTTGGTTATTTTATTGCTTCAAAAACGTTTTTCAAACAATACCCATTTGCTGGAAATTAAAGTCACAGGTCTGATTTTTGAACCAAAAAGCTGATCGGTCAAACCCTAAGTCGCCATTGCCAAATCTGCACTTGATTCACCACGAGATTGATGCTAATATGTTGGGCTACCTTAGACGCCCCCAAACTAAGGAAGTTTTGCTGATCTATTATTTGGAAACCCTCCATGTCCTCAACCTATACAACCTGCTTGCAACTTCCCACATGCCAATTGAAATAGGTGATTTTGTTGATTTAAACCCCTCAAGCCACCGCAAATCTGTATGGCCTACTTATGAAGGCAATTATAATTATGTACGGCTAGATTTGAAGATCGCTCATGTAGCAAGTGAAGGAAGCAATGCACTCAATTCCCACGTGCAAGCAAGAAGAAGTGCAATCTACAATTTATTAACTCAAAAGAAACCCTTATTTTGCTATGCTAACTAATACTAGAAATGTTTGATTTATTCTTCTCCTAAATCCTGTGGAAGCTCAGATGATGATCTCTGTGTGAAACCATCCAAACAAGAGTCCTTGGGTGATCTCTCACACCTGTAAACTCTATCCTATTCAAGGGTTTTTGTCCTTAGAATAGCTTGAAACTCCAAACCAACAAACCCTATTGCTCAACTCTCTAGATTTTGCAAAATAGACAATATCAATGAATGAATGAATAACATTTTGCTTTTGCTTTTTAACCTTCTCAAACCCTAGCACCCAACTTTTGGCAATTCACTTTTAAAATAATATAATATTTCTCTGCTCAAAATCCAATGCCACTTTTGCAATTGACCATTTAGAATAATATTTACTTTTCCAAACATGAGCCCTTTAAATAAAATATTCATAAAGTAACTTAAAATATATTACTTTAATAACAAGTTACTTTATCCCCCTTATAACGCCAAATTATAAAGTACTTTATTAAAAGTCACTTTATAACATTAAATTATAAAGTCACTTTAATAATTAATATTATTAAAGTAATTTGACTTTAATAATTTAATTAAACTGCCAACTCTCAATAATAAACTAGCAATAACCCCTGAGAGTGTTCCCAACACAATTTCCAACTGCAAGTATGATGGCCACTAAACCTGGTATAACTTACTATAAATAGTAATTATGAATGATATGCTCTTGAACTGCCTTCGTAAGGCCTACCAACCAATATACTGGATCACTGAGTTGTACATGCTGAACTGGATATCCCAAGCCTACTAACGAACCCCCTAAACAACTCATTAGCCTACGGGGACCAATGTCATAGGCTAACCCTAACTCCCAGTCCACTGACTAGAGAGGGGACATTACATCCTTCTAGGTAAAAAACCCATAAAACATCATTATATTAAAACGATAACAAAATTGTCTATAAAATTATAGACAATCCCTCGAAATATCACTTCTCCTCGCTTCCACATGACCAACAACAATTACTCTTGTGCAAAGTGATAAAGGTCGCTATCTTACCATATCTCCTAAAATTGAACATCTTCTCAATGAGAAAGAAGCACCTTAAATATAGTAGGGGAGGAAAATACTTGAAGGATACTTGCCACACCTATTTAAAACTACTATTTGTAAAATATTAATAATCTAATGAACTATTAGATTATTAATTATTAAATAGTATAGGCATATAGAGAGACTCAAATTTCTACAAGTTAATGGATAGCAATATAACATGACACTGTTAACGTGATGTTGGATAATGTTTACAGAGGCCTGCATGCCAACACATTCCAAAAAGAAATTGTTTGTCTTCACTTCTGACACAATACCACACCGTATCAGACCACCGCCAATGCATCTATAATCTCTTTTGCAACTGACAATAATAACCAACTCTAATATCATATTAGAAAATTTTGAAGTTCCAGACTTTTTTGAACAATGAAATCAGAAATCCAAATTATTGTTGTTTGTGTTAACTGTTATATAACTTATATCATTAGCTATGAATCTGAATTATGATGGAGTTATTGCTGTTCTAATACTGTTGCTGCTGTCGCTGCTGTCACTGATGTCATTTATTGTTTTTATACTGCTGTCATGATTAATATTATTGCTGTTATACTACTGTCATGACATATCTATTGCTGCTGTTATAATGCTGTCATGATATATTTAACAGTTTTTTTTTTTATGTTACGAATGATTTTTTTTTTAACATTATAAAAAAATTGCCTTGCCATCAGGGACATCTGGTCATCCCCTGGACGATTGGTATGTCCCCAGCTGTCTCGGGGATGGCCAAATGCCCCCACAGTGTTTCCTGTTTCTGTAACACGTTTTGCCTTTTGGAAATGTTTCAAGGATTTGAAGATTCGTCATACCTTAAATGCCATTGGGAATGGGGATGGGGGTTTTAGGGATGGGGACATGTCCCTGTGGAACACAATTAAAAGCTCTCATTTTTTCAGTTATAGGACTGCCAAGTGAGGGTTTATCTGATGTAGCATAAGTTACGCTGAGTAAGTGTGGTTTTAATCCTCTCAAAATCAAGATTTTTGCACAATAATTTCAAATTTTTGATAGCGAGGAAATTATGTTGCTGTAATAGTCCTTTTTTCTTCATAATTTCAACAATGAGATAAAAATGTTTCAAACATTTCCCTTAGAAAATTGTCTCCCACCAACAGTGTCCAGCAATGTTAAGCCCCAGATGAAAATTTATCACAGAATTAAAAAATCTAGTTTTTTTTGGTAATCGTCCAAACAATTAATGCATTCTTAAATGAGAAGAAGCTATATAAAAGCCTCGTTGAATTTTCATCAATCATTCTCATGAGGCAATGGCAGTGTCTTGAAGGAGTGCTTTGAGGTCTTCCAAACTGCACAAGAACAGTTTACAGAGAAAAAAATTGATGAATTGGTTGCAACATAAACACTGTATGTTAATAATTTCTTGAGAGCTAAAGTACACAGTGAGTAGGCATTCTGAATTTTGTTAAGTAAGAATGAAGTTTAACACTGGGTAAACTTACTGCACATTTCCCAAGTCAGGGTAGATTGCTTTTGCGGATACAAAATCCTGTATTGGTAAGAAGTTTGAACCAAATTCAGTCATCTGATTTTTTTTCTTTCAACAGCTTTCATAAACATATACTTCAAAAGAGGAAAAAATTAAAATGACTGGAGCAGACCTGGTCTTTTGTTGAAGAGGTGTATGATATGACACAATCCATTCCTGCTCCTACTGCTGCCTGATAAATAAAAATGAATCAACATTTCTTGTTAAGAAACTGACAACATATTTGTTCACATTGCAAAGTCAGTCAAAACAAATTTGATTTGGAGATTATCAATTTATCCTGGTGAGTTGCATACCTGTAGACCAATGACACTATCCTCTACAACAAGACAGTTTTTGACCGAAACTCCCAATCTCTGGAGGTGAACAAGATTAGAAGTCTTTGATCTGATAGAAAATCTCATAATATGCTTCCAAATTCAAGACACGATCAGATTCATGACAGGCTTATTCTGAAAACCTTGTTAGACATGATTTTTTGAAGATGACTTACTTTGGCAGCTTCTAAATAAATTGAAGGAGCAGGCTTTTTGTTTTTTACATCATCACCTATCATTAAATATCGAAGCATCAACATTAAGAATCAATACACAAAATCAGCAAACGTCAATTCACATACATACAACTATAATATGGAATTCTGTTAACATCCACTCAAATGCAGAACTTGATAAGCATGCATATTGATCAGCGAATCTGAATGATTTTTATATCAATATCAAACATTACCAAGAACATAGCTTGTTTTTATATATTAGTTAACAGATATATAGGAAAGAGCATCCTAATAAGTATGGCATTTTATTAAATAACTGAATGAACCAGAGATATTATTATTGAATTGCCACAGATGGAACCAGATAGTGGAAAGAGACCTGCAAGGAAGCAATCTAGCTGTTGAAAACGCTCCTGTGCATTATGAAGATTTTGAAATGTCAGACTGCATGCTAGAGCTCACGAAATCAATAAGCTCTGTATAACCTACATATCTTTATAATCTGAAAATTAGTACCAGCCCAAGTAGATTTTCGAGACACAGTATTACTGAGCTTTTTGTAGCTGCAGAACAAACCGCCAGCTTAACTCCCTACATAACAAAACAAAAGGAAATGCAGGAAGCCAAAATTCCTAGTTAGCTGAAGCCTTAATTTGGGATATGTTTATTGTCCATTGTTGTCATGGACCGCATGTTAATGTACTGTCTTATAACTACTAGTAGAAAATGCAATTCCCATTTCAGCAGTGTTTTCATATATAACAGGGAATAAATAAAAAGATATTGCACAGTCTTCCTTGATTCAGAGAGATGTCTGCAATAAAAATATAAATGACAAGTGTCATACAGAAGCTCTGCCTTCATCCATTAACTGCAATACCCCTGGCCTTGGCTTTATCTGGTATAACCAAAGATATATTTTAGATTTTTTTTGGCATCCTACATAAAAATTTGGCTCGTTACAAAGGATGCTTATGGCACAAAGTTGAGAAATTAGCAACTTACTGCTCCAGATCGTATGATTTCTTTATATTTCTCTGTCTTCCAGTCCTGTCATCAAAAGCAAATCAAAAATCTTGGCAAGCATTTGGGCCCTAAGCGAGACATACTCAAAATCAAAAATCAAAAGCATAAGAAAACAAGCAATCCTAGTTGTGTTTTTTGGAAGCCTAGTTTCTATCAATATAAAACCCTTTGGGCCTCGGATCTATATGTCATGTGCACAAAACTATTCCAAGTTTCATCCTACAAGCTACAGTAGTGGCTTAAATGAGCATAAGAAAATTATTACAGTGACTTGAATAAGTAGAAAGAGAATTAAATATTTTAAGAATACACCTTATAGACGAGCTTTAATATTTATACACCCAAAAAAAATTAAAATGGAAAAAATATTAACAATTGAAAAGATATGAATTCACCAACTGTCGATACTATAGTTGTTTGGACTGATTATGAATTATTAATTAATTTTGAATATTATAGAAAATTACAAATTCTGAGAGCAAGCATTTTACGATCATTCATATTTGCTGAACAGTTCTAATCTTCTCAGGCATAATCCATTGCTGGATAAATATAACATTTTTCCGCAGGTAATAGATAGGTTCTAATTCATAGGCAGTTTAACAATATATAGACACTAAAGTTTTGATCTCTAAGGCTGATCAGAAATGTGACTGACCATTGTTTAAATTTATCATTGGGAAAAATAACAATGATATCCAGTGTCTTCCCAAGTTTCAGGGACACAGGGATGCAGTTTCAAGAATGGTAAAAATTTAAAAAAAGAATTTCAGATTTTGGGGATGGCTGGAGGTCAGCATGGTGACATCTATTGAAATAATATATAAATATGTATATTTGAATTTTTATGATACAAATTAAATAAAAATTAAACTAACTTAAACTAAAAGAAGCTGGAATTTTTAAATACAATGTGCTGAATTTGCAATGACAATCCATTGATCCAATAGACAAATTTGATAATCATAATATGATTGCCAATTCATCAATCAAAGTTTCAAACTTGAAACTTGTGGGTCACAAGTCAATGCTGGGAGTCACAAGTGACAAACATCAAAATGCCAAAACAAGAAATGCATAATTGCATTCAGCAACAAGCTAAAAATTGGAGTTACAAAAGAATAGATGGAAATCTCAGGAACTGCTCCTTGTCACTAGAACTACTAGTCTCAACTTACTCCTGCAACAAGACTCCAACTAATCCTAACCACACATCCTGGTCTTCATCAATCTTCCTCGGGTCCTCAAGCTCGACATCCCATTGTGCTGCCTGATTCTCCTTGTACTTAGGTTTTTTGCAATCAATGAGATAGACAACAACAAGCTTCTCCAATCTCCTAGGGGTAAATTTGTTCCTCTTAGCAAAGTGGATAACACTATAGGTCAATCAATTCCTCTCTGCAGTAAAGAAACTAAAAACCTACAAGACAAGGTGAATGGAAAGTGTATGCAGCAATCCTGGAGGCCCATTTAGTCAACACCAACCAACTTTTCCTATGCCAAAGTGTCTAACTATCTGTGATGTACTCTTGGAGCCCATTGAGTTCAATAAAAGCTTTGATGAATAAAGTTTCCTCTGTGCTGCTCGTTTTCTAGAGGACCTTCATGAGCCCTTCTTGACCTCCTCATCGTTAATGGGAACTTACCAAACCTTTCTACATACCATTTTGGATTCACTGGACATAGGGCCATACATAAAGGAGTGTGCAGCTTCTCCTACCACTACTGAATGATTGGATGGACATACTGCTAGTCAAATTCTAAAGTGGGGTCTCTCTTACAAAGGGCAACTTTGATCTGGCCAAGCATACCATCTATGCACCTCATAGATGGCAACTTTGATCATTGTATCAGATAATGGTGAAAATAGGGAAGACAATAAATTTGATGCATCTCACATCTAACCAAGATGTATAATTGACCAACAGCTCCTTCCCCCTCTTCCCTTGCTCTATCTTGGACTCCCCCAACCTATTACACTCCTATGTGATGATCATTAGTTGCAAGGGCTCCTACAACTAAAGGATCCTCTCCAATAAAATGAATTAAAACACAAACATGGTCTCCACTGGCTTGAAGAATTCCTTGCTCGAAAAGGAACAAAAGAGAGCTAATGGCATATGGTGTTTATGTAATGCCCCCTCCTCAAAATTAAACTTAGATTAAATAGTCAGAAATATTACTACACCAGTTTGAAATGAGATGCAACTGTAAATAGTCAATGTAAGACAAAATCAAAATCAGCCTAGCATAAGACAACAAAAAGTAATAACAGACCTTTGTCCCGGAAGAGAGAAAAAAGACACCAAATGGAAAAGTAAAGGACAGTGCTTCAATAATTAATATTATGGGATTATAATTAAAGTTTAAGACTCACTTTAATTTTATCAAAAGTCAAGAAGCATTATGAAGAGTTATGTCTATGAAGAAAAGAAAGTAAATAAGAGAAATCAAACGGGAGAAGGATTCATCATCTTTTGAATACATTTAGTATCTAATTATTACTCCTTGTGGAGTGTGGAGTGTGGTTCAGTAACCTAAGGACAAAACCCCTCAAAGCCTGAAATTAGAGGTCAAAAACCTGCTAAGTTCCATTGCTGAGTTAGTGGATGAAAACCCCCTAATTCAAGCAGATTTGGAGACAATTCAAAGACATTTTAGTGAAGATAGATCACTGCAGATTTGCAATAATTAACAGCAAATACAAAGGATAAGTTCCCTCTTTTCTGAAATATATTCAACTGCAGTTTTCTGAAGTTGATATCATATTTATAGTTGACTGTTGCTATAATTGTGAGTCAGATTTTATTATTTAAAGAAAAAGAAAAATTTAAAGGGGACATTACAGTTTGCATTTGAACATTGAGACCTCCCTATCATCTACCATGACCTATTTTACCTCAGCAATTTTTCTGTTGTCCTTCAATGCATAATTTTATTTCAGCCACACAATATAGAGTCCAATAGATATGAAAAATACCCTCTCAATTTTTTATTGATTTTTTCATTTCAAATGCATTGCAACCATGCACCCATTAAGGTTAGCTTCAAACCAAACGATGCAGAATGGTAACTCTAACCAAGAATGCACCCTAAGACCCGATGAGGGAGGAGGGGCGGGCATATGGTCAGACGATCCCTAGGATCTAATTAACTCCATAACTGAATTGATTACAATTGAGAGAGAAGAACTATACTCAACACCAAGAATGTGCACACAAGATCCTTTAGAAGGCGAGGTGCTAACATATGGTGGAGTGTTAATTACAAAACTGAAAGAACTTAGGCGGATAACTAGCCATGAGAGATTTTCCACACTTCCACTAAAATAGTGGGGGGAATGAAATTACAAATAAAACAATTCATCCGTTGTGGCAGGCATCAACTCAAGAGTGGGAATTCACCACTTGACAGTGGGTACAAGAAAGCTTGAACAATTCGTTTCTCCACACTAGTGGTATACCATCCAGCGGTGCTTAATGTGAAATTAAGAAATAATTGCAGCAATAATAAACTGGAACAGTACTACTGTTTACAGTTTTACAATATGAGAAAGAGCTGCAAATTACATGAACATTACAATGATTTCAAAGCACCAAGAAACTGGATGATTCCACGTTAGATATCAACAAAACTTGATGAAGGAAAGACTAGAAATTCAAACTGAAACAAGTCTGATATAAAATCTGCAATTCTGGTAATGAATTACCAGCAACTGTGGCTCACCAAATTGTTCATAACTTCAGCAAATCTCCACCAATTGACATGAAATCAAATGCAACAGCTACTAGGAGTAAAGGCGCCCCTGTTCCAACTCACAAACTGCACCAAAGACTCCATATTTATTTTGCAGCATTCCAAAGTCATTTATGGAAATGTACAGCCTTCAAGAGGGGTGATTTTCTTTTTAAAAATCAGAAACTCATTAATAAAATCTGCAATTCCTTGGAGAGGGTCACCCAAGGCATAGAATCACATAGAGAAAATACCCATAACAGAAATAAATTCATGAAGAGGGCTGCAAGCAAAATCACCAATCAGCCATGTCAATACCAACAACTCCAGAACTGAAACTATCACCAAAAAACTTCAATTGTGAGGCTCAATCTGCTAGTCTGTATGAGAAGCAGCAATAAGGACGAACTAGGTGTTATCTTTCAAACACGAAATTGGATTGTAACTAGGAGGTCAGCATTCCTCGAAGTAAGAATCAAGTTGTCATTTCGACAGCATAACAATAGCATAAACATTGGATGCCAAAAGCTGGAGCAAAGCTTTACTTTTATAGAAAAAGAGATGACTCTTCAAATTCCAAGGATGAGACGCCCAAGTCATTTGAAATATTTTCAAATTCAAAAATATTAAAACTCCTCCAAGGTGGCGTCCAACTTCAAGGCAATTTGAAAACTTTATTAAATGTTTAATATTTCCTTCATGAAGGCGTCCCCCTTCATGGCCACCTTTTAAACACAACTTAAAGTTAATGAGCTAGGCCAAGGGGTCAATTTGAAATTAAAACATTAATGCCTTGAAATATATTATTTCACCAAAATGCTTTTTAAAAGCCACGAATCAAACCCAAGCAACTGCTCCACTGAAGATGACTTACTGAAAAGCTAACAACTGCTCACTGCCAAAATTAGAATTGAAATGCCACAAAACCTCCAAAACAAGGAAACCTTGATTTCACCTCAACGAGCCTACAAGCTTCCGGAATAGGCTGAAATCCAAATGAAAAGCGTAGGGCGAAATTGGGGACATTACAAGATATTCCTATAGATCCTTGTACTTTCCAAAACAATCAACTACCTGAAGAAAGTAAGGACCTTACATGTAACTATTGATAAGGAGGTAGTGTGTAATGTCCATCCACACATCCATATAAGGCCTAAGATAAAGTTTTTGGTTACCTAAAAAGCGTCGTATGGCATTATCATGATCCTTGCGTGATTGGTTTCCCAAATAGAGTAAGTCCTCTAGGCATAGAGTAGGTCCTCTAGGTATATCATCGAAGACTAGGGTATGCTTTTCAAAGATAGCTTAGACATCCACTAGTCAGGATGGATGTGACAATTGATATTTTGGAGAGAAAATTGTGCCACAAATCCCAAAGATACTTGGTTTTAGCAGTTTTTACATTTGGCAAGAACTAACCATCTACAAAGACTTTGCTTGCAAGCCCTGAAGTTCATGCGCCTTTCCTCCTTAAAGAAATGAAGCCATTGGACCCCCAATAGCATATCTGCTCTACCCATGATAATGGCAAACATAAAGTTATCCAATACATAATTATTCACTATTATTTTAATGCTATGGCATTTTTCTAGACAGCTGATTATACCTCCATTTGCAATCATGACTTGAAACCTGAATCAATTAACACTACTACTACTACCTTTTGCTTCTTTAGAAAACCCATGACCTTAAGGGTTTAAAAGTGCAAATGCCGTACAATGATGACAACAAATGGCTGGCAATGGATTAACAAATTCTTCCTTGTGTACATCTTTTGGGTCAAATTCCTCCTCCTACAACTCTCCTTCAATATAGGGTAGTATCTTTTCTGCAAATTTATTCTCTTTACTATATTTTCTATCACACTTAAGCATAATCCTTCTGGCCTTTTTTATTCATGTATTGAAGCGTCAATCTAGTTTATTAGGGAATAAAGTGTGCTAGAGTGCTTCAGACCTTAAAATTAATGATTGATGATCTTACAATGGCCAAATACTTCTCTTCTACTCTTTTTTTCCCTGATGAATGCAGTAGACAAAGATGGAGGGTCAAATGACAAAAGATCATACCTCCTACTTATCAATCATACCTCATGTTGAATGTGATCCCTCAATCTTCCTAAAAATAGGTCCAACAAGTTGTGATCTGAAGCGTCCTTCAACCTCAAACTCCAAGTTTGAGTTGATGAATGCATTCCCCAAATTCATGTCAGTTTGCCAAAGTTTGTTGAGTTGACTAAAGAAATTATCAATCAGATTGCTACCATACTGCAGCAAAAGCTCCTCCACAAAAAAGACCAAGTGATGATAGCATATTTCTTTTCTCACAAAGCCAACGATGGCAAATGAATTAAACTAGTTCTGAAAATTGTGAAGCCATGGTAATCTCCCACTAAGTTGGTGCTTAATAGAATATAAAAAATTGCTCTATTTGACAAATCTAGAAGACTAGTTCATTGCCATTGAATTTACATTCATGGGAACAAAGTTTCTTCACCTGGAATTGTAGCAATTCCTTGTAATGTTGTCATTAGCCTGTCAAGTTTTGTTCCTTTATAAGTTTGCAAATTGTTGAATTCCTCTTTTCCTAACAGATGATGTTAGTAGAATGTACATATAGAGTTTGAGAGAATTAAATGGCACATCCTTCAATGAGTGTATGCTTGTATTTATTATTGTATGGGAAAGTTATGTTGGTAGTTGTAACTTGCATTGTTAGTTACTTTTTAAAAATAAATACCGTGGTGTTAGTGCATCATTAACATGAGCAATAAAATCCTATGTAAACAAAGTGTATTCTAGTATTATAGCTTACATTATATTCTACCTAATACCCCCCCTTGATGGCTAAACGAGAGACAACTCCAAATTTGTTCGAAAATTTGACATAGAGAATAATACCAAGAGGTTTGGCCATTAGATTAGTATACTATTCCTAAATGTGCAGTAGAAGAGAAATATATCATAAATTTCAACCAATTACAGAATGTAGTGATGATGAACCTTAATGTGTTTGGTGTGATATGATAAATTGGGTTCTTCACTAACTTTAAGAATTCCTAATTGTCACAAAGAGGAGGAAAAGGTGTAATCTCATGAAATTGCAAATCACTCAAAAATCTATGTAACCATATAGCTTTGTGATTAGCATTGACAACTGCTCCATACTCTACAATGAAGTTAAAGCTACAATTAATTGAAGCTTACTCCACCACAAAACAACTTTTGAGCCCAAGGAAAAAATATGGCTAGACGTCCCAATCAAATTCCATCTATCCAATCAACCTACAACCATATGTTCTTTGACAGAATGCCAAAGTCAAGACGAGTTTTGACATATTGCAACACTTAGTTTGCTACATGCCGATGAACAAGCTTTTGTTGGGCTAAAAACTAAGAGGTAACTAATAGAAAAACAAAGATCCATTCATATGGATGTAAGATATATCAAACTACCCACCAATTGTCTACATAGTTACTCATCAACTGGTAATGAAATGTAATAGACCAACAAATTCAACCCAACCTCCATGGGTGTATTAGAAGGATTACAATTGCACACCCATACCCATGTTAGTCTCTCCTTAACCCACAACATAAAAATCTTCACATACTTTATGGTCTCCCATGGCTATGTTGAGTTGTTAGATCATTTCAGTTCATGGAATGGTGAATCCATCAGCAACAATGACATTGAATCCTTAAAAATCCTCAATTTTCAGTCCTCTTTTAACCATCAAACCTTCATTAGTTAAATTGCGGGTTGCCCCACTATCAATAAGCACCATGATTCTCTATCCAAACAACACTCCTCAACTTTGAATGAATGATATCTAGGCACTATTCAAAGAGTTGCTAGTGTACCATTGTTTGTGCTTTCATCCTCCATGTTTTTAAGCTTATGTTCCTCTATGGTTGGTTGTGGCTTAGATTCTTATGAAAGTGAATCATCATCACATATTACTTAATACAATGGACTTGGCCCTTGCCAAGACATCTATGGCTAGATACCCATGGCTCCTTATAGGAAAAACATAGCTTCCTTCCTCTATGTTCATTTTTGTTGCAGTCATCTGCCTTCTTTGTTTCAGGTGGTTGGTGCACAATCTTCCTTGGTTGTGAATATGATCCTCCTTTTTGAAATTTACCTTTATGCTACACAAGGGTGGGTGCCTTGGATTGGGATAGGAATTTTCCCTTAAGCATAGATGGCCCAAGTATTAGGGATTTTTTTAGTGCTTCTTTCAAAGAAATGGGCGCAAAAGCCTTAACAATACATTTGGGAGGTTCAAACAAGCCTTCCACAAACAGAAAAATGATTCTTTCTTCAAAATGTTAGGTACCATTACTGCAACTCGCTGAAATTCAACAACATAGGATTCCAAAAAGTGTAGTTGTTTGATACCCACAAGTTCTCTAAAATACTCATCCTCGTCCTTGCACTCAAAGCAGTCCAAGATCGTTTGACTAGAATCATCAAATGTTTGTATAACGCCATGTCCTTACGTGACCAAGCCATGGTGCCACCAATCATAAGCAAATGGAATGTAGCAAATTGAATGCAATGTTCCTCCTCCATAGGATTAAGAGTAAAATAAGTTTGCAATTTTTGCAACCAAGCCTTAGCACACATCTTGTCCTTGCCATCAAAGGTGGGAGCATTCAACTAACCTACTTTTTGTTGCAACATTATATTTTCATTGTTTTTATTGCCATCCAAGATTCTTCTCTTAGAAGTTCTTCTATCAATGATGTCTAGGTAACTAACAAAAGATATTGTATTTTTAAAGGCTTTAGATTTACCTTGGTATTCCTCAAAAACCTTGTCAATTACCTCTACAAGGGAGTATTCAAGCACCTGTTCTTCCTTTGTCTCTTTCGGCAAAAACAAGGGTTTTGATGGCTTCGGCAAGAATTAACCCCAAATTTGTTCTTTGCGTATGTACTCCCTTCTCCTTGAGATGCCTTAGTAAGCTCTGAAATTTTCAAATCTTTTGTAGCATGCAACATCTGCACCATTAGATTTGTTAATCCATCATGGCTTTGGTGTAATCTAATCATGTTCTCATGGAAGAAGTCTACTTCTTCAAATGTTAACTTTTACTGTTCTCTTCCCCCTTCCACCATATCTTCTTTTGGATCTAGACCCTGGAACCAATTTTTCTCCCTTCTTTGATATTTGATCTCTCTTTCATTGGGACATATCCACAAATTGATTCACCCTATAAGCTAGGAAGATCAAAGCTTTAATACCACTATAATGAACCTTAGCTAAAATATTTGTATAAATTACTTAGATTTGAGATGATGTAATGAAAAGAACCAAAATATTCATATAAAATATTTTGATCTAAGATGCCCACATAAAAATTAAATAAATAATTTCACATGTAAATTGGCTAGAACAAAGTGTCTCATTCACACGTTTCATTCAAATGATTACATAGATTTCCTGATATAAATATTTGCTAATAACAAAAACTGCAATAATTACAAATATTCTGAAAATGTCCCAAATGGTGAAGTATCCAAACTGTTGCTTAAGTCCTACAAGTTTGAAGTGCAAATGCAACCTGCATATGAGGTTACCCACTAGAAACCAAAGGGTTTTTGTCCTCTAATATCCAAATCCAAAGACTTTTATCCTTAGATCCAATAATAGAACACAAGCAAGCAAACTAGGGTTTGGGTGTGTTGATGTGATGATAAAAGATGATTGAAACTCATGAAACTGCTCACTATATAGTGTTTGAAGGCCTAGCTTAGGCCCACAAATGCTAAGAGAAGTTTGAAGGTTTTGCACCATTTTATATTCAAATTTGGACCCATTAACACCCTCCCAAGTCCGCAATAGTGATTGGTGAAATCTTTTGTTCAAACAACAAGGGTCCAAGAAAAGGTATGTCAAAAGGCAAGAGTCCAAGGAAACGCATACCAAGAGGATGCAATAGTTGGAGGAATTGGGGATTGAGGGTTGGCGATATCGAATGCATGGGGAAGTGAAATCCCATGGGTTCGCAAACTACAAAGGAGTGGGAGGTTAGAGATTGGGGTTTTGGCACATCCAATAGCAAAAGGAAAGCAAGGAATGTCAAAAAGGTATGATAGTATGAGAAAGTTTGAAATCTCGCCCAAGGCTGGAAAATGACTCAAACATCCTCATACTTAGAGTAAGGGACATTACAAACTTATCATTCAACTTATAAGTGACACCACTTAAATTCCCTATCAATTATTTTGTACATGACAGTGCCCATTTACTTCAAAATCTATGAAATACACTCCAAAACTGGTGGAATGAATCTACATCTTATACAATTCACATTGGAAGACACACAAACCTTATACAATCATGGTATAGTAATAACAAACCTTCAAACCAAGCAATTCTAAATCCGGATGCCTTCCTAAATTTTTCTTCCACCTGTTGTAGATGCCTTTCTCTATTTTTCCACTACCTCACCAAAAAATCTTATGCAATCACATTCTTCAAGAATTTAGGTTTGTACATCATCTATTTGCATGATACGAAGTAGTGAACTCCTTAAGCCTACAAATCTTTGCATTAACAACACAACAAAAAACTTTGTTTCCATACCAATCTTTTGAGAATGAAACTACATGGTAGAATTGCTAACCGCCATAGAAACTACCTAAAGACGCATAAATAACTATTGTGCAAGACAACTACTATGTTGGACAGTGTGCTTGCAATCCAAATTATTGAAACAAATCTATACCTTGCATTGACTAGTGATAGCCCCCCCTTTATATACTATAGTAGGGGGGAGAGCCCTTCTATAGTAGGGCCCCGCCGCTCTCCCCCCTCTCTACAATGGGTATGCGGGGGAGGAGGCCTATCTATAGCCCCTACTATAGAAGGGGGAAAGGGAGTGGGGGGCCAACCTATCATTAAAACCAATCATTTGGAGGGGACTTAACCACCCACCGACTATATCTGGGTGGGTGGGAACTATAGGGTTCCGGGAACAATAGTTGGCGAGGTTTCCCACCCTTTATGTGTCATCCTACCCAAGATCTCCACTTCCCACTTTTTGTCTTAAGTTGTTCAAAGCCAACTACATAGAGATTGAATGTAGCCAAATAGTATCACATACTTCTTTAGTTTGATTTCTTCACACTTCCATGTAGTTTGTAGAAATCTCCATAGGTTGAAATGGTCAAATATTGCACAATCAGTAGAAAATGGTAGCCTAGACAACACATTAATAAGAACCTTGTTTGGCAATTTTAGCAGCCAAAAATTGTGGTATGCGGCACAATAGTCTACAGATATTAAATGCAGCAATCAACAAACATTAAGGCACAACCAATAGAAACTTCATATTCATATGCGTTGGTAGTACATAGATTGCAATCAAAGCGACTAGAACAATTGAAACTAATTTGATAACTGCAAATAAGGCATGGTGGAAGAGATTATATAGAAAGGTTAAAAAATATTGACAGAAACTCACAAGATTACCACATTGAAATCCTTATAGAAAGAATGAACATTCACAATAAGAATGAATGTGCTAAAATTTTGACAATATATACTTGCACTTCTACAAACAAACATGGTTAGCTATCTACAACTTCCTCTTCATCCTTCTCCAACCAAGCTCTAATACTAAGTGAAATAAAAGCAAATAAAAAGATTCATAATGGAGAAAAGAAGAAGAACAAGAAGAACAAACACATGTATGCAGCAAATTCCATATTCCTCCAAGATATCAAACCAATGTGTCATGTCCCCTTTTATGAACTAAGGAAATAATTTAATAATTTGTTGCCTAAAAAGTAACTTTAATTTTATAAAAAAAAACTTACATTTTATTATTAAATTATAAAGTACCTCAAAGTGATTTTATAAAGTGTTTTAAAATAGGGGCTTATGATGTTTTCATAAGTGTCACTAAGACAAAGGGGCAAATTCAAATATTAAATTATAAAGAAAAATAATTTCTAGAGACTTCTTGAGCAAGCTAAAAATAGCAAACATATGACTATAAAAGGAGTTGGGCTTGAGGAAAATCATCCGTTGCTTGTTGCAAAAAAACCCTTGCTTGAAGTTTGAACATCTAGCATTCAACTTTTGTCCAAAGGATGAAAACTCTTAGTATTGAAAATGGAGGATGAAAAACCCCCATAGGTTTCCAGATTGGATTTGGAGACAAAAATCCTCTTATCCAACAGCCAACCAAAACTTTTCCTTTTTCTTCTCTTGTATTGCAAGTTCCTTGAAGAAGAAATCCTCAAATTATAGCTTCTCCTATGATATCTTCTTATTTTCTATTTTCTTGTCATTTTATAATTTATATTAATAAATCAATTAATTTTTCTATTAGTTGTATTATTCTTCTTTTTGGAATCTTGTCGTACTTCCTTACTCCTTTTGCTATGCGTGTAGGTGTATATTTTTTTAGTAGAGCTATGCATTTGTTTTTTTCAACCATATGGGATGGCAGTGCATCACACAAACATCCTTGCAACGCAAGTGTCCATGCAATGAATTCCTTCAACTGCAGGTTCCTTTGTTCTTGCATTTTTCATTTTTGTAATTGAAAAGCCATTTCACTTTTTTTGTTTTCAATTATTTTAACCAATTTAGATCTACAATTGTTTTAGCTTAGCTTTCTACAACATTCTTTTCATTTCAAAAGTCAAAACACTGTAAAGAGTTAATAAGCATAATCTAAACTATCTATTAGTTTAACAAAACCTAGGTTGGTTAACTCTAGTATAATAGTCTGAGATCACTCTCAAAGAAAGTTGTGCTTTCTTTAGTAGAGTTTAATTTCACCTATTATACTTTCCAACATTACATGCATTGTAGCAATGTGTGGCTTTCTGCCAATAAGTTAGTGTCCCAATCATCACATGCTCTCACCTTGCCTACATTGGGATCTTGGTGATCAGTAAGTGTGAAGTTTTATTCATTTCATTATAAATTTGAAAAAATCCAAAAATTTCAGTTACGGGACATTACACAATGTACAATAGTACATATAAATACAAAAAAGTAGTGTAACCACCTAAGTCACCATCCCTTAATTGGGTGTGATTAATTATAACCTAAGTTACTAGTCCTAGTACGAGTGGGGGTACAAGTACAACGGTATGGAAAAAATCCGTGGGTATGGGTACAGGTTTGGCAATATCAATATCAATATATATATATATATATATATATATATATATATATACTCATAATTGCCAATAAACAAAATATATATTCATAATTTCTCATAAATTCATAATTCGATGATTTATCAAATCAAAATGTCACTACACAATGAAAATTACAATCAATATTTAATACTTTTCGTATTGCTCTTCATCAAAAGCCTCAAAGTCAACATTTGGTTCAATTTCATTTGAATCAGAATCAATTGGAGTGCCACTCCCACTAGTTGTGTCACGTGCTAAAGCTGCCACATCCATAGAGACTTTAGTAAGCTGTGCAACTATAACATCTAAATGAGCACACTCACAATTTAGATCCCAATTCTTTGTCACCACGTCATTGTATTCGGTTGTCTTATGTTACAAGAGACGAAGGTTGGAGTGTACAAAGACCAAATTCTTGGCTTTTTTGCACTCAAATGGTTTCACTTAACCGAGTGGATGAAGAGTATGTACTCTCATTCCGCTCAGCTGAAAAGAACTCGCAACCAATTGAATTTGCATACAACATTTAGTATTTAATTTTATAAATATAAAACATAAATTATAAAATTATATTATTGTAAAATATAATATATAGCATAATAGTAGCAAATGAAAAATGAGAAAATTCAAAAATAAAAAGGTACATACTTGAGAGAATTTTAATGGCAAGAGGCTGCAAGTAAATAGAGCCTTGACCATGCAGGTACCACCATTCATAAGCATATTTCATGTATTTGTCTCGAAGAGCGGAAACATCATGATTCCTTGAAGATATGAAGTGGCCAAACTCACTCAAGACAACACTTTAGATGTCTTCGTCTGGAAATATCCTTCTAAATGCAGTCTTGTAACTAGTAGCAACCTCTTCATCCCTATATGGTGGCACCCTCCTCGGCAAGGAAAGTATCTCTTTGCTATATGTTATACCCAAAATGAAATTTTTGGCATTCTGCTTAAATTGAGCTAAACAACGTAAAAATGCCATCTAAAGTATGTTTTAGGTCAAACCAAATATGAAATCCTTGTGGGTTTCTGTCAAGGAACCTATGGTTAAAATTTTGAAAAAACGAAAATTAGGGTTTTACACCCCTATTTTTATGGAAACCCTAAAAAATAGGACCTTCCCGGAAATGATTGAAAATAATTCTGATAGGCTTAATTGCCTTCACGATCACACTGATCAAGTCAGAATTATCAAAAAATATGTTTTACTCTGGTGGGTCTATTTCTATTTTTCAGGAACAAAGTTAGGAGCTCCGCAGCCATTAATGGCAGATTGGCCAGTACCAGGTGCTGAAAGCTAAACCTCAAAAGCTTCAACGAAGAAACCATGGCGGAAAAAGATAAAAATGATGACGTTCAACGAAGGAGATTCTCAAAACGGAAAAGGCCAAAATTTGGCTAAGTCTGGAAGGTGCACGTTTTGTCTACCAAGGCAAAACATAGTCTACAGTGGTTAAAAGCGCCCCTCTTGAAGAAAGGCGCCCTTGAACCTTAGAGGGCAGATCAAAACATCTGGCAGTGTCAAAACAGTCGTCCTCTTCACTTTCATACTAGCTCGACAACGAAACAATCAGCAAGATTATCTGATTCAACAATCATTGACCAACCGTCAGCGAAGTATGGAGGATCCATTGACGACAGAAGTGCCAAATCTGAAAGCTTCAAGGTAAAAGCGCCCCTGCTGGCCAGGGGCGCCCCTCAGTTGCAGACATCAGATGAATCCAAGAGCTGTAGCTTTATACATGATATCTTTCCAGCTTCCTCCCGGCTACGTGATCAATCTAACAGCAAGTCCACAAGACACACCAGACGATCACGAGACGAGATCAAGCAGAAAAAGCCAAATTTGAAAAACTGGAAAGATAAGCCAGAAAATGGCTAAGGCATGGCTAAAAGCGCCCCTCTCAAGGAAAGGCGCCCTTTCCTAAAGGTGTCCAGATTCAGCCGGAATCTTCACTACCTCCCAAGACGACCTTCTCAGCTATGACCTATCTCGTCAGCGAGACTATCAGCAAGAACTTCCGACAAATCAATCGACCGATGAAGAAGGTCAAAGGCTGGCAGTCCACAACCAAGATAAAACTAGGCAAAAGCTAAAAGCGCCCCTGCTGGCCAGGGGCGCCCTTTAGTTTGGAGGCCCAAAACTTGCCAGCTGCCACTGCAAAGTCAGGCATCGTGAACAAGACTGAACCAGCTACCCGACACATCATCAAGCAGAATCATCTGATTCATCAAACATCGGGAACGTCAGATCAAAGCAAAGAGGGTCTGAAAAGGTCAAAACGAAGAACGAGTCAGTGAAAATTGACTAAGGCATTGTCAAAAGCGCCCCTTTCAAGAAAAGGCGCCCTTCTTTCTGGAGGCCTAAACTCAGTTTTCTGAGCTAACCTCTCCCAGGCATATCTAATCACATTGATCCTGCCTCAACAACAGAACTGTCAGATACTGCTCGAGATCAACTGAGCAACCTGAATCGAAGATCAAACAGGAGCACTTCAGCTTGCAAAATAAGCAAAAAAGATCAAACTCAAGGTTGGACGCCTAAAGGAAAGTCAAACAGAAATGTTGACTTGAGTTAGCAAAATTTGGAGCCAAAAAAGAGAAAAACACTCCACAATCAGTGGAAATCATCTTTTGGAACTCCAAATCAGGACTGAATGATGAGTTATCTTCCATACTTTGTGGATCTTAACCCTAATTGCTTTATATTCATGCTAGGCGTCCCTTTTCCTCATTATTCTTTTTTGCAGGTTGAAGGATAAAACATCAAGTAGCTCCCAAGAACAAGTTTTCAAGATCTGGCAGGGGTTTTGAACGGATCTTCAATATTTTTGAAGATAATTGGCAGTAAAAGCATTCTTCTCCCAAGATTGTTTCCAGAGACAGATTATTACAAGTGGCAGTTTATAACTTCCAATCCATCTTCTGTCTATTTCCTCTACTTCTGTCTATATTTCTTTTGCATGTCACAGGAAACGACAGATTTTCACAGATCTGACCAACTGGGTATGATCAGCACAGCTTTTTCAACAAAACCCACATGGTAGATTTTTTCAGAAAAAGTAGCCCTGCTGCCCCTATTTTTTAGGGTTTCCGGAAAAAGTCATAATATTGAAAAACGGACAAACTGGGTTTGTTTGGCTCTGAAGCACGAACAAAACCCATGTGTTAGATTTTTTCGAGAAAAATCACTTTCTGGTGCCCTTGCTGCCTCTGCCACCGAAGGGCTCTTGCATGTCAAAGAAAAACTCGTTTTTTCGAATTTCTGACGATCTGGGTCTGTTTAGAAAATCATTCTTAACAAAACCCATGTCTCAGATTTTTTCGTAAAAACTACCCCCGGCGAGGCTATTTTTAGCATTTCCAGAAAAGTGTCAGAACAGGGTCAAGTGCCCAGTCAATATTCAAGGTTTTCAGAATGCAGTACTCTCAGGTACAATACAAGACCAAAACAGTCTTATACCATGATTACCTGAAAACGACTGATACAGACTTATGGCAGAAAAATCCAGAGGTCAGTTCTGAAGACTTGGAGGGCATGAATCAAATCACATTGCAGAACATCGAAGAATCCGGTTTGTTTCAAGCAGCATCTATTCCAATCACCTTACAAAGCATCGAGCTTGTAATTGCTTGCATTAAGCATTACAACCCGACTACAAGAGAGATCCTGTCAGTTGACGGGAGGGTGATTTGCAGCTTGAAGCCAGTAGACATAGAGACTTGTTTTGCAATCCCACCATGCCCTACCAAGAAGGTCATATCAGTGACAGAATGCGAAAAGGCATTCGAGGCTTCAAAAGACAAGTGTTCGCTTATAATGGCTGAACATTGGCTGAAAACAAAGAGGAACAGTTTGCCCAGAGTAGTTGGTAGAGGAGAATTCAAAGACGAGTACGGAGTGCTAATCACCCTACTCAGCAGAGTCACTGGACAAGAGGAGGGAAAATCCTTCCAGCCGTGGATGTTCTACATTATTGGCAAGATAATCAGCAGAAAAGAACGTTACGACTGGGCCTCCCTGATCAGTGACACACTCCACCAACAATTCACCGGATTTCTAGAAGAGCACCGTTTCCACATGTGTTCATACCTGGTCTACCTGATAGCCTTCCAAGGCGATTTCAGAACATTAAACACTGTGGGAACCCTGGGTGTGCAAAAGGTACAAGAATACTTTCCTCGCTTGGAGTTCACTCTAGCGGAAAGACATTTCAAAAGAATAAATGACCTTTTTACTATGCACACCGTGCACGAGCTAGACCATGAGATGCACGTGCGTATTTCACCAGCAGCTAAGGCAGCAATGGTGGACTGGGCGGATTGGTTCATACAATTCCCCACTTTCACCTACATACGCGTGTATGGCTATAATGGCCACCCCGCCATGATGCCACGTTACCCCTCAGATAGGGTAGTGTTCATGGAATTCCTGAGGCAATTGGCCGATGTTCACTCTTACCTTCGCGTAAAGAAAAAGGCTGCAGTGAACTTTCCTCTTCAGATGGGACTCTACAGATGCAGAACAGCAGCTGATGCAAGGTTGATAAGCCAAGAAATAGTGAGATTTAATCTCAAGTACCTCATCGACAGGAGGCCATCCTATGACCCCAGAGGCATCTTCGCAGCTCACCTTGAGCAAAGATCATCACATGAACCTTTCATGGAAGATTTTTGGGTCAACTGCGAAGATGAGTTCGAAGTGAGAAGAAGGAACCATAGCAGATTCAAGCTCTCACAGATTGCAGAATTCATGTCAGAAGACATCGAGGGCTTATCTGAAGACGAAGGAGAAGTTATTCTTTCTTCCTTCTTCACGGGTCTAGTAGATTCACAACCACTCGGCAAGGTAGACTGGTACGCGAAAGAGAGTACGTCTATTGAGGAAAGAACGGGTAGAGTAGTTCGACACAGTCAACTCTACCTGGACAGTAAAAGGACAAGGAAGGTAGTACTTCCCCGATCAGAGCCGCCAGCGGTTCAGTCTACACTACCTTCCACGTCTAGGAGGAAACCCAGACAGAAGAAGATGAGCTTTCCTCCAGAAGGAATGCGGATGTCAGGAAGCACATGGGGGAGAAAAGGAATTGCCAGCACAAGCCGGCAAGAGGTACAGGTGGAGACAGCCACCAATTTGCCTGAGACAGTTGAGACCGCTGCAACTACACAAGAACCAGTGATTGAAATAATCGCTGTAGAGGCGGAAACCATTGTAGAAGAAGTTGTAGCAGAAGCGGTGCCAGTGATAGAAACAGAGCCACCATCTTCACCACCATCACAGAGGTCACAAAGTCCTATTGATTTGGACTCGCCACCACGAGACATTGCCACGGCACAGTCTCGTTCTTCTAGCATTCAGGGGACCTATGTTCCTCCTCCCAGCGATGCTAGCCGAGATTCTATCTGGCTGGAAAGCTCGCTTGGGAGAAAGAGGGAGAGGCCTTCATATCAGCTTGACTTCTCTGAATTCCATCATGCCCCACAAGACATGCCGGTAAAGAAGTTGAAGAAGCAGACACATGTAGAAAAGAATGCAGAGAACGAGGTCATCATAGAGACTGCTGCCCCACCTGAAGACAAAGATATACATAATGTGAGGGTTGAGGATTTCACGCTTTCAAAGGTGAACCTTGGAAAGACCACTCGACAGGTGGAGGCAGACCTTCTTGGAATTGCCTCGGCGAGTGTCAAAGAAAGGATGACAAAAGATGGACAAGACAAAGCAGCCTTGAAGGCTGAAATCCGTCAGCTAAAGTTGTACATTTCTAGTTTGATACATGACACTCCAAACTCCTCGGCTTTGCCTCAAGGACTGTTGGATCTCCCAGCTGAAAGGAACCATCATCAGTTGATTACATACGGTAAACACTTGAGACGTCAAGTGGATGAGTTTGTTGTCAAAGGGCGGTGTGTGTTGACAGAAGCATATCAGCTGAGAGACAGAGCACATGGACTTCGATCAGAAATCCAGAAGTCAGATATAAAGGCAGCTCAAGAGAGGCCGAGAGAGGAGGCGACAGTTGCTGATTTGCAACAAGCATATGAATCAGTTACGACCACAGAAAATAAACACCATCTCTTTGAGTGGAAAGAACAGGTGGCATACAAGGTGAGAGCCTATGATGCCAACTCTGTGGAGCTGATTGACTATAGACGCTTCGTCGCCAATATTATCAACTTCGCAAGAACGTTGGTAATATCCTTCCCGGAGTTAGAATATCAGCGGGAAGGAGGAGAATATGTGGAACTTGAAACCGTGCAGACACGATTCCAGGATGTCATCCGATCTTCATTCCTTGAAGATCCCAATGGCTGCAAATTAGCCAAAATTGCAGCCATGTCTGTCCAGTTAGATGAAGCAGCTGCCCAATGCATAACCTATCATCAGCAGCTTACGACGGGTGAAGAAATGCTTAGACGCCACATGGTCATCTTGAAGAGCATTAATTGCCCGGAGGCCGAAGAGGTCAATGACTGGATAGAGACTTTGTTGACCAGTGGTGAAGAGGTGTAAAGCACCAAGGGAGGACGTCCTACCCTCCAAATAGCATTAATGATGACTGAAGTCAACTTGATGCCCCTTTCCAAGTTGACTCCAGATCTCCACAGATCATGCATGTCAGATCCCACTAATCTAGGATGTCTATTTGACTCCCACGATTTGTGGATCTCAGATTTCCTCAAAAGGTGGATGTCTATTTGGAGACACATTTGTAACATAAGTTCACTTTTAGTTAGGTGTCAGTCAACTGAGGTAGACTTCCAGTTTGACTTTTGTTTAGTTTCAGTTAACTGAAGTAGATTTCCAGTTAACTGTTTGCTCACCTACATTTAGACATAGAATAATATCTTGCTGATTGGCAAGAACTGTTTGTTAACTCAAGGAGATTTTAGGGTTGCCTACTCCTTTGAGTTCCTATAAATAAGAGCCTTAGGTTCTTTATTTGTTTAACCTTTATTTGCTAGCAAAATTGCTGCGCCACTGTTGCCAGAGTTCGCTTGTTTATATCTGTTCACTCTTGGATGAGAGTTCGTTGGTTGATCGCAATTGTGCATGATTTCGTGCCTTTGCTGTCCCGACCTTTGTAATTCTTTGAAGAATCTTAAAGAATAAATCAGATGGTGCAAGCTTGATTGATCTAATTATTTGAGTTATTCAAAGTCTTGTTTTTAAATAGTGCATTGTTTCAATCTCCTCCTTGGACAGGTGTCGTCGCCTCCTTGGATATTTTGTCATCAATCATTATCGTTTGATGTTGTTTAATGATCTTTCTTGCAGCCTAGACTTTGGACAGGTGTCGTCACCTCCTCGGGAATCCTGTTAGAAAGGCCATCGTTCCTTGTTGTTTCCAGTGAGCTGCTTCCAAGCCTATACCTCGGATAGGGGTTCCTCCTCCTTGGCAAGTCTCAGATCCAGTTTACCGTAACGAGTGTTTGCTTGTATCGAGCCCTATCTTGGTATATATCCGAAGGTTCAGAGCCTCGGCCATATTCCATTGAGACGGAGGATTCAAGTGATCCAACCATACCATTTCGCTCCTATGCCCTCATGCTCTGTTTTTCTTGAGGAGGTAGGATAGTTTAGAAGCTTAGTTAGTCGTAGTTAAGATCTGCGGAAACCAGAGAAAAAGCTTAGCTACGGCGCATTGGTTTATGCACCCTTGTGTCCTACCGCTGAGTAAAAAAGATAGGAAATCTTAGTACACCCCTTTTTTACAGTATAAAATCAGCAAAGAGAGATCTTCCTCTCTATAATCCGAAGAGCATGTACTAACACACTTGCAATAGCTGTCCGTTTCCAATAAGCACTCCAGAGGTGCTAATTGAAACGCCAACACTATAATACTTTGGTGACAAAGCAAATGCTAAGAGATGTAAGGGTGTGGTCATCATGTTCCAACGATCAATGAAGTAGAGAGGATAATGAGGAATCTAGGTAGCCTTCCAGATTTAGCAAAATCCAATTGAACCAAAATGCATTCACTAACTAAATGACAAACATTAACTCCTCAGCATCCATTTTGCTTTACAAAAGAAAGAAAATGGCAAGAGGGCATCATTAGTTAGAAGCAAGGAATAAAACACACGGCTATCAATAAAAGTGAGGACCTACTGAATGGAAAGCAAACTCGTGATCTCATCTTATTGGTGGTGGCCAAAGGCTTATTCAAATGCCATCTGAGAGCTCTATTCTAGATGGAATTTAAGTCAACAGTAAACTACTCAACCCTAGGGGGACTGCCCACAAAAAGATATTCTTATTCTATGCTTTCCAAAAGAAAGTCATTTGACCATTCAAACTTACAACAAGCAAGTTAAATTCACTATCATTGTAATTGAATCCATTTTAGAGTGACACTCTTTCAATTGTAGATAAGTTTTCAAGAGTTATATACTTTGTATTGGCTAATGTTTATTTTTTTAATAGATATATTTAAATGTTCACTTTTTAAAAAATTAGTTTCTTTATATTTGTTTACGTTATTCATAGGTATTTTTAATTTCTTTGTATTTTAAAACAATAAAATATTATTTTTTATATATATTTCTAATTTATCTTAGGCCCTAAATCTTCTACAAGATCTTCCTAGATCTCTTATGCATATACACATTTGTTAACAGAACTTTCCTTTTGCACAAAGAATCTATTCCATCTTTGTATCATTTTCTATACATCAGGGGTTCAAGGCTAATAATAAATACAAGCTCCCATTTACCCTAGTGTAGACACCTAAATCTGCTCGTACCTGACCACACTTAATTTTAGTTTATCTTAAGCCATTGATTAAATAAGTTATCCATCCTTTATCCCCCGCCTTAAATTTAGTTAAGTCTAGCCTTATCCCCAAAATCCTCCAACTAAATCAATTTATCAATTCTCAATTAATTAATTGATAGGCTAATTAATCCCCACCACCTTTTTTTCCAATATTTATTTCCACTTTATCCCTCAATCCTTGTCCATTTAATCCTAGTCATCGAATCCATTCACATGGATCACAATTTAAACTTGTCATCATGTTACAAGTATCTCTCCCACCTTTATCCTCTCACATGTGAGAGGATGCAAAAGTCAAACTTATCTTTGACACCTTTACCCCTCTTGTGACATTTGTTACAAGGCTAAGCCTCAATCCAAACCCTAATTATCAATCAATTTCAACCATCCATCAACCAATACATCTTGAAAAGTCTATAAATTGAAGGCCTCTCATCCCATTTGAGAAATTCATTCTTATGCTATCTTTATGCTGCTGCATTTTCTATCTAATTCATCTTCATCATATTTTTATGTTGTTCATTTGATCTTTCATCATCTCAATCCTACCATCATGCTATTGATTTCATAAGCAACATCAAAAAAGCACATCAAAAGAGTATTCGGTGCAATCTACTTCATCTCTATCTAAAGAGAAAGGAGTAAACAAGGTAAAAGGTTCCATATTGCTTTGAATCTTTATGTTATTACCCTTGTTCATTTTCATGTCTTTTTTTTGGCATGTCTGGTGAGACCCATCCCCAAATCTAACATTTTTGTGAGTTTTTCTAATTTTTTTGTCATAGGTTCCAAATATGCACTGTGTTTTCACACTTGCATTTCCAAATTCATGCTTACACACTGTGTTTTAGCGCTTTTGTTTCCAAAATCGCACTTTTTCTTTGTGTTTTAGCGCTTCCATCTCCAAAACCACGCTTTCACACTATTTTTAGTGCTTTTGCTCACAGACTTGCACTTTCACCTTTGGTTTCATAGATTGTGCTTCCATTTCACAAAATGGTTATTTTGCTTCACAGAATGGCACCTACAATCTAGATCAGCACTTGTACACTTGAATCAGCACCTTTTGCAAAAATTAGCATAACTTTTGACTACTAATTGGATTTTTGACTTCTTATAGATGTTGGAAAGTTGATTTGGAGCTCTACACAATGGACTAAGTCACTTTTAAAAAATTGGCAATATACATAAGGTAAAACCACTTGAAAGTCATACTTTTGTTTCTACAAAACTTCAAATGCTTAGAACTTTTGCATATGACATCCATTTTAGCAAACTTTTTTTTAAAATCTATTAGCAAATCATAAGGAATCTATTGGTAACCTCCATTTTTATTGCTAATCTTGTTTGAGTGTAGCCATCTTCGTTAGTCCAAGACTTTTTTTTGTGAAACTACTAACACATTTGTAGTTGTAGCTATGTTTGTCCAAGGCATTATCATTTCACTAGTCTTAGTTGCACACTTATTTTTCCTAAAGGTTAACGAACATTGTTTGTTGTGTCTTTGGGTAAGTGATGTGTATGCTTTCCTCTTTCATCATAGTGCGATCTTAAGGATCAAAAACATCACTTACTCTCTTTTATTTTCATTTTTATCCCAAGGAACCCAATGTGTCTATGCTCTCGCCTTGCACTTCGTGCAATTTTGGGTGACTAAAAACACTTGGATCGTTCCTTTTAGGGGGCATGCCTAGGGATTTGATCATCCTAGGGGATGACTTCAACTCTTGTGTTCCAGCAGAATATAAAGAGCAGAGGGGAATCAAAAAACACCCCTCTTGGAAGTGGAATTTTGCCAATCTTGGCTAAGCCCTCAATAACTTTATACCTTGGGGAAGTGAAAGTCAAGAATGGGTTACCCTCTCCTCCCAACTATTTGGCATTTTTCCCTTTCATCTACAGATTTGGCCAAACATACCCTTAGGTATTTAAAGGACTCCCTAGCAACTTTGTTCATCCTAGATTAAGACCTTTCGGCCCTTACTTAGTGAGATGCAAGGGATGTGTGTCGTACTCTAAAGTTACTCACAAGTACCTCCATGTGGTGAGATAGAGCTAGCCTTGGGCAAGGCTTTCTCCTCCAAGGTAAGGAGTGTATAGGTATTACATGACCTTGCATTCCCTAACTATCCGTTCACAAGTAGATGGTATTAGCCTTTGGTTGAGAGCCTGTTGTACCCCAAATTAAAAAATTTGCTACACTTAGGCATTTTGAAGAAATGAGTCAAAATCTTGTTAAATTCGTCAAAAAAGTCAAAATTGAGGTTTGCATGTCTTGCATGAGGGTCAAAAACCTAGAATTTTCAAAATCTGACGATCTAGGTCAACTCAAAGCAACCAAATCAACAAAACCCAGATTTCAGTTTTTCAGCCCTAAATTTTAGGAAAATTTTTATTTTTAGCAGTTTTCTAAAAATAGAAACCTTTTTCTGGGTTTTTTTGGGTTTCTTTTGAAATGGATACTGGCAAAATTTTCTAAAAGTAGAAAGTTTGGCTTCTAAGGTTGAGACTGATTTTGATTGGCTCAAAATACTTCCTCATCAGATTGGTGCAGTCAAAATCACAAAAAGATCTGTTTTGCCCTAGTGGGTCTCTTCTGCTTTTTCAGAAACTTTTCAGGAGCACCAAGGTCATCAATGGAGGTCAGTCAACTGCGAGGTGTCAGAAACAAACATCCAAACATTGAACAGAAGCTGCTAATGGCGAGTGTGCATGAAGAGCGGAAAATGGAGAAAGGAAGATGTGAATCTCGGAAAATGCAAAATTTTGGCTAACACTGGAGACTCCAAGTGCCCCAGCTCAATCTAGGCGCCTAAACCTTCATGCCTTAGAAAAATTTCATCTCCGGTAGACAGAGCAAAGGCAAGCATGTCAAACGAAGGGAGAAGTTGAAAATTGCAAAATAAAAACTAACTCTATCAGTCATGGGCACCCCTGAAGGAGATAGGCGCCCAACTTTTCAAGGCACCAAATGTCAGAGTTAGGGTTTCTACCTCTAGACCATTGTTGCTCAGAATCCTCTTAGCTCCGCAGTGAATCCTTCAGCACAGTCATCTGATCATTCAGTCAACCAGAATCTCAGATCGAACGAAGAAGTCTTGAAAAAGTAGCAAACTGGAAAGGTTGAAAATCTCATAAAAATGACTAAGTCTGGGGGTGTTGGCCGCCCCGGCAGTCAAGGTGAAATGTTCCCCAACAAATTTTTTCAATTTAACACATCAATTTCACCCGTTAACATTAGGGAAATCGTAAACCAACTGTTGGAATGTAACCCTACACCAAGAATGTACACCAAGATCCCAATGACGGGCGAGGTGTGAGCATATGGCGTCGGGGATCGTTAGCTTGAAACCAATACTGAAAGTAACCCTACACAAGAATGTACACCAAGATCCCAATAACGGGCGAGGCGTGAGCATATGGCATTGGGGATCATTAGCATCCAAACTAAAAGAAGTACAATGCTGGAAAGTAAATATGCAACTCGACCACTTATTCAGCGGGAGTGTATTGACGGCTCAGCCGATCAGCAATATGAGAAATGCAACTCAACAACTTATTCAGCGGGAGTGAATTACAATACTGAAAGTAAAGTGCTGAAAGTAAAAGACGGCGAGGCTTGTCTCTTCCACTAACGTGGAAATACAAAGAGTTTGCAAAAAGAAGAAAGTGTTGATCAGTACTACTGAAACAGTTTACAATGAGAAGAAGAAACTGCAATATCCAAGTATTAGAGATATCCAAGTAGCTGAAAATATTATCAATCAATCTCCAACCTTCAAAACTCATCAAATATGAAAAACCACTCCAAAAACCCCAACTTCTACGAACTGAAATATTAGACCAGCAACTATGAGATTCACTAAAATATTCATAACTCACTCAAATCTACTCCAAATGACATGAAACAAAATGCACATGACCCCTAGAGAGATGGTGACCAAGCTAGGACTGAGAAACAACTGCAAACTATAGTTATTTATTTTTCTAAAGTTTTCCAAGACTTCCCAGGCAGAAGTGCGACTTGGAGAGAAGTCGACTTGCAAGATAAAATAAATGGTTCCACGAAAAAATCCCAAAACTTGCACAAAGGGGCGCCCTATGCCAAGGAAATGAATGGGCCAATACCCAGAAGCCAACAAAATTCACCTAAAGAGCTGCGAATGAAAACCTACTTCAGCCACACCAAAATCAGCAACATGAAAAACTGACAAACACATCAAAACATTAGAAAACATCATAGGACCCCATTACAATAAGCTCAATCTGTCCTTCTGAATAAAGAACAGTCTTCTCACTTAGCTAGTTGCTATATTTCAAGCAAGAAACCAAGTCCAAGCTAGGAGGTATGCATTTCTCGAAGCAAACCACTCACCATTTCGGCAACATAACATTATAATTTCTTCATGGATACCAAACAAAGAGCCCAACACTCTTATTTATAACATTTCCTGCTCCAAATTCAAATTCAATCTCCCTCCAAATGGATGCCAATACCAAACTCAAATTCACAATGCCAAATTATGTCATTTGTATTTCATTTCTCCAAGTCGTCCTCCTCCAAGAAGCATTATACTTTATTAAAATGTCAATAAAGTATATTATGGCGTCCAAAATAATAATAAAGTGAAACACTTTATTAAACTAATTTAATTCCTCCAGGCTAGGTGTCAAAACAATAAAGTGAAATATAAATATAAATGACCACTTATTTCTCCAAGGCGTTCAAATGTGCCTTAAAAATATTTCACTTAAACATTATCTCCTCAAATATTTAACTTGCCAAATTAAATACCTCAAAAGTTGGAGACCAAACACAATATACTGCCCTGCTAGATATAGCCATAGTATCAAACTGTTGAACACCTACCAAAAATAGCCTCTGCACTGAACTGTTGAACTGCTGCTAAAAATAGTACTGCCAAAAATAGCACCAAGGGTGTTGGAGACCAAACTGCTCAAACCGACCTGCCAGATATAGCCACAGAACTGAACTACAGAAACCCTGCTAAAAATAGAACTTACTAAAAATAGCATACTGCTAAAAATAGTAAGTTGTTCCAAACTCATTTTAACCACAATCCGAGCAGCTGTCGTACTTACTAAAAATAGTAAGTCCGAAAAAGTTGCCTGATGCAATTGCATGTCATACCACTGTGAAGCTTTTTAAAAACCCGAAAGGAATCCAAAATCCAAACTGCCAAACTTCAACATGCAAACCCCTGAATCCTCAAAAGAAACCACCAGGCAGCCGAAAACCCTAATTTTGCCTCCGACTAGCCAACGGGCATTTGGGGATAGGCTATCAATCACTGGAGAGTGCAGTGCTAAAAATGGGGATATTACACAGGGGCGCCCAAGGATTTGAGTGCTTAAAAGATAAAATTAGGGTTTGCAGTCCCTAACAACTCTTCTTCAGATTTAGTCCAGCTCTACAATGGATTCAACGGCGAGCTTGTCAGATTTGTTAATCATCAGATATCACAGAATAATCAGAGGGGTAAAATCGTGCAAAATGAAGAAAGTCAAAAGCAAAGATGAAAATTCCCAAAAATTGACTAACTCTGGTAAAGATAGGCGCCCCTGGAGGAGATAGGCGCCCAAGCTTTTGGGGTCCTAAACTCAGCTTCAGATAATGTTACTCCTAAGAGACCCCTCTCGAAATCCTTCAAGTTATCCAACGAATCTAGCCGTCAGTCTATCGGAGCTTTGGATCATCCGAAATGGCCAGATCATCTAAAAGAGAGGAGATAAGCTTGAAACTTGAAAAACGTAAAAAAATTGTTAAGTCTAGTGAACATGGGCACCCCTAGAGAAGATAGGTGCCTAGGGTTCTGAGGCCTCAAATGGCAGTTTCAGCAGTTGCAGTCTCCAAGATCATCTCGTCAGATTCTGCCAAGCTACGCAACAGAGCAGTCGGTCAGTTCATCAAACCTCCTGAACTCCCGGAGTTGTAGATTCATCAGAAGGTCAAGAAAACACAAAGTTGAAATTTTAAGAAAAATGACTAACACTGGTGATCATGGGCGCCCCTGCAAGAGATAGGCACCCAACATTTTGAGGGGTCGGATGAAGCTTTTATGAAAAGTTGCCTCCAAGACAACTTCGTTGGGTTTACTCCAGCTCCACGATGAGATCCTTCGTCCAGTACACAGGATTCACTAAGCACTCAAAAATCAAAGATCAAACCAAGGGCAAAATCAAGAAAATTTTGAAAAAGGTGAAGAAAATGGCTAAGTATGGAGAGGAAAAGCGCCCTAGGAGGAGAATGGCGCCCAAGGCTCAATGCCTTAGGAAAATTTTCAAAGTTTTCATCATTTGGCGTTCAAACAACGTCTACATTCAATGAACCTGCCCGGGATAAGCTCCGAAGGATTTAAAGCAAACGAAAGCAGATTTTCTCAAGCCACAACTTATTTAAGGAGATTTTGTCTTTCATTATTCATTTTTGCAGGTTGGAGTCCAGAGCAAGAAGATTTTCTCTTTTTCCTCAACGAAGATTTGAAGACCGAAACGACATGCTTTTTCGGTGTTCTTCGTGTTTCCGAGATCAATGAGCAAAGAGGAACGCTTTTTCATGCTCCAAACTTCTTGGGCGTTGCTTTTTCAAAACAGAGACTCAACTTTTTTCGTTTCTGATCACATGGGTCTCTTCGCTTTTTCATCCTCTTGAACATTGGGAAAAATTTTCCTCTTCTAGAAACTACTTTTTGGCCGCTTTTTCAAGATGGATTTAGCTTTTTCAGTTTCGAAGCATCTGGGTTTCTCCGGAACGTGATTTTCTACAAAACACATGTCCCAACTTTTTCTGGAGAAATTGTTTTTTCAAGGCAGATCAACATTCTATTTTCAGCAGCATTCTCCACTCGAAATCAGGAAACAAATCAGCTTTTGGTGGATGTGATCGAGATTTAAAGTAGTGTTCTTCTAGAAGCTTTCTTTCTATTTTCATCTCAAGGCTTATCCATTCTTTGAAGAGAAATAAAACAAGTTGTAATAGTTGGCACTTTCCTTGTTTTTAGGTTTTCATAGGTGTTAGATGCTTATCTTCTTTTAGTATTAGAAATAAAACTTGCAAGTTGGCGAGTATTAGTTGTAAAAGCAAAGAGATTTTAGGGTTCCCTACTCCTCTGCTTAGTTATAAATAAGAGCAGCCTTTGCTCATTTTTCTTTAACCGTGCTTGTGATAACAAATTGCTAAGCCTATGCCTTCAAGTTTGTTATTGATTAGTTTCAGCTCACTTTGTGTTAAGAGCAAGTTTGCATGCCTCTTTTAGCTGCAAATCCTTGTTTAGTGCATGTATCTTGTGTCAAGTGTTAATCTGGTTTGATCGCATGTTACATGTATTTTGCTACAACTTGCTGTCCCAGAATTGTAATCTCTTGTGTCTGAAGTTTGAGAAAATAAAGTCTTCTGCTTGCTTTGCTGCCCCGATATAAAGTCTCATATTTCCGTTTATTGTGTTATGCTTATATGATCTCCTTTTCAGCCTGCATTGAAATTTAGTAGGTGTATGTTGGAAAAAGTTTATCTAAGTATCTGTGTCAGAGAATCAATCTTGTCCATTTCTAACTCTCTTGCTCTACGTTTACCTGAGAGGCTAGAAACGTCATTAGCATAGGTTAGTTGTAGTTGACAGTTTTATTAAAGAGAAAACCTCAGTTGCAACGTTAAGAGTTCTATAACCTTGTGTTCTCGCAACTGAAACAAAAAGATAGGCAAATTAGCTTTAGTTTACTTTCTTTTAGCAAACTCAGAAAAAGAGGGAGCTTCCCCTCCGAACTTGAAGAGCAATTTACTGCACATAGCTGTCTGTTTCCAAACCGCATTCCAGAGGTGCGATTTGAAATGCCAACAAAGCCCACACTAGGTGTCACTCCCACTTGAATAAATAGGCTTCTTGATGTGTTTGGTGTGTCTTCTTGTGCAAAATTAGTGCTACCTATCTTCCAAATTCCTACAAGCCACTTTGTTTGTTTGTTGTGCTTCCAAATCTATCCCCTAGTCAAGCAAGCAAAACCTTCATCCCAATCCAACTAATCTTCCAATCCTTTCAACTAAATCCATTTATCCAATCCCTCATCCATCCAAATCATCCAAACCCATCTATCCTCCTTCCAATATAATCCCTTATCCATCCAAATCTTCTAAATGCCTCCAACCTTATCCTCATCCATTAAATTTTTCCAATCCAATCTCCTAGCCAACCTAGTTCTTCATCCATATATTCACTCTAAATCTCTCCAATCTAACCCTTCCTTAATCCAAATCCAATCTCATCCTCCATCTTCATCCTAAGGTCCTATTCTAAGCCCTAATCCATTTTGAATCCATCATCCTAATTTCCATTCTCATCCAAAATCAACCCCAAAATTTCCTCTTCCAATCAATCCTCTACCATGTCCAACCATCTAATCTATCATCCATCCAATCTAATTTCTTCTAACCCCCTCTCATCCATCCCTATCCAATCCAACATCATGAACCCATATCCTACCCCAACAAGACCAAAAATCATAATCAAGGTAAACCTAATCACATTGATGATTATGATGTTAGCCTTGTTCACTATGATCCCTATGATCTTGCAGATCAAGATGGGTTCTCCCCATTACCAATCCCCAAGCCCTCACCAATTTCGTCCTCACCCATCGCTTTAATAATGACAAAGATACCATAGCTAGATACCTCATCAGTCTTGGTGCCAAACTTCCATCCTCCCCATCCCCATCCAATCCTAATTCATCTCCTATTACTCATCCTTCCCTTTGACAAGGGAAACCAAACCCCCATCCGAAATTCCCCTCAAACCTCATCCGCATCCCAAATCCCCATCTCCAACCCCTTTTCAAGATCCTCATCCTCAATTTACCAATCCATGGAAATTTCCACTTCTTATTCCACGTGCTCATCTCCCACATCATCCAACTCATCCCAATCCTACAAATCCAAATCTTTCATTTGTGAATTCCTCTAAGGACTCTAAGCAAAAAATGCATTATAAAATCCCCATCACAAAGTTGTGGAACCATGTCACCCCATACCCATCATTCCACTCCAAAATCCTTACACCATCCAACCCATTGAAACTAGAAAACCCCAATCCTATGAACATCATGCATCTCCTACCCCTCCATCCACCCAATTTGAAGAGCCTACTTAACATTTCTCCCCCATCACACCATCCACACAAATCCAAATGCGCCAAGAGCTTGTTCCAAAGCATGTTCTCATAAATTCCCCTCCAACTCATGATCCCTTTCCATCTCAAGATCAAAGCATCCCTTCTACCCCATCTCATGATCCCATTCCAAAACAAAATCAAGACATCCCTTCCCCTCTGCCTCATGATCCCCTCCCAAGTCAAAATGAAAGTATCCCTTCATTTCCATGTCATTATCCTAATCCATCTCGAGATCCTAACATCACTCCTAATCCCCTTCATGATCCTAATCCTCCACAAGATCCCCTCACCCATATCCAAGCTATCCATGAACCCCACACCTATCAAATGGGTTCTTCCACTTTCATCCAATCAGATTTCCTCCAAGAACCTATAATTCCTTCCACCTCATATCCCTCTCAAGAGGGACTCGCATCTTGTTTCCAAAATCATAACTATCCCATTGGTAAAAGGATTTGTCAAAACATGCATTATCAAGGCAAAGGGTTAGGCCTCCATGAGCAAGGCATCTTATAATTCATCCAAATCATAACAAATCCAGGTTCTCATGGCCTTGGCTACCAAGCTCCAAACATCAGTACATCTTCCATCCCTCTCAAATCCCAAATCCCTCCATCTCAATCCAAATATCCCCATTCCCTATGCTTCAAATCTATCTTGGGCCCTTATATTCCAAAGCCCAATCCTTCATCCTTTCCATCCATCTTGGGCCCTTATATCCCTCCATCCACTATCCCCATCACTCCTATCTCAAATTCCCTTCATCCTATTTATTTATCACCTCAAAACCCCAATCAAGATCAACAAAGGCACACATCCTTGAATTCCTTCCAACATCCTCCCTACATCAACCAATCCATCATATCTCCAAATCATTCCTCTTCATGCACCTATACCATTGCTATTGGAAGCAATTTGAATGTCAAATCTCAAATTCTTAAAGCCAAAAGTCCACACATTATCCAAGAATCGCCATGTCCCATCAAAAAGACATGTTAAAACTAAGAAAAATCCAATCCAAAAACAAGCTAAATCCGAAAGGCCACAAATGCCCATGAAACAAAAATCAAAGACAAAAACCATGTGGATTCCCAAGCAAACAAAAGAAGCAATGCATCCCAAAGAACAATCCAAATAGGCATCTAAATCTACTATAAAAGCTTCCTACACTCCTAAGTCCTCCAAATTTCCATCTAAAAATCTCTCATCCTTCAATTCCATTTTTGGCCCCTATGTCCCAAAATCCACTATCCTAAGTCCAACATCTCCTCCATCCATTTTGGGTCCTTATATCCCAAAATCCACATCTACTCCATTTAAATCTCAAAATCCAAAATCCAAAATCCACTTCACTTCCACAGCTCCACCACCCCTCAAGGTGTGTGCCAATGTTGATCTTGACAACATTCTCATCCACTCATCCACAAGTCTTACAACACCCCCTCCATTATTCAACATCCATTTTTCATCATTATCCCTTTCATCCAAGCTTTTGCATAGCCCATTCTCCCTCTCCATTTCCCCATCCATTTCATCCCCCTTACTATCATTCTAACATCTATGAGCATATCTTCAATTGTCATGGTCCATTGTAGTAGTTCTCCAATAGATACCATTCATGGAACTAGACACTTGAATCCTCCCTCCATCTCGCAATCATCCATCCACTATCCTCCAAATACACTTATCCACATCCTTATCCTCATCTCTCTCCATTCATACTATTCCAAAAAAATAAAAAAATAAAAAAAGTAAAGAGAAATAATTCATCCAATGGTTAAAACCACTTTTTATGGCACCTTGGGCAACTACCATGATGAAAACTTGGCAAACAGACATTGTGTGTAATCCCCATCCTCTTGCACTCTACACTTGAGGGCAAGCTTCATCCATCTATCCTACCTACTACATCCTATCCACAACTTCCACTATCCATCATCATATTTAAGTCCATCCCTCTTTTCCACCTTTAATCTTGACAAGGCTAAGGATCCTCATAAGAATCATGTATCCTATCTACATCTTATCTACATCCTCCAATATCCTCCATCTTGCATCCCTCATACCATAGTTGGAAAAATCAAACTTGGCAAAAACTTGGTAGACCCAAAAAATTTGACTCAGCAAAAACTTGGCAACTTTTAAAATTGCTTAAATTTTTTTAGAAACACAATTTTTTTGCAAAATTCAATGACAAGATGTATCCAATGAGACCTTAAATGAGTACAAAAGTGTTTTCTATTAAATATGATTGATGAGAATAAAAATTGAGTACAAAATCACATCATCATGCAGAATCTTGATAGCCGATACAAAAAATAGCTGACAAAATGAAAATACAACATTTTACATCTTCCTCTTCCCTAATCTAGTGAAAATTTGGGAAGAGGTGGAGGTTCTAATCCTTGGATTCTGTTGTGGCTCCTCCCTTAGCATAGAAGGTTGTGGCTCAACCTCCATTCTACTAGTAGATGGCAATGACTCCTCCTCAACCTCATCAATGTCATTCAATCCTATATCTTCTATTACAACCACATCCTCCAATGCATGCCTCTCGAAATCAAAAATCTCATCTTCAGTAAACAATGGAGGCTGCTCATCCCACCTAGTCTAATCACTATAAAGATCGATCTCATCCAAATCAATGAACTCCATTGATTTGTCCTCTACCCTTCTTATGAATAGCTGAAGATTGTATTGCACAAAGACAAGGTTATTGAAGCATTTTTGAGCTAATTTTTTCCTCTTCTTCATGTGGATGGCCTCAAACAAACCCCAATTGCACTCACAACTAGATGCATTACAAGATTGCCACAAAACGCAAAGGGCAAAGCTTTGGAGATTTGGGATATTTGTACCCCAAACTATCCACCAAGAATCTACAAAATAAAATATTGAAGAGTTAGAAAGCAAAGTCAAAACATATTTTATCAAATTATCAATACTTGTAAATTTGAAATTTGTAACTCATAAGATGCGTGTGATATAAAGACTCCAAATTTTATACCTAGCATCTAAGTGGTTCTTCCTCGGATAGCTAGCTCCGAAGAAAAAGTCCTACCCCTTCCAATCCTATAACTGTGCAATTCTTAGATAATGAGGTCTCTCACCTCAACCTAGGGTGTCATCCTCTAAATGCATGTCGTGGGGCCCTCCATAACCTCTCCATTAAGATCTAAGAAGCTATCTAAATAGAAAAAACGAGGATTGAGGAAGTACCCTATTGCATGGATGTGTTGATGGAGTTGATTGTTCCACCTCTGATCAATGGTCTCCCAAATGGGATCAAATTTGAGGTTATCCCCCTTGTAATAATTTTGAATGGACACTTTGGCCCTATCCATGGCTTCATAAATATACCCCATTGTGTTTTGATCCCCATCTACCAAACGAAGAACTCTAACCAAGGGCTTCGACACCTACAATTTACAAATACAAAAAGATTAAAGTTACAAATTTATAATGAAGGACTTAAATTAAAATAATAAAATATTCAATTTGAATTTAAATTCAAAGTTTTGAGGTTACTTTCATAATCTCTATAGCTCTTTGTGCAAAAGGTTGTCAGAGACTATGCTTGACTCACAAATTTGTTTCAAAGAAATCAACAAACCAATAATACTTTGCAACATTAGAAAAATTGTTGCAAACCATGTGACACCCAATCATACTATTTTTTTCCTTTGGGTGTGATCACTCATCAAATTAAGAACCCAAGGGTGATTGTAGATAAATTTTGTTATGCTCCTTACATCATCCGCAGCCGGTGTCACCCAATCATGTTTGCCTATGTCCTCCAAAAGAAGATCAAGGCAATGTGTTGTGCAAGGTGTCCAAAAAAGTGTCTTATGTTTGTCTTGGAGCAATCTCCTAGCTGCCACATATGTTGTTGCATTATCGGTTATGATTTATACCATATTCTCTATGCCCACCTCCATGACAACTTCCTCAACATTAGACACAATGTTTCTGCATTTTCTACTTTGTTAGAGGCATCAACCAATTTCAAAAATATCATCTCACCATTTGAAGCTACCAAAATATTGATAGTGGTGCAGTTTTTCCCATCCATCCACCCATTTGAAAAAATAGTGCAGCCATATTTTTTCCATTGCTTCTTCTGTTCTTCCACTATTAGCCTTTCCTTTTCGGTTGCATTCGTGAGCCATCTACAAGTACAAAGTGAAAATACAGAATTTTAATTTTTAAGCACAAAAAAATAGCCTAAATTCAACATAAATTACTATAGATTAATGAACATAAATTTAGTCTAAAATTCAACATAGATTACTATAAGTATAAATTAGCATAAATTAACCAACCTCCCATTTAAATCTTTACAAGAAGGCGCCTTGTAGCCTTTTCCCACAACTATCAATGCAATTACCAAATTCTCCCAATAAGGACTACTCGCCATATTGAAAGGAAAGTTGTTGAAGTACCAAAAATCAGCACATGCCATATCTGCTTGTTCATGCACCTCCCTGTTCCACCTTGTAGCTTCCAATGATCGTTGTGCTCCAAGTGTGTTTCTGCGCACAAAAAAACTATGTGGTGTGTGTGTAAGTGTAAGCATTGGCACTCTACTTGAAATAGATGAAGTGGAGGTCGATGTGCTTCAGATGCGTGGGCCATGAAGAGAGCCTGTTATGCTTTGACATGCCATATCTTCATGATCATTTGATTTTGGTTGCACTTGAGGACCATGACCATTGCTTTGACATGCCATATCTTCATGATCATTTGATTTTGGTTGCACTTGAGGACCATGACCATTAGCTATGGATGTTGCTATAGCTTCCCTTGTCTTCTCCTTTGCAATTTTTTCTCTTTTGCCAATGCAAGGTGAGCATTCATCTATCTTTTTATCTCTTTAGTGTTGTTGATATAGGGCTTGGCATCACAATGAGTAATGTCTACAAGATGGTATTTGAGACAATTTATGCCTCCATGATATAAGTTTGTGCATCTCGTGCAAACTATCCTAGGTATCGATCCTTGTATGGCATATTTCCATGTAGGGTCTCTAGCTCCAACAGGATGAGTGCTTGCAACTGGCGATAGCACCGATGGGACAGAGTTTGAGCCTAAACTTGATCCAGAAGCTTCTCTATTTGCCATTATATGATGTATTTAACCTACACATACAAAGTGAAAGCACAACATTTTAATTTTTAAATACAAAAAAATTAACCTCAATTCAAACATAGATCACTAAAAATCAACATAAAATTAGTAAAAATTTAATATATCTAAAGAATCTAAACATTTTATTCCAAAAAAGGGTTGAAATCAAAAAAATAAGTAGTGTATACAAAAAATAGTGAATTTAAAAAAAAATCAAAAAAATGATCAAAAAGTTGTGATGAATCCATTTTTCTAGAATTTAAATGCAAAAGTACTACTTAGTTTTAACAAATGGTGAATTTTTTTAACCTAGATGTTGGATTTTGCAGCCAAAATAAAGTAAAAAGTTTTTTAAAAAATAAAAAACAAAAAATCAATTCATTGCCCTGTGCTTCAAATTTGCCTCCAAATTCGCCAAAAACCCCTTTTAGATCTTCTCTCCAAGATGCAAAAGGGTTGTGAATGCTATGTTCAAAGTGGGAGGGGCACTAGGGGTTTCACAAAGCTGAGTCACACCTTTTTGGAGCATTTTTTGTGTTTTAGAGTCTAATTTTGACACCACAAACTTTATTCCTACTACCCACAAGTTTTTGCCTTTGACTCATGTATGTCCCCATTTTTGCGATCATCAGAGTTTGAAGGTTTAGCCTATCATTTGACCCTCGTAGGCTAGCGTGATGGATTAGAGGGTCCAGCTTGGGCGTTATGGAGCTCTTCAGGTGGCAGTTGTAAGTGTTTATCCCTCTTGATCCTTCATATGTTCTGAGGCATTGATATTCAGGGGTTTCTGGTTCTGTTTTGAGGGACTCACTATTTATAGTAAATCAGTGGATGTTAGAGAGGGACCCTTACTATTTTTTATAAGGCAGTTGGATGCGCAGTGGATACAGTGGGTTACCTCCTAGAGCAGACGGAATGGAATTATATGCATTATTGTGGAAGTTATGGCATTTTTATTATTATTAAAGTTGTGCTTTAATAATAATAATTAATTAATTAAAAAGTGCACATCATTTAAATATTTAATTGACTTTATTACGAGGGGGTTATTTAATGAATTATAAAGTCGATTATTTAAAGTGCATTTAAGTTATATAGGGGCCCACTTTAAGAGATGATTTATTAAATGATTTTAAAGTATACTTTATTATAAGTGATGAAGTGTTATTTAAAGGGAGATATAAGTGTTTAATAAAGTATACTTTATATTGTGCACCAAATGGAGGGAAAAGTAAATGAAATTAAAGTGAGATTAAATGAGATGAAGCCAAATGCAAATTAAATATTATATAAAGGCTTTCGAAAAGGGATTTCATTCATTCTTGAATCATTCAACACTTGTCTTTTCTGAAGAAGCTTTGGCTTTGAAGAAGAAACCTAAGGTTTCGTTGTAATTTCAATCTTGGAGAACGTAGCCTCTCTTCAATTGTGCAAATACTGGTGGTTTTATTCAAAGGTCACGTTTGTGCTTAAAAGTGGAGATTTATATCATATTTTACAAGGGTTTATTTGTTATGTCCCCATTTTAGCCATTCACTCTTCAGTAGCTCTTCAGCCTATTCTGGAAGTCCGTAGGCTCGTTGAGGTGAAATTAAGATTTTCATTGTTTGGAGGTTTTTGGCATTTCTCAAAATTTACTATTTTTAGTAAGTTCTAATTTTGGCAGTGGTCTTGTTGACAACATCTCAGTAAGTTTACCATTTCAATTGGAGCAGTTGAGTATGTTTGGTTTTAGCTTTTGAAGTGAAATATTGGAGAAATAAGTTATTTCAAGTCATTAATGTTATATTTTTTAATTGACCCCTTGGCCTAGTGTTATGGCTTGAAGTTGTGTTAAAAGGTGGACACCTCATGAAGGAAGTTATTAAATATTTAATAAATTTTTATTGTGCCTTGAAGTGGACGCCATTCTAAAGGAGGATTTAATATTTTTGAATTTTAAAATATTTCAAAGGGAACTTTTGGTGTCCCATTCTTGGAGGAGTTTTGGGAATTTGAAAAGTCACCTCCTTTCTTATAAAAGAGAAGTTTTGCTCCAGCTTTTATCATCTAATGTTTATGCTAAAGTTATGCTGTCGAAATGACATTGAAAATTCAGCTTCGAGGAATACTCACCTCCTAGCAATTAACCAATTTCGTGTTTGAAAGATAACACCTAGTTGGCTTCATGGTTGCTTCTCATCCAGACAAGCAGATTGAGCTTCAAAATGGAGAATTTTGGTGATGTTTCTCAATTTTGGTGTTGCTGGTATTACTACAGCTGAAAGTGTTTTTTGTTAGCAGCTTTTTGAGCAAATAAAATATCATTCTGGGTATGTTTGCAAAGTGTTTCTTGACTCAAGGCAGCCCCTTCCACAAGAGATTGGAATTTATTTCCAAGTCATTATTTTTATCTTGCAAAATCGTACCTCCCAGCAAGCCGTACCTCTCATGATGGGCATTGGAATTCGTGCCAAATAATTGGAGGTGATTTGAAGCTGTTTCATCATTGCAACTTGGGTGCCTACCTTCCAAAGAGTCTTTGCACTTCGTTTCATGACGTTTGGAGGTATATTGATGAAGTTGTGAACATTTATGTGGTTTTCTGTTTGCTGGTTGACATTTTCAGTATGCTGGTTTTTGTTATCAGACTTCAATAAGTTCAGTTTTTGGCTTCAATTTCAGTATTAGAGAGGTTTAAAACTTGGAAGTTTCATCTTTCACATATTTGCAATGTTTTTATCAATGTAACACTTGTAAATTGCAGATTTCTCTAATTGTAAGGTTGTGAATTAGTAGTACTAATCCAACCATTGTTATTACTGCACTTACTTGTGATTTCTAATGCAAATTCCATAACCCCTGGAAGGTTTACCGCCAATGTGGAGGAATTTACTTCTATCACCCACTGTTAAGTGGAGAATTCTCACTATTGAGTGGATGCCTACCGCAGCGGATGAATTAGTTTGCTTTGTTTCTTTTTTCCCCCCACTGAATAAGTGGAAGTGTGGAAATTGTTCATGGCTGGTTCACCACCTCTTTACTTTCAGTTGTAACTTTCTTTCAAGTTATTGAGCATTTACCTCCAGCATATGCTAGCCCCTCACCCACATCGGGTTTTAGGGCACATTCTTGGTGTTGAGTGTTTTCAATTTGCTTATTACTTTGTTGAGCTATCAGCTAACACTAATCAGTTGGCTTAGTGCTGGTTGTATTGTGAAAATTCCAAGAAAAATTTGTCTAGCACATTTCATTATTTGCAGATCAGAAGTTATTGGAAACAATTATTATTGAATATCTTTATTGCTGGTGTGAGACATCTTCATTGGCACACGGGAATCATTAGTGTGCAGATTGGGAGTGATAATCTACAAAAAACTCAAGGGTTTATGGCAATTTAATTGTATGCAGCTTTGCACTAGGCATGGGGATTGGTGATAGTGATCGTTGCTGGAGTTTATTATCATTGTTACTGTTGTCATACAGCTACAAACTTTACACTTCTTTTTGGCAACATTTTCAGAGGGTTTCAAGGCATGTTTACCTGTGAATTCATGAATTGTAACTCCTAGATTTTCTGGGTATTGTTGTTTTAGATATTAGGGGTTATTTTATGAATTGGGTTATCATTATATTGTGAAAATACTGAATTTTTAAGCTGGTATAAAAATCTGGAATTTTCAGCTGTGTTTTTCCAATGCAATTTCAATTTTGAGTTAAAAATTTATTATTGCAACATCTCATGTTTTGCTGCATTATATTGTTATATCAAACATTGCCAATATATCACTAACATTTATCAAAACAAACCAAACAAGGCAGAAAATTTGTGTTAGCAAGTGTCCACCTGGGGTGGGACATTACAACTCACCAAGTTTTTGGTTAGTACTTGCCAAAAACTCGACAAGTTTCTATGGCAAGTTTTTCAAGAAATTATTCACCTAGCATTAAACCCGGTGAATACTCACCGAATCTACCATCTATGCCTCATACTATCTCCTTCCATCCTATCCAAATCCACCCTCCCGTCTCTCCTTCGATCTTGATAAGGTTTGCAGGTTTTAAACAATGCAAACCTTGCTTCCTCAACCATCCATACCAATTGAACACAATCCCCCCATCTCATGCTTCCCTTAGCATCTTCCATTCAAACTTGTACTACCTCTAGTGTGGGGCATCTTATTCCTTTGTAATATAGTTTTTGGAGCTCAATTCTCCTATCCTCCATCTAATACCCTCATATTTCCCATCACCATCCATCTACTCAATCCATTTATCTCCTATCCAAGCAATCCCTTTATCCTTCCATCTTTTACCAAGCCTTGGTTCTCCATTGTCATTGGTTCCTATAGATTCCTCTATCTTAACCATCATATTGTCCATGCCATGCCATGCCATCACATCCAATCATTTTATCGTCCATGCAATCCCATACTATCCAATCCAAAAAACTAAAGAAGTCCATCCAATGCAATCAATTATAATCCATGCAATCCAATCTTGCTATCTGTTGTGACCTTTTTCACACATCACCCCATTCAGATGGGGACCCCCTAATTTTTGCTCCATTTTGGTCTTTTGACTTTGGTTAGTGCGTCTCTCTCTCTATCTCTGGTCCTTCTGGGGATGTCCCGTCGTTTGACCTGGGTTGAAGTATTGTTCAAGTCTGTGAAATTAGGGTTTTCATCAGTCAGGCTTATTAAAGGTCAAACTGAGTTATAAAATTGAAATTCGAGCTTAGTGCAGCAGTCAGAAAACTTCCAGCAGGGTCCCACTTAATTTTCACTGTATTCCGACAACTTACTATTTTTAGTAAGTATTCAATTTGGGACTATTTTATCGAGATTTTGGAATTCCGTCAGTTCCACCACAATCAGGCGGCTTCAAAATGCCTACACGCGAAATTTGAATGGATTCCGACAACTGGCTATTTTTAGCAGTTAAGCCTTCAGAGGCTGTTTTCAAGATTTAAACGAGCAATTCTCCGGTGAGTGACAGGGGAATTGATCTGGGTTTTCGAAGACCTTCGCAATGATGTTACATGCAAACCGAGATGGTGACTTTCAGAGTTCCACCTCCCAAGGCTATTTTTAGGGTTTGCATGCATGAATTTTCAGTGCATGTTCAGATATTCCATGTGGGTTTTGCGAGGCCTTCGCAATGATATGACATGCAGATGGATCGGGTCAGTTTTCAAGGACTTACTATTTTTAGCCAGTGCCAAAACTTTGACCAGTTTTCTGGGTTTTTCTGGGTTTTTTGAAATCCCACGGGCACTGTGACATGCAAACTCGCCCGACATCCAGGTAACCATTTTCCAGACACTTACTATAAATAGCAGTATCATCCCAGCAGCTACCCACCACTCCAGTCCAGCAATCAGGTGCAATCAGGCACAATCAAGGACAGCCAGGAACAAATCGGAGCACATGCAGATCAGGTTAGGGTTTCCTCTGCCACGTCTAAAAATAGATGAAGCAAAATGCAGAAATGACAGAACGAAGCACGCCACCGGAATCAGCATCCTTCAGGCTACCTGCTGGTAAAATTTGAACACGATCTGAATACTTACTATTTTTAGCAAGTCACCAAATGGCTAAAAATAGCACATCCTCGTCAGGGAAAAGGTGTGAACAAGCCCCTTGCAGCATCAAGTACAAGTGGAACAAATTTCAAAGCTAACGGAGATACGAAATTGATCAATTCTAGGGTTTACTAAAAATAGCAAATGGCTAAAAATAGCACGTATTGCGCCAGATAAGATATGAATAGGATGACAGCACTTGATGGAGGCACAACCACGCCAGTTCCAATTCAGAACAGGGTGAAAATCAATGAAACCCTAATTTCTCCGAATTTGCTAAAAATTGAAAGCCAGGCTAGGGCATAAAGGGCGTTGGAAATTTTACAAACATAATTGACAGGCAAACACCTTCATATGCGCCCCGGAGGAATGAAAGCTTCAAAATTTTCTAAGTGTGAGATTTCCTTGAGCAAGGGCTATATGCGCCCAAGGAAGGTGAAAGGTCACCAGAAATGCATCGAAATTTCCCCAAGGCATCAAAATTTCCTGAGGCATTCTCAAATGCGCCTAAGATGGAAGTCTACAAGGCAAAATGCGCCTAAAGAAGCTGAAGGGTCACCGAAAACACATCAAAAAATTCACTAAGGCAAAGAAGTTTCCTCCTAGCACTAGCAAATGTGCCCAAGGAAGCTGAAGAGCCACTCAAAGAGGGCGGAATTCCTTGACCACATAGCAAATGCGCCTAAAGGAGGTGAAAAGACACTTGAAAGGCGTGGGTTTTCCTTGACCACCATGAAATGCGCCTAAGATGGAAGTCTACAAGGCAAAATGCGCCCAAGGAAGCTAAAGAGCCACTAGCTAGGCGTGGGGTGAAGAGGAAAGCGCTCAAGGTTGAAATAGAAGTCTACCCCCTTATATGCGCCTAAAGGAGGTGAAAAGACACTTGAAAGGCGTGGGTTTTCCATCCTAGCATTAGCAAATGCGCTTGGGAAATGGAAGTTGCTTGGCCTATATGCGCCTAAAGGAGGTGAAGAGTCACCCTAGGCGTGAGAGTTCTTCATGGCATTTGCGCCCCAAGTAAAAGGTAAGGATGAAAGGTAAAAAGGTGAAGGTGGAAGCTACACTTGAGGGATGCGCTAGAAGGATATGAAGGGTCACCTTGTGAAACATGCCTAGAAGGGAATAATACTAAGAGGGGCGTAATTTTATTTTATTCTTCTCCTCTTTACTATAGAAAATGCGCCCAAGGTGGCCACTCGAGAAAAACGTGGGTAAGGCAAAAGTGAAGTGCACTAAAGTGTGAAATTTCCTTCACAATAGGCAAAATGCGCCCTTGTTTGTGAAAAATGTGATAAAAAGGGCCTAGGCGTGGGAAGGCCTAAGGGATTTAAATTTAAATGGAATCATGAGGTGTGAAGTGCACTCTTAAGGTAAGATTTCCTCCGCTACATGAGATTTGCGCCCAAGGCTACAAAGGTGAGTTAATTTAATAAAATATTCCTAAGGCTTTTTCTTAAGGGAAAATAAAGAAGACGCCTAGAGGATGATGCCAGTTGCCAGAGGTACACAAAAAAAAATCTTCAGAAAAAAATCAAGATAGTTTGCCAAGGCCGAGAAGATCGAAATTGCAGGAGTGAAAAACATCTGGAAGAAAAAAAAATAAACATTAGCCTTTTTATCATTTTAAATTTAAAATTTCTCTAAGGCAAAAGAGATGAATATCTCTTCTCGAAGGATGTTTTAGCTCAAGAATTGAACTGGATGACTTGAATGATTTTACAGCATGAAATCAAATGACTTAGCCGGATAAAGTAAAATTGTTCGAAGGGGTGATTGGTTTAATATTTTAAAGAAGCAAATATGATGAAACAGGCCTGTGCAAGAGTGATGGAATTTCAAAATTCTAGAAGCTCAAGATTCTGATGCTCCGGATGACAAGTGTTGCGACTGGAAAAGAGAGGGAAAATGGAATTCGAAAATACACTAAGTATAGCCTCTACTGGATTTCGACCTGGCTATAAGATTTTGAATCCTTTTCATTCTTCTCACAGATTGCTAAGTGCAAAACATTCTCTGAGGCTGAAGTGCGAATTTGAGAAAGAAGTTTGAAGTGGCTGAAAAATTTTGAATTTGAGTGAAGGTGTGGATTTGTTGAAAGGTACGATTTGAGAAGAAGTTTCTCAATTGCTGAAGTGCAAACTTCTGGAGTCTCAAGTTGACTTGTTGAAGTAGGAGTCTATAGACATAGAAGCTTCTTGAACTACTGAAGAAGTGCGAAGTTGCAAAGAGAGGTCTCAAGTTGCTGAAGGTTGAAGTACGAATTTGAGAAAGAAAATTGAATTCTTGAGAAATACGAGTTTGCAAGCAGAGGTATTGTGTTGACAAGGGCATGGCTTTGCAAAGTTTAAAGTTCGAAGTTGCTGAAGTACGAATTTAAAAAAAGAAATTGAGTTGCTGAAAGTGCAAAGTCAGAAAGAGAAGTGCGAACTTAAAAGAAGAAGTTTCAAATCTGTTGAGGGCAAATAGCTGCAGGCAAACATTTCCCAGCATTTGACATTGTGTTGCTGCAAGTAGAGAAACTTCTAAGAAAACCTTGAAGTAAACAGGCGCAGTTGAGGTTTGCAGCTGAAAGTGGCAAAGTGTTGCAGCCTTTTTATTTAAAAATCTGCTGGCACCCTCAAAAGTGATATTTTATTGTTATGAAATCTTGTTTGCTGACTATCTTACCCTTTTTGCAGAATGGCCGAGTCAAGCAGAAGAGCTGCAGGCAAGAACGTCCACGCTGAGTCCAGACAGGCAGTAATCAAGAAATTAAGCAAGTCTTTCCTGCCAGAATCAAAATTCACATCAAAGTTGGGCAGGCTGGCAGACACAAACCTGGGCTCGTTTAACCTGGAGGCGTTCAAAAGAAGGATAATGGGGACTGGAGGCCATCGCCCATCAGTGACTTCACATAGCATTGTCAGAAGCGGGTTATATGCAGCTGCAAATTTTCCACCAGCCATCCGGTGCCCGGAGCTCATTATGGAATGCTCTCACCACTACGATTCAGAGAAGAGGACGATCGTTGCGCCAGATGGCAAGGTGCTGGCTAACCTGACACCACAAGCAATCGGAGAGGCATTCGGGATCCCCGCCCACGAGAAAATGATTTACAAAACGAAGGACAGGGCTGACAGAATGTATTCATCTACAACGGACCGGTGTGCTGATGTAATAAACACTAGGTGGATGATCAAGCCCAAACCAACTCGTACGAAGTTGCCCAAACAGATAATTTCCGAAGACTTGAAGCAAGAGTTTGGCGACCTGATTATGATGTTGAGTAGAGTTGGAGGGTGTCCCCAAGCGTTTGTCTTCGAACCTTGGATGTTTTACTTTATCAACTTGGTACTGGAGGGCAAGGATTTCATGGATTGGGCACTGTTAATCAGTGATGGTCTACATGAGCAGCTCCGCAATGTGAGGAAGACTAAAACATTTTATATGGGCTCTTACCTCGTCTATATGCTGGCTCGCATGACAAGATACAGGGGGATCTCTTACAAAGAACCAATCGGTTGCGGTTCTCAGCAATTCAAGATATTCGAGGCTTGTCCGCAATTGCATTTGACAAGCACTACTAATTACAAAAGAGTCAACGATGCCTTTACTATGCACATCACAAGGACCTTGCAGCAAAGGACCCATCACAGAATATCGAGGGAGGCGCAAGAAATGATTGAGAAATTTGGATGTTGGTTCATCCAATTCCCAAAATTCACTTACATAAGGCTGCAGGGATTCTCTTCCTACCCATACAGGTTGCCCCGATATCCCACGAACAGGGTAGTGATGCTGGAAGTTTCTAGGCAACTAATTGCCTACGATAAAATTCAAAAGAAGAAGAAAAAGGGCGGACTTGGGTTCCCGATTGCTATGGGAAATTCAGATGAAGTGTGCCCATCACTGCAGGCAGCAAGGGAGGCAGAGGCGGAGCTCCAGTTCTTTCAGCTTTCTTACCATTCTAGCAGACACTACTACGATCCTCATAGAAATATCAGGTGGGTATTGACAGAGGAGTTTAGGCACAAGGCACAAATAGAAGACTTTTGGGCAAGTGCAGTAGATGAGGTCGAAGTCAGAAAGAGGATGTTTTCCCGGATACCATTGGCAGTGATCAGAGAGTGCGAGATTATTTCGGTGCCAGATCAGATTGAGGAGGACATAAACGTTGTACAGGCTGATTATGACACAGTAAGAAACACGCCCTTGCCACTCCCAGATTGGTCAGAGCCAGAGATCACCGACTTGGATACACTTTGTATCCCAGTCCTGATATTTACACGGAGTTGGATAGAGAGACATGTCAGCCGACTAAAGGGAAGGTCAATTCCCCTTACCTACAATTTGATGGGAGACAGCAGATTGCAGTCAACTGATCCGAGGAGACGGAGTAATCCAACTCTAGAGCCTAGGGGAAAAGAGTCAGTTCGACCGGAGCCTGTGATAGTTGAAGAATCCTTGCACATGCCGGTTCGAACACATTCTCCGAGCATACAGGAAGTGTCCCTATTTGCTGATCAGAGGGAGAGGTTGCAGGCAGAACAGGCGGAACAGGCAGTACAAATAGAGAGCCAGCCACTTCGTAGGGAGTCCGTGGGCCAGAGCATCAACGTGCCCCGAGAGGATAATCAACAGGAGAACCGGCAGGAGACCGATGAAGGCACTGCCACAGATACTCAGTTTCAGCATGAGATTGAGGTAGCTCTCGAGGATGATGCTGCTTCCGATCGAGATGCCCAGAGCTCAGGAGACACTGAGCCCATAGATGATGATGAGCCTCGTCAGAACGAGGGCCATGAACTAGAGGCCGAGGTAGAACAGCCTTTCATCATGACAGACACATGACAGGAGGTGCCAGACTGGCTGAGGGATAGGATGAGGCGTGATCCTGTGGATGAGACTGATCCTGCAGTCGAGATGGAGGAATTGCTGCAAAGGATCAATGCACCTCCCACGAAGAAGAAGGCTAGGAAGTTTTCCAGAATATCCACGGATGAGGATGGATCCCGAACCTTGCATATGGCAATTCCACGGGAGGAATGTGATAGAGACAAGGCCGTTCCTGAGAACTATATTGTGACAACCATGGAACTAGGCCGCCCTACTGGGGCACAGGTGGTAGAGGAGTGCGATAATTCCTATCGGGCACTCAAGGACAGATTGTCCCATGTTGAGGGCAAGTACAAAAGGCTGAAGGTAGAGCATCGGACACTGATTGGCTACGTGCAGCACTTGTCCCGTCCTTGCGGGCAAGAAAATCCTACAATCGAGCTCCCAGCTGAGTTTTCCAGGGAGTCAATCAGTGGATTAGAAGATTTAAGGAGAATGGCACAGCAGGCAGACGCGTGGGTTGCCAGTGTGCGTACAGAGACAAGAAAGTTCATGGAAGATCTTGCACATGCCTATGGGCAAGCTTCCGATATTATGGCTAGAGTGGAGGCAGTTAACCATGCTTGGGGTGAGGCTCGCATCTATCAGACGAGAGTTGTTCTCCGTCTAGGGGCTTTGATGAGCATACCTCATCACACTTTGGTTGAGGGAGGTGTTATCCAGCAGGGAGATAGATACGATTTTGCCAGATGGTATTCTTCAGTAGTCACAGGCCGGGGATTCTATGATGCATCACAAGCAGATTCGGTCAGGGTCAGGAAGGCCATGACGAACATCTTGGATGGAGTTCTCAACACATTGGAGGCAATCTTTGCCAGGAGGTTGACTTCTGAAGAGATAACTGCAGATGGACTAAAGGACAGATTGACGCCATTCTTCTCTGAGGTGAAAACCTTCACTCAGGATGATTTCGAGAACACTGCCACGTTCTCTAGTATCATACAGAACACCCAGGATGCCCTTGTTGCCTGGAAGAAATCATGTGCCCGGCATGGGCAAACAGTTGCAGTTTTAGAGTTTCAGTTGGATCACATTCCTCCTATCTCCGATCAGGAAGTTGAGGAAGTATTGGCCAGATTCACCAAATTTGCAGCCAGCGAGAAGGAGAAAGGAAATGCTCTTCTGGATGACGATCTGCTGCAGGAGGACGATGTGCATTGATTGCAGGTAGTGGGCCTGCAGAGGAGTGGAGAATATTCTGCACATTCATTGCCCCACTCCTCTCAGTGGCGGTTTTTAGGGCATAAACCCTAATTAGGGCATGGGTGGCTCAATCTGAGCCCTTTATTGTAATCAGATCTGAACCATCCACTGGACTGGGTTTATTATAAAAGGAGTATCCCCCCTCATTTGTAAATCATTAGAATTAGATTTGAATCAGAGATAGAGTTGAGCTAGAGAATAGAAGGCATATAGCATTTAGCTTAGAAGTTAGCTTAGATTGAGGAGGAAAGGAAGTTTTCCCATTGAGGACTTTGTAAGAAGTTGTTGTGAACACTCTCATAATATAAAGATTTATCATTGTTTGGTGGTTCTATCTTCTATTGTGAGTAGCTAGCAAGGCTTGTTCGTCTTTCCAATTCGAATAGAGTAAAGTAGAATAGATTTTGTTTCCATGCAAGTAGCGTTAATTGTGGAATGCAACATTGGTTTGAGCATATCTCCCTATATCCATACCACTAGCAGGCTTGCTGACGGTAAGTCTGCCCTGCGTAGTCAACTGGAATTTCAGCACTTAACTTCGATTGCGATTTGTGTGTCCACTTGCTTCGTGGTGAAGGGGTGTGCATGTTGAATCTCGATCTGAATATCTACCTATCCTTTGAAGATTGCATCAGCTTTGTCAGAGTTGTCCGAAGAGGAGACGAAACAAAGTTTGGTTTGGAGATTGTTAAAGCTAGTTTTGCCTTCCATCCTTAGAAATAGATTGTAGGATTCCTATCCCTTTCCCTTTAATTCAGTATTTCCCGATCGATTCGAACATCAGAGCAATATCGTCAAAATCATTCATTGTTTCACTGTGATTGAACAACTACGTAAGTCCCCTTGAAATAACCAACATATACACATCAACCAACTGAGTCTATTCGCGATAAAAGGAACCTTAGAGTTGAACGCATGAACTTTCACGCAATCTTAGCATGCGGAATACTTTGATCAAGAGAGAATAGAGTGACCGTTGGACAACTTTATTCTGTGTTGATGTCGTCATAAAAAACACGTCAACACTATCTAGTTCATCATCCAAAAGTAATCCATCATTTTGATCCAAATCAGCTGAAATCTATCAATCCACTATCAAATTATCATCATAAGGATGTATTCTTTCCAATCCAAGTGTTGTTTTTATTCTTAACAACACAATCCTTGGGGCATGCATTGTTCTAATTGTTAACTTTGCTATACTCATCATCAATAATCAATCAATCAATTTTCAGCTTGACTAGGGGTAGAGTCATGGTTTGTTTTTGACTTGTTGTGCATGCTTGCTTGTTGCTTATGTGTGTTATCATTATTTGCATCTATCATGGTCTTTGCATTATATTGCCACAAAGGCATCATGGTATTCTGTATCATGGTGTCATAAGGCATATATTTGTATTTGATCTTTTTAATAACATACTTGGCACAATGTCACCCTGGTTCTTCATACCTTGGTGCATAATGTCATATACAATATCAAAATCTAAGTTGCTTATACCATGATTCTCACCCATCCTCCATCATCCCTACTTCTCCCAACCATTTTTTCTTTTATCCTTTCATCCTTCATCCTTTAGTCCTCCCATCTATTTCGATAGCACACTCATATTCTTCAAAACCACATGTCCTCTCAAGGGGGCATATCACTACCTTCTCATCATCCTTCCTCATCCTTGCTAGTGACTAGGGCATCATACTATTGATGTTATAGCAGCTTAGGGCTGCACTTCCTTTGCACGAATTCCAAGGAGAAGAGCATGAATTAAATAAGTAGCCATTTGGCTATTTAATTCATGACTATAACATTTATTAAATGGAGAGGGCCGACCCTATATGATTCGCTTGTCTTGACTTTCACTTGGGCCGACCTTTTGTGTAATTTGTTATTTATTATATTATCTTAAAGGGCCGACCTATCTTGAAGAGGCGCCTCTCTTGTATTTATACAATTGTATTTATACAAGGTCTCACTTGTCATTGTATTCATTCATTCCATCAAGTAAATTCGCAAGTAAGAGCAGAAGTCCGCACCTTCATAGCAGCAGTTTGTATTCAAGGAAGATTTCATATTCATTGCATATCTTGCATTTAGGAGAAGTGCGATTTCCTTGTATCAAGAATTGGCCATTGTTGGGCCTGAGTTGTAAGCAGATTTTTGCTCTTGTTCTACTTTATATAAGAGATTTATTTGCTGGGTTTTTCTCCCTCAAGAGGAGGGTTTTCCCAGGGTATCTTATTATGTTCATTGTCTTATGTGTTGCAATATTATTAAGTGCTTTCATTGTTTAATTTGATCTAAGAAACACTAACATGGTATCAGAGCGGGTGTGAAAAAGATCGTGATCAGATTTAGTTTGCTACACTCACTTTATTCTCTTTCAGTCTATCTTCTAAATTTCTCAAAATGGTGAACGGTCTGAAAATCAAGGATAGACTCGAAGGAATTTTGAACTACACATCATGGAGGTTCAGGATCATGCTCACATTGGAAGAGAATGATTTGGCTGAGTTTATGAAAACAAAAGTTCCCGAACCTGAGGAGGAAGAAGAGAAGTTGCAGTGGAGGAATAAAGACACTAGGGCAAAGAAAGTGTTGGTTGATTCCGTCAAGGATCATGTTGTACCGATCGTCTTCAAGTTGGATACGGCAAGAGAGATGTTTACAACCTTGGAAGAGATGTATGAAATCAACAACACTAGTCGAGCTTTTGCACTGAAGCAACAACTTCATCATGTGAAAATGGCGAAAGGAGAATCTGTTATTACATACTTCATGAGGATTTCAAAGATAAGAGATCAGCTCTCCACAATTGGTCACATGATTGATGACAAAGACTTGACTATGCTTGCTCTCAATGGCCTTCTGCTTTCATGGGAGTCATTTATTCAAGGAATAAGTGCAAGATCTAAACTTCCCAAGTTTGATCGATTGAGGATTGACTGCATTCAAGAAGAGTCGAGACTAACAGCTAGGGGCATTGGTCAAAGTTCAAAGAATGAAGAAATACAAGTTCTTGCCTCTCATTCGTCGAAGAAAGGAAAAGGCTTTAAGAAAGGGTTCTTCAAGAGGAATCGAGAAAATGGAAATGATGGTGCTCCTGCTTTCAAAAGGAAACGAGACATGTCCAAGACTCAATGTTTTCGTTGTGATAAGTATGGTCACTTTGCAGGATTGTCCTACTAGACCTAAGCAGCAGGTTGCCACTGCAAATGTTGAAGAAGTTGCTCCGCAGAAGGACTCCAGTGATTATCTGTTCTATTCAGCCTTGTCAAGCAATGTATCTACTGACGCCAACACTTGGCTGGTTGATAGTGGTGCTTCCAAGCACATCACTGATTTCAGGGGTCACCTTTCAAACTTAGTGGAGAGTAACTCTAGTGATCAAGTCGTCATTGGAGACGATGCTAGATATTCTGTGAAAGGAGTTGGAAACTCCACTCTTCACCTGGATTCCGGGATTTCATTGGAGTTGAATGATGTATTGTTCGTTCCAAGGATAAAGAGGAATCTTGTCTCCATTTCAGCATTAGAAGACAAGGGTTATCAAGTTGCCTTTTCTAAAGGCAAAGTTCTTATATGGGCAAAGAGCTCCAACTTCAAAACTGCTCAAGTAATTGGAGTTAGACATGAATGTCTTTACAGGCTATGCACTCGTCCTCTTCAAGCGCTTGTGCATAACAGTTCCAGCATGTGCGATCTTTGGCATCGAAGATTGGCTCACATTCACTTTCGGGCATTACCTATCATGGAGAAGATGGTCACCAGTCTTCCAAAATTCAACCAGGAACATGAAGGTACATGCAAAGGATGCGCTCTAGGCAAGAATACAAAAGGTACGTTTCATTCTAGTGAAAGTAGATCTAAATGTATTCTTGATCTCATTCATTCTGATTTATGTGGTCCAATGTCTATTGCATCTTCTAGTGGTCTTTTGTATTACATTATTTTTATTGATGATTACTCTAGAAAGACTTGGATTTATTTCTTAAGATCTAAAGAATCTAAAGAAGTATTAGAAAGATTCAAAGAATTCAAGGCACAGGCTGAAAACCTGCCTGAAAAAAAGGATCAAGGTCTTGAGATCCGATAATGGTGGAGAATACACCTCTGGTACCTTTCGAGATTTTTGTATTGAAGCAAGGATTAAGAGGGAGTTCAGTGTTCCCTATAATCCACAACAAAATGGTATTGTTCAAAGAAAGAATAGGTCTATTGTGGAAGCAGTGAAAGCTATGATCCATGATCAAGATCTGCAAATCTCTCTTTGGGCTGAGGCATCAAGGACTGCCATCTATGTTCAAAACAGGAGTCCCCACAGGATCTTGGAGAATAAAACTCCTGAAGAAGCATTCTCAGGGGTGAAACCAGAAGTTAGTCATTTGAGGATCTTTGGTTGTCCAGTCTATGTTCATATTCCAAAGGAAAAGAGAACAAAGCTAGAACCTTCTGGGAAGAAAGGAATTCTTGTAGGTTACAGTGAGACATCAAAAGCCTACAGTATATACATACCAGGTCAAAAGTCTATTGAGATCAGTAGAGATGTCACATTTGAGGAAGATGTTGCTTTCAGAAGGTCCAAGGGCACTCCTATGGAGATTGATGAAGAAGAACCTCCTCAAGATATGGAAGTTGATCATATTCCAGAGAACCTGAAGGAGGCTCCAGAACCTAAAGAAGATGTTGATCAAGTTGAGCCCTTGGATCCCACTGATGGGCCTCTAGATATTGTGATTGGAAAGAAAATACCTCTTTGGGCTCGTAGGACAATGCAGGAAGCAGAAAGTTTTGCAGCTCCAAGAGGAGCTTTCAGAGAAAGCAAGAGACCTCACAAGTTCTCTAGTTATGTCGCCTTGATGAGTCAGATCATTGAGTCAGAACCTTCAAGTGTCGAAGAAGCTTCTAGTCGGCAAGTATGGAAAGATGCCATGACTGAAGAGTATCAATCCATACTTAAGAATGATGTTTGGGATATTGTTCCTAGACCCAAGGGCAAATCTGTGGTGTCTTCTAAGTGGCTCTTCAAGATCAAGCATGCAGCTGATGGGAGCATTGAGAAGCACAAGGCAAGATTTGTGGCTAGAGGGTTCTCACAAAAAGAGGGAGTTGACTATGAAGAAACTTTTGCTCCTGTGGCTCGATATATGTCTGTCAAAACCATCATTGCCATTGATGCATCTAGAGGATGGAAGATTCACCAAATGGATGTAAAGACAGCCTTTCTAAAAGGTGTAATAGAAGAAGAGGTTTACATTGAGCAACCCGAAGGATTTGAGGTGCATGGAAAGGAGTCTCATGTTTGCAAACTGAAGAAGGCCTTGTATGGTCTTAAGCAAGCTCCTCGTGCTTGGTACGAAAGGATTGATCAGTATCTATTAAGTTTGGGTTTCTCAAAGAATGATGCAGATTCTAACCTCTACTTCAAGGTAGTAAATGGTGAAGCTTTGATTCTAGTTTTATATGTTGATGATTTGATTATCACTGGTGAAGAACATCTAATTCTAAAATGCAAGGAGTTAGCTTCAAAGTTTGAGATGAAGAATCTAAGTCTCATGCATTACTTTCTTGGCTTAGAAGTTTGGCAAAAGCCAAATGAGATGATTCTAAGTCAAGGCAAGTATACTGTTGACATTCTCAAAAGGTTTGGTATGATTGACTGCAAACCTATGTCTACACCCATGGAGACTAATCTAGATAAGTTGAAAGAGGCTGCAGCTAGTTCAGAACTAGTGGATTCTACGATGTATAGACAGTTGATTGGTTCATTGATGTATCTAGTTAACACTAGACCTAACATCTGCTATGCAATGAGTGCACTTAGCCAGTTTATGTGTGAACCAAGGCAAATACATCTTGTAGCAGCTAAACATATCCTGAGATATTTATGTGGCACAATTGGATATGGGTTGAGATATTCTTCAGGTGTGAATTTAGACATACATGGTTTTACTGATTCTGATTGGGCAGGATGTGTCTCAGATCGGAAGAGTACCTCTGGTTGTTGCTTCAATTTGGGTACTGCTATGATTTCTTGGTGTAGCAGGAAATAGTCTTCAGTGGCTTTGAGTACAACCGAGGCAGAGTATATAGCAGTTTGTGTGGCAGCTTGTGAGGCAGTGTGGCTTCGTAAGCTCCTTGCAGGATTGTTTGGACAATCAATGGAGCCTACCATTATACACTGTGATAACCAGAGCTGTGTAAAGCTTTCTGTCAATCCTGTGTTTCATGACAGAACAAAGCATGTTGAGATCAAGTACCATTATATTAGAGATATGGTACTAAGAAAAGCTATACAGTTGAGGTATATCAGCGCTGATGAGCAAACGGCAAACATTCTCACCAAGCCTCTCTCCGGGATCAAGTTTGTGTACTTTCGAGATAAGCTTGGTATGGTGGAGAATGCAGCCTTGATTGAGAAAGAGTCTCAGTATCAGTGATCCTTATATTTGATAATACATTTCTCTATTGAGAGAGATTTGAGGTGCAAGTCCTTGATAATACATTTCTTTATTTGAGAGAGATTTGAGGTGCAAGTCCTTGATAATACATTTCTCTATTTGAGAGAGATTTGAGGTGCAAGTCCTTGATAGTGCATTTCTCTTTTGAGACTTGAGGTGAAAGCCCTTGTTTCCACCCTCTGGGAGAGCCATGGTGGATGTCATGTGTGTGACTCCATGACAGCATCACGTGAGAAAATCCGTGATGATTTATTTGTGCTTGTGTATCACCCTCTGGAGGAGCCATGGTGATAGTCACATTGAGGTGACAACATCACATTAAGTGATGAGCACTTGTTCATACCATCTATGGAGGTAGCCATGATGGTTGATATCACGATGAGGTGATATTCTATTTTGTTTTCATTTTGATATGATGTGTCTTGTGCAGGTGGAAGTTCATCCCTAGCTGAGAGGGAGTGTTGATGTTATAGCAGCTTAGGGCTGCACTTCCTTTTCACGAATTCCAAGAGAAGAGCATGAATTAAATAAGTAGCCATATGGCTATTTAATTCATGACTATAACATTTATTAAATGGAGAGGGCCGACCCTATATAATTCGCTTGTCTTGACTTTCACTTGGGCCGACCTTATTTGTAATTTGTTATTTATTATATTATCTTAAAGGGCCGACCTATCTTGAAGAGGCGCCTCTCTTGTATTTATACAAGGTCTCACTTGTCATTGTATTCATTCATTCCATCAAGTAAATTCACAAGTAAGAGCAGAAGTTCGCACCTTCATAGCAGCAGTTTGTATTCAAGGAAGATTTCATATTCATTGCATATCTTGCAGTTAGGAGAAGTGCGATTTCCTTGTATTAAGTATTGGCCATTGTTGGGCCTGAGTTGTAAGCAGATTTCTGCTCTTGTTCTACTTTATATAAAAGATTCATTTGCTGGGTTTTTCTCCCTCAAGAGGAGGGTTTTCCCAGGGTATCTTATTGTGTTCATTGTCTTATGTGTTGCAATATTATTAAGTGCTTTCATTGTTTAATCTGATCTAAGAAACACTAACACATACCACTAGTCTTCCATCCCTTCCTATCCACCATGTTTTAATCTTCTTTGATACAACGCCACTTCTTATAGTTGTGTCATCATATCAAATGAGGGGAAAATGTACACCTAAATCTGCTCATACCTAACCATACTTAATTTTAGCCTATCCTAAGCCATTAATCAAATAAATAATCTTTATTTAATTGATTAAATTATCCATCTTTTATCCCCCACCTTACATTCATTTTATTAAGTCTGGCCTTATCCCCAAAATCCTCCAACTAATTAATTGATTTAGATTAATTGATTCCCACCAACTTTTCTTCAATATTTAATTCCACTTTATCCCTCAATCCTTGTCCATTTAATCATAGTCATTGAATCCATTCACATGGATCCCACCTTTATCCGGAAGTCACACTTACCTTTGACACCTTTATTACCCTTTTTGTGACATTTGTTACAAGGCTAAACTTCAATCCAAACCCTAATCTTTGATCAATCTCAGCCATTCATCAGCCAATACATCTTGGCTCTTGATTTTCTTCTTGGAAAGTCTATAAATTGAAGGCCTTTCATCTCATTTAAGAAATACATTTTTATGCTATCTTTATGCTGCTGCATTTTCTATCTAATTCATCTTCATCATATCTTTATGTTTTCATTTGATTTCTCATCATCTCAATCCTATCATCATGATGCTGGTTTTATAAGCAACCACATTCCATACATCAAAAGAGCATATCAAGAGAGTATTGAGTGCAACTCTACTTCAAATCTATCTGAGGAGAAAAAAGTAAAAAAGGTAAAAAGTTCCATATTGTTTTGAATTTTTATGTTATTACCCTTGTTCATTTTCTTGTCTTCACCTATCATAAAGAAAAAACATTTGTAAGCGAGTTTGACAATTCAGGGAAAATATCATAGGAAAAAAGAAAAGAAAAAAGCGATGGTACAAAAAAGGCAGAGCCTGGAAAAAAGAGATAAAGAAGAAAAAGTGCTGGTAAAAGTAAGGTGTTGCAACGCAGAACTTGGTGGATGGAAGAAGCAATTACCGCTATAAACCAGAAGTAGAACTTGGCAGGTCTTGCAGGTTACCTAAACTAAGGAGAAAGTTTAGTTTTTTTGTTAATTAAATCTGTTGATCTTCCAGGTTCTCTTGAAGCTCCCGATAAGTCAAACACCTATATAATCCATAAAAAGCTTATATATGCCCAACACGAAGGTTGTTTCTACTTTCTTCCTTTCCTTTTTGAGTCTGAGCTGGTGAGGACAATGGCTCAGCCGCTAACCCACAATTTTTAAGACACCTGAGTTTCTAAGTTCGGCTGCTAAGAAATTTGCTGGCAAGCAGTATGTATTAATTACCGGTGGCAATAAATGGTCACTAGAACACACCAGCCCTGCTAACGGTTAAATCCCAATAGTCTTGACTCTTGCCTCTGCATCCTCAGCTAGAGGACTTGCACTATCTAACTGGGTATCGACAAGAAGATTGAGCATAAAGCAACCATGAATATTGAAGATGGTATGTTTAGAAATTTAATTTGCCATTTAATGCTTCCATTTATTTGCTTCATTGCATCATGTTCTTATTTACATTACATTTATTTTATGATTTATCTGTCTAATGCTACCATTACAGATTTGCAGCAGGGATAGAGCCTTTTTCATAATTATGTAATGATGTATAATATTCAATAGATGCAGCTGTCATAAATGAATGGAAGAAGATTTTTAATAACGTCCATGAGGCCAAACAGCCTATAGGACCACCGGATAACCAACCACACTGCAAGTGAGTGGCCATTCCTAAGTTTAAGTAGCGGCGGTTTTAATAAAGCTGGGTGGATGTGGCTAAGGCATTGGCTTTCAATGTATCCACTACCACTGATGCAAAGGCAATAGAGGCGACCTTTTAGGTTCCAACATCGCAAGAACATCTCTTCGGCATATTAGAGGTCTATTGTGGAAACAAGGGGCTGTTTTACCCTGACCTTTTATATTGTTAACAGGTTGTTTAGTGTGTGATGAGGTATGATGTGATATTAGTCGCAGAAGCAATTATGAGATTGCGTAAAAAATTAGCCGAAGGTTATTTCTAAGAAGGGAGAACTGCTCTTTCACACTAATTAAAAGGAAGCTAAATTATCCTGTAAAATTTCCTTCTCTGATAATTCATACCTGTATAGTATCGATAAGCATAGATTTTTCAGATTCATTAGATGGAGGATTTTGTAAAATAGTTGAAGAAGGCCAACCATTTTTATTGAAGTACCTGTAAAACAAGGTGGGAGATAGATTTTAAAGGCCAACCACCATAACACTCAATATAATATGAGGCAAAATAAAAAGTAAAAGCAACCCACTTAATAATAACCCACCAGCGCATTTTGGGCTTTCCACCACCAATCTGATTCTGCAATTGATCATAGAACTCTTCATCCCACTCCACTAAATTCGAGGAAGAGGGGCAGCATACATTGAAGTAAGCAAAAGCTGCATTGTATGCATTTCTGTGAATATGTTCGGACTCCAAAATAACACCATCACAGTCAAATATTAGAGCCTCTAATGCCCTGCGGTCCTTTGAATTAGCAGACAATGAAGAAGTTGATGCTGCAAGTACTTGCTGTTTTCTTACAAAAATATTATTCGAAAGTGCTATAAATGTGGAAAGTGGCGAGAGACTTGTATTTAAGTTGGGAGTTTTGAAGGTGATTGGAATTACAGGGTGTTGTCGACTGGGACTGATAAAATTGAGCTTCAAATTCGGCATGGATAGGACACCCATTTCTTCAGATAAGGGGATGTCCCCAACAAAGAATTTTGTTTGAGAAGTTATGGGGCTCTCAATAATTATACGCCTTATCAGTTATATAGATGAATGCGCAAAGTTGAAAGGGTCAAAAGTGTCTTCGTTTTTACCTTTTATTTAAATTATGTGGATTTTGAGTAAGGGAGAGGGCCCGGTGGTGAGGGCTATGTTGTGCAAGGGGTCCATGTCAATATATTTCATATCGGTCTTAATTTTTTTTCATATTTTAGAGTGTCTATTTGGCAACCCACGTAAATCAAATCGGAAGAAAAAATTGTATGCTTTCTAATAATTTTCAACCGGTTTCCAAAAATCACATTTTTCGACGCTAAAAGTGGCATCGATCGATGATGAACACTTGGTACCTTTTTGCCCATTTCTCGCCACATCAATCTTTATGAACTTAATATGCATTAACTCTGCATTAACTTCCCCTCTCCCCTTCGTCATCGACCTTTTGGCAATCACTTCGGCATGCTATCCATTTGGTAGGGTTTGATTTTGCTTCTTTGCAACGCCATTCATGCTTGGCATCTGAACATAACGCCGTCCATTCAAGGACCAATGGTGGTGCACTTCACGACTGATGGTGGAGACAATGGGAGCAAGTCATGGTGATGCTTTTTTCATTGTTAGTGTGTTTATGAATGCTTCCATTGCCTAAGGAAAATAGTAAACTTTAGCCATCATAAGTGAGGTTGTCTTTCAACCTCACGACAATATCTATCCATTGCATGTGTTTTTTATGGAATGTTTGTTGCATGTATTTTTCTGCAACTATCTTGTGGCCAACTATGTGTATATATTTGTATATATGTGGCCAACTGTGTGTATATATTTATATATACACACACAGCCGACCAAAATATCAGTATAATACATCTGCAATATCTTTAAACAATGTGTACATTTGTGGCATTTCATTTGTCTATCATATGCTCAATTGTTAAAGGCTTCTTGCAGCTATATTGTGACCAACTGTATGTATGTATGTATATATACATTATATATATACACACAGTTGATTAAGAAATATTTGTATCATACTACAATATCTTTAATTATTTTTATGATATTTTGCTTGTCTATCTTTGCAATCTCCATAAATATATTCATAGTATTTCAAGGTATCATATGGTTTTTTGTTAAGGGTTTATTGCAGCTATCGTTTAACTAATTGTGTGTAGATATATACACAGTTAGCCAAAAGATATATTAATATCTCTGCAATATCTTTAAACAATATATGCAACTCACCCTTTTAAGGGTATCGTGCACCTATCATTTGGCCGACTATGTGTATATATATACATACCATTTGTGGGTTGTTACACCCCATTGTGTTACTATTTATTTACTTTTATCTAGTTGGGTAAAAATGCTTTGGATGAGTGTATTTATGCTTTTTGTGTTTTGGAAATGTGAAGAATAAATGCTGATTAATTGATGTTATGAAATGTCTTGATTATGAAAATATATGTTGCAAGTGAATGTATTATTTTTAGCTAACTACTATTACAAAGTGAAAAGTTGGATGTAGGAATAGTATCAAGCCTCCTAAAGAGAGGGGAAGTACCACTCAGGGAGAAGAACTTGGTTTGGTAACCTTTGATAAACATCTAAACTGAGCTTTCACACACACACTTTTACTTTGATCAAGTCGAGATAATAGTTGGGAAATAGTAAGTTTTTTATTAGATAAGTAGGGGAAGGGCCTTGATCCCATGGTTACAGCCGAAACTCAAAAAAAAAAGAAAATAGGGTGGGTAAAATAGCACCACCATCTAGCATCACAAAAACAACATGTCCAGGGTGACACACAGGCCAAATAAGAGAACAGTAACCATATAACCACTATACTTAATCAAAAACAAAAGATTACTACTAGAGTACTTAAAACTACGAAGACCATTTATCAAGTCCACCATAACCCAACAAGTTTGAAACCATAATAGAGCTATTTGGAAATAGCAGTCTGAAATATTAAAACAAAACGACAAAAAGAGTAGGGCAACCATTAACAGAGAAAAGAAAAAAAGCCATTACTTGGCTTTTCCAAATAGGTCCCAATAATCTCCAATCAAGGAGATATACTCTCTCCTATCATGTCCCTCGGTCTCATCCAGGTCATTCAAATCGTCTGTCTTTCCTAGCTTTTTCAGCTTCCTAGTGATCTTAGTTTGACTAGACACTACACCTACCATTGCTCTATGCATTAGGTCGTTTGTTACCTTCATCAATGTGACCAAATATTTTTCCATATCATCCATTTGAACCTGCATATAGGTTAGTCTGTTTTTCAAATTATCAATGTTAGAGTCTTCAACAGTAGTTTCATTGCCAGTATTCCCAAGTTCAGGAGCAGTCATAGTTTCATTTTCTTGGACTTCTTCAATTTTGTTCTCCTCCTCCTCGTTATCTTCATTCTCCTCCTCAGTTTCCTCAGTTTCCTCTTCACCCATGTCAAATGTAGCATCTTCAAATTTTGTCCCATCACTTTCTTCATCAACCTGGGCTTCAAATTCTTCCACCTCCAACTCTTCCTCCTTATGATAGGTGGCTTTTTGTTTCCCTTTCCTATCTTGGGATGCAGTCTTGGCCAAGCGAGCGGATCTACAGCCTCCACCACCGTAAAACTTCTTCCTTTCCTTCAAATCCTTGATTTTCATGCCCTCTTTTTCTTCACTAATGGTAATGACTTCACTCTGCATTTTCAGGTCTTTTTTCATCTTCTTTGACTTAGGCAGTTCCAGGAAAAGAGGGGAATGCTTGCGCTTCTCTGAAGTTGCTTTAACCAACTCAAGCTCGATGGAGCTTTTAGCAGGATTCTTCAAACCCATAGGGGTTGAGGGAATAGGGGTTGAGGGATTAGAGCTTTTGGCAGTAGGGGAAGAGCTTTTAGCAGGGGTTAGCTCATTTCTTACAACAACAATGGGAGGAAGTCTAGGGTTAGGCTCCTCAACAAGGTTAGCCTCCTCTAAAGGTTTTGCATTTTTTCCAACATCACGGTTCTCATTACCAACATTATGGTTCTCATTATCCACTCTGACAACTAAAGGGTTTCCATGAGGGTTCAAAGCTAAGGCATGCTTGTAAAGGGCAAGCATTAAACCTTGATGAAAGGGAGGGCTCGCACCTTTTTTTATATTAATTTGCAAGGAAGATAGTAAATAAAAGAGAAAATTGATTCTTTCATTGTGCCTAATGTGATTCAACAATAGAAAATGATATGTGTGCATTGTCATGTATCTTCCTTCAAGTGTAAAATACTGCATCACAAACATACTCACCAGGGTAATAAGGAGTCGGGAGCTTGAGCCTTGTGTAACCATTTTGAAATTTGGTAAGATTCTCGCCTTAATGAAGGAGCTTGTCAACAAAAGACTGGTAGTCAGCACCACTCTTTTTAGCCACCTTGGCTCCCTGGTTTTGCAAATCACTAGCCTCCACAATAAACTGTGTCATCACCTCGAATTTAACCACTCTAATTGCCACATTCACCTTCCTCCAAGAATTAGTAATTTTTGTAGTAAGGCTCTCGTTGTATCCCTTCATGGCCTCTAAAAAGGGGACCATACCAGCTCTATCAAAAAGTCTCCATAGGTCTGCATTTTATTTAAGTGTATGATAATTCAGAGGTTTTGTGCACTTTCGCGGCCCACCCATCTTAGTGCTCTGCAAACTTTTTGAATTCTACAGGCTTTTCTTCATAACCTCACTCCACTTCAGCTTCCTACCAAACTTGTAGAAGACACTATTGTAACCAGTTTAGAAATAAACACTTAAGTAAATTTTGAGAACTTTCACTTTGAGATAGTCAATAACACATTTCTCGAGGCTAAGAGATCATTATTAGCTTTACAAATAATTAACGACTCTTTATTGTTCATACAAAGTAAATCTTCATAATAGCAGGTGGAATTGATATAGGGCACTTTAACACACTTGGAATTGACACCCTTCTTCAACTTGATTAAATCCATGTGATCCTTAACCATCTCGGGAGGGAGATGATTATTGCCTTTTTCTCCTGAGGAGATCTTCTTGCTCGACATCATACCACTTACATCATCATTATTATCCATGCTCTTTAAATCATAAGATCGCAAACACTTTCTCTACCACTCGTGACCCTCGTCTTTGTAAGTTGTATGCATATTCAAATTTTTCTGTAAGGACCTTGTCCTTTAATGACATTGGCAATTGATTATTAACCTAGTGCGTCCACCCATTACACTCCAGTGCTTCGTTGGCAACACAGTCAAAAAAAATATTCCCTTCTCTAAACACATGTTGCACCCTGCAATGAGTAAAGAAGCTCATAAGTGACAAACATTTATCAATGATGTCTTTTAATTCCCAAGGGGTCACAACACCTCCATTCAAAATGTCCACTATTAGCTTTGAATCTCCTTCCATAATAACCTTTTTAAAACTATAATCTTTTAGAGTCTTTATGCCCCCCAAACAACAATTGCCTCTGCTTTATTATTACAGAATACTCCCAAATTAATACCATAACTCACAATGCAGTCACCTAAGTGGTTTCTAAGAAGACCTCTCACCCCAACCATACCTGGGTTACCTTTAGAACAACCTTCAAAATTACACTTAATCCACTCTCTTTCATGATGAACCCACACTGTAGACTTCCTATCCAAAATTATAGTCCAATTAAGATTAGTTAGATCCTTCCTTAGACCCTAGACCTACTTTATTCTCATCTCTTTGTAGTTTGGCCAGACTTTTGAGAAGTTGTATCTTCCCACATCCATATTTTCTTGAACCTGCACTTTTATGCTCATACAAACCTCATAGTTGCTTCTCTCAGCTTCCCTGAAGATCCTATTATTTGTTTCCTTCCATATCCCCCAAGTTATGAAGGGGGGAATTTGGTTCCAAATATCCACAATTACCTTATGGGAGAAAGGGCAGTTTGACCAACTTTCAACAAAGGACTTCATAGTATGGGGAAACACCTAGTCAGTGAACAACAAAGGAAGGAAGAATGACCACCCTTCTCTAAAAAAATGGTAGTGAAAGAAAAGGTGCATAATAGATTATTCATCCTTCTTGCAAAGGATGCATCTATTAGCAAGCTGAAACCCTCTCCTAACCACATTATCAATAGTTAGAATTCTTCCATGTGAAGCAACCCACCAAAAATTGTTGATTTATGGCACCATGTTTTTTAATCCACACTTTATCTCAGTGATGGTCTCTATTATCAATCAGGGGTTTGACCAATTCATTATAAGCATGTTGAACATAGAAATAGCCTAAAGAGCTCCCCTTCCACACCCATTCATCTTCCCTTTCAATAGAAAACCAATTCGCCTCCCTTATGACATTGAGTAACCTTAACAGAATTGGATCCCAATTGATCTATCTATGACCTCTCAAGTTAACACTCCTTAACAACAAGTTGACCTCCTTCCATTTAGGTTCTTCCACCTCCCAATTGTCATAGTCTGACACCTTTTTGCCACATATCCTTGTCAATCTTTGTTTGAGGGGATTAAATCCATCAGTTGAGGAGAGAGGGGAGCCTCAATTCAAGGATCTTTCTAGAAATCAGTGTTTTTACGATTACCAATCATCTTTCTAACCCCCGATTTCAACACATTTTTTATTTTAATAAGATGGATTTATAGAGCAGACCCACTAGATAGGTCAATCGCAGAGAGGAAGCAACCATGATTTTTGTTCTATCTTCACCCAATCCTTAGACCCTTCCAAAAGGTTTCATCCCACCTTTGCAGTTAGGGCTTTATTAAACAATTTGATTCTCCTTATCCCCAACCCTCCAACGCTTTTTGGAGTGCACACTTTCTCCCAACTTACTAGAGACAGTCTATTTTTCTCTTCAGTCCTAGACCACAAAAATATTCTCTGAATCTGTTCTATTTTTGCCCCTATGAAGGTCAAAATTTTGAAGAGAGACAAGTAGTAAATCAGGATATTTTGTAAGGAGGCTTTTAACAACTAGATCTTCCCTGGTAAGCTAATAAGTTTCCCCTTCCACCCAGCCAAATTATTTTGAACTCTCTCAATCAGATGGTTCCAATAATTATTTTCCAAATTTCTAAAAATTAGAGGTAACCCAAGGTAATCAGCTAGTAGGATAACTTCCTGACATCCCAATATCTTCACCACTCTTTCCTTCACAACTTGGTCAGCATTAAGAAGTAAATCTTGATTTTTTCATAGTTGATATACTGGCCAAAAATAAAAGCATAGTCATTTAGATCCGATTTCCAAAGGCTTGCTTTCCCCACTGAGGCTTCACCAAAGATGAGTGTGCCATCAACAAACTATTGGTGGGAGTCAGGCAGGAGAGATGAAACAAATTTAACACCTTTAAGGGCTTTAGAGTCAACAAGCTTTTGGATATTCCTTCCTAAGACCTCAACAACTATTATCAAAAGATAGGGTGAGAGGGGATCACCTTGCCTCAAGCCATGGCCACAAGAGAAATAACCTTGGGGGACACCATTAATCGAAATAGAGCACATATGAGAAGTAACACAGGCAGAAAGCAGCTTTAGGAATTTTCCCTCAATCCCAAATTTCCTAAGAATAACAAAGAGAAATGACCAAGAGGCTATATCATAAGCCTTACAAATATCAATTTTGAAGACCATCCTAGGGTTTTTATTGAGGTCCATAGAGTGGAGGATTTCATGGGTAGAGATAACAACATCAAGAATGTTTTTTCCTTGGACAAAACCTTTCTAGTTCAGGGCAATCATTTTGCCTAAAACAACTTTAAGTTTGAACACAAGGATCTTAGAGAAATTTTTATAGACAGTATTACAGAGGCTAATGGGTCTATAGTCTTTAATAGAAGTGGAATCATCATTCTTGGGAGTCAGAGCAATAAAGGTGGAATTTAGTTGGTTTAGGAGCTTACCCAACCCAAAGAAATATCTAACAGCATTAAATAAATCAGATTTGACAATATCCTAGTAAGTTTGAAAAAAAGCAGGAGGGAACCCATCGGGGCTAGGGCTTTATAAGCTCCAAAAGAAAACACAACTTGTTCAACTTCTTCCATAGAAACAATATTAATCATATTCTTTAAGTATTGTACAAAAATAACTTTAGGGATCATGTCAAGGAAGTCATCATTTACCTGATTAGCATTACCTTGGACATTCTAGTAATAGGAGAAGAAGTTAACAGCTTCCCTAACAATTTATTTTTTAGTTGAGACCGTGGTACCATCATCTTTCTTGAGCGACCTGATCTTGTTCTTGCTTTTGTGTTTCAAGGTAGATTGGTGGAAGAATTTAGTGTTGTGGTCCCCTTCAGTAAGCCATTGAACCCGTGACTTTTGTTTCCAAAATATTTCCTCCTTTTTATTGACCTTAAACCATTGGGATCTAAGGTCACATTCCTTTATGCATATCTCATCATCCACAAGGCCAACTTCCATTTTGTACTAAACTTCCTTTAAGTTATGTCCCAACGATTTCTTAATCTCAAAGATGTTACCAAAAGTAACTTTGTTCCACCCTTTCACTCTCTGCTTAATTCTACTCAACTTCTCCATGAGGCAGAACATAGGGGTGCCACGTATTGGTTCATCCCACCAATTTTTTAATAGAACAACAAAATCCGAGTGAAGGCTCCACATTATTTCAAATCTAAAAGGGAAAGGGCCCTTGTTGTGGTCAATATTTCTTTTAAGCACTAGAGCATTATGATCAGAACCAAACCTAGGAAGAGCAGATAGAGAGAGAAATTGAGAGATGTTCCAATTTGAAGAGATCATAAACCTATCCAAGTTAACTTGGATCAATTGATTGCCATTCCTTCTATTTGACTATGTAAATTTGGTGCCCTGGAGAGGAATATCAATAAGCCTAGTAGAGTTTAGGAGATCGTCCAGTTCCATCATACTATTAGTATAATCATCCACCCCCCCCCCCCACCCTCAAACTTTTCTGAAGGAAGAAGGGGGGAGTTGAAATCCCATCCCAACATCCAATAGTCATCCTTTATGTTCTTTATAGCATCATTTAGATACTCTCAAAACTGCAACTTGTCCCTACTCGAATTGGGAGCATAAATATTAATTAAATTCCATTTCTCCTGAGAAGCTAGATCCTCTAGAGAAACCATCAAATTATTCCTACCAACAGAGTTTCCTTTTAATTTTGAAGGATTCCAAAGAGTAACAATACCCCCGAAGGCTCCTTTAGCCTCACTAAAAAAATAATTCGCTCTAGGCCAAATACTCAAAATCACCTTGTCAAAGGTCTCCTTCATTTTGGTTTCTTGAAGGAGCGAGACATCCACTTTATTGTCTAGAATGCAGGTTCTAACCAAAAATTGTTTATAAGGGTTGTTTAGGCCCCTAATATTCCAAGAGAGAAACTTCATAGAGAAACAAACCAGGAACAACACCAAAGGGCCTAGAAAGGAACAACCAAAGCTACTTCTTTTTGGACTTTGATCTTGCGATCGATTCCAAGGTTCTTTGTTTTCCTACAATCACATCCCTCACTATATATTTGTTCCTAGAATCCTTTTGGGATGGTCTGTCAACCTTGTTTCCCCCTCCAACATTTGGCTTCTTTTTATTTTTTGACTTGTTTGGGACTTGTAACCAGTTATCCTCATCTTCTTTGTCACTAGGGTGAGGAGGAAACCCCAACAAGGTTAGAGAGTCACTTAGGTTACCTGCCTCCTTTTGAGATAGAAAAGACATTTCCTCTAGGTATATATTGGGGTCAAAAGACACTAATTTACCTTCTTCCAAATCAACTCCTACTTTATAAATAGGAACCACTTCTAGGGGACTGCAATTTGGCCTCCATTTTGGCGGAGGGCTTTACTTCATCCATATTGTCAATATTCTTTTCCTCCCCAATTATAGGATTCTCATCCTTTCAGAAGCCCAGGGTAGGGATACTATTGACAGAGGTAACAATCATGAGGTTTAGGCTAGCCAAGTCACTTGAAATAGCAAGAGGCTCCATAGGGACAACAATCGAGCCACAAGCAAGGGCATCCTTCATAGGGAGGACAACATCCATAGGGGTAGAAGAAACTTTAGGGGGGCAAGCAACTGGGACAACAACATAGGGCTTAGGCATCTGCTCAGAAAGAGAATGCTCAATATCAAAGGTCCCCTCAATAGGCCTTTTCTCGCATGAATCAATGAGGTGACCAAATCTCATACAAAGCTGGCAAAAATGATGGGCATTTTCATATTCAAGGGATTGAGTCCAGTTGCCAAATTTAGACTTAAGGAGAACAAAAGTTGGTAGAACTGTATTAACAACCACATTTACACAAATACGAGCATAAACAAGTCTAGAATTCTCCTGCATGATCTTTTCTATAGCCAAAAGGCTACCAAAATAATTTTCAATCCCTTTTAGGATACCCATCTCCTAGAACTCGAGGGGTAACCCAGGGAGGCAAACCCAAGTTGGAGTTGTGGGCCCCAAGTCAGCAATAGGATCAAAACCCAGTTTCCACTTGTAGAGGGAAAGAAAGTTCTTATAACCAGCATCAAAGGTCCAAGGATCACCTGTTAATACCTTTAGCATATCTTCATAAACTACAAAGGAGAAAAGGAAGGTACCTCTAGGCATAACATTAATGGAGATATTGCCTTTAAGATTCCAAGTCGAGGTAGCCCAATTAAATACCTGTTCGATATTTAGACGGTAAGCCAAAAAATTTCCAACCAGCGCTTGTTTAAGGTTGTCCATTGCCTTCAACATCAAAGCTTCAAGGACGTCGAATTCCTAGCTAGTCACAGAATAGGAAGCAGACTCTAGAAACCTTTTACCCAAATCTCGCAAACCGATACCCATCAATTTTTCCACATAGGATGTCGGTTATTCTTCAGAGAAGAAAGATTCTACCCCGACAGAAGAGGACAAAGGCAACTTGTGACAAATATCCCTAGTCCTTCCCCCTGGGGAAAGGATAGAGGTACGAGAAGGAGAAGTCACATGGGGAACAACAACACTGGTCGTTGCCACGATAGACACAATGCTAGACAAAGAGATAGAAACTTTGAAATGGGGAGCCTTCTCAAGCCCCCCTCTCGACCGAGCCATGAGGCAGTCAAATCAAAGTAGGGACAAAAATTCAACAAAATAGCCAGAGCGAGAAAGTTGGAAATAGTAAGTTATCTCTAGTCTTGCTTGCATTTTTATGTAATTGCTTAGGAGTCTAAGTATCGAGTCTCTTTGAATTGTGCGAGTTCTTCTTTACATGTTTATATTTAATCAAAGGGATATATATACATAATATATATGTATGTGTATATATGTGTGACAAATGGTAAACTAATACATGAGTAAATACATTCATAAGTATACGTAGATAGACATATATACGCATGCTCATGAACGGATTACCCATATGCATGGGAATATCATTCAGACAAGGTTACATATTTATACATACATGTATATATGTCGATTGATTTGATTGTGAATATATGTGTTTAAATGTTAAGGAGTGATATTGTGTGGGGGGAAATCATAGAATTCTAGATGAGATAAACGTAATTGAAATAGAATCTAATCTATAATCAAGAATACTAATCTAAGATCTATTCCTACACTCATGAAATGACTTTCTAAGCTATTGAAAACACAATTGAGATCCTATGACTATCACAATGAATTCAAAGCAAAGTAAAGGTTACCATCCCATGTTAGAGTGTATTTGCTTGATGTCAGGTTGTTCATATCACTGTGAAGCCTCCATAGTTCATGTGTAAAAGCTTGAAGAACTATGCGTGAATGGTTGATTGAAGGTATGTTGAAGCTCTAGCAAGGGTGTTTCGACATTACTGTGTTTTTTGAATAGGTTGATTCTTCAATCATTTTTTGTGAGGAAAAAGGTTTGTTATATAGAAAATATGATTTGAAATGGATGATCAAAATCAATATTCAACATATGTTAGGAGGAAATAGACATGAATGTGATTGAAGAAATAGATTGAATAAATTGTGGGATTGAGAGATAGATTGATTAGTTAGGAATTATATTGATTAGTTAGGGTTTAGATTGATCAGTCAAGAATAGATTGAGAAATCAAGGGATTGCAATTTACTCGATTAGAAAAGTGGTTGAGAATGATTAATTAATTGGTTTAATTCATTCATTCATTTTGGAGTTGAACATGCAAGTCAAGTTTGACTTTGCAAATAAAGTTGCATTAGTTTGATTTGATTTTTGATGATGATTTGAATAGTTTATTCAAATTATTCAAATTTGGAGGGAAAGTGAGTTATTTAAATTATTATGATTTAATAATTCAATCGACTTGGGGGAATAAAGTGATTTAGCGTTGTAATTAAATAATTGGTGTTATTTAATTAATTAGGAGGAAATAAAGTTAGATTAGGACCTTATTAAATAAATGTAATTTATTTAATTGGTTGATTTTAATGAAAAAAATTAATTAAATAATGTCGTTTTATTCAATTAATAGCAGAAATAAGGTTTTAGGACTTTATTAAATAAATATATTTATTTAATTAGTCAAAAATGATGAAAAGGTGAATTATTTAAATAATGTCGTATTATTCAATTAATAGAGGAATTTAGGGTTTTTGATGCAATTGATGTGAAATATAGTGGTGTTTGATGATAATGATGTCAATGATGTGAAATTGCCATTTAAAGTGTGTGATAGGTGTTAGGTCGATTTTACATGTTTACATTTTGCCCCTCTTTGAGACAAAGTATTGGTTTCTTTGTTTCAAAGGTTCAATGTTAAGATTAAGATTTTGAAAAAAGCCCCACTATGTCCTAACGGTCAACAAAACGATGGTAGGACTATGTGATGTCCCCTCGAGAGGTTGGCCGAAATTTTTGATTTTGAGGTCAGGCTCATGACATTGTTCTATTTCAGTTTAGTTGTGGGGAGGGTGAAAAATTAAGTCTATAGGTCCCTCATTTCTTATTTCAATGTTCTCGAGAAGTCCTAATTTGAACGTAGGAAGGTTCCTTAAGTAAAAATTAGGGTTTCCTAGGTGAAATTAGGGTTTTTTGAGTGTTAAAATAGGTAAGTAGGGTTCTAATTACCTCACTTACATTGTGAGTCTATAGTGAATTCTTGTCTCTGGATTTCCCATTTTGTCAGTTGTTGTAGAGTCTAAGTTAATGTTTTTTAAACTTGGTAAAGGTCACTCAATTTAGAGGGTTAACAAACTGAACAATCCACTTGACACTGCTTCAAACTACATTAAATTATCAATCGAGGTGCATAAGCTTATGATGGTGCAATAAATTATATGCCTCCATGGACTCAAATTACTCAACTAACCTACTAAAGGTTATTCTAGTTGCTGGAAATTCATAAAAACTATAAAACAACAAAAGTAAACTAAACCTTAGTTGCTACGTGTACCTACAGTAATGACTGCAACAAAACTAATTCTAATGAAAGCGGTTGTAATTGAACTATCTTTAATGGAAATAGATCAAAATCCTAATTAATATTACTATAACATTTAATCTATCCTCTGGAGTGTCATGAATAGCTATTCCATGCATGTTCCTAAGTAGTTGCTCGTAATAAACAAGAAATAGAATCTACAATTCATGAGTAACAGTAAACTAATATTAACTATAAACAAAAATGAATAACTAAACAATGAAGTGGAGAACAATACCTTGAGTGGCCTGCTCAAGTGACTGTTCCCACTTAACGAAGCACAATCTAACTATTAGATCTCACACATCTCATGAACTAAACTTCATTTATTGCATAAGATAATGGATCAAAAAAACTCTCACAAACTGGATTCAACCATTCTATAGATTCATGTTCAACTAGAAAATAATAAATAATACAAACTATGTAAAAACCAACTAACTAAACTTTAAACTCAACCATCAATTATATACAAACTGAGGGAGTCATTATTGAAGTAACAACTAAAACTGAAATAACTAATTCCACTTCCAAATATCTAGAACGTGGTTTTAAGATCTGGACTTATTCAATCTATAACTGAAAAGAAAGAGAATCCTAAAAGGAATAGAAATTTGACAAACAAATTACATTAAGTCATACATCCATATGTCAAAATTCTTAATCAGAGAAGACCTCTTCTTTGGCGTTTATTAATTGTCATGACAACGCGTGCTCTATTTTCATGAATTTCTTCGACCAATAACTACCACGTTCAACTATTTTTTTAGCATCTCCTATTCTGGTATCTGGTGCTCCTTTTTCTACGAGTTCATCCCGCAACAACCACACATCATGGCTCTTCTTTTTGCTACAAATAGATTAGTTTCATAGAATATATACATAAGGATAACCATCATAATTAAACATAACTTTCCATCAACATTTTCATGCACATATTCAAAAAAACCACTTAATGCTAATATATTAAACTATAATTCCATCATCATGCTTTTAGGTCTTAGGTTCGTGGAATAGATACAAAAATGATAATATAATATGGACTGTAGTTAGGAAGTATGTTCAAAAGTATCTTAAAGTCTATAAAACCTAACGGAAAATAAGCTATTATTTGGACCTATCATTTCCCCCAACCTAAATTTTTGCTTGTCTCCAAGAAAAAAAACTAACGATCTTGATTTTTCTACAGAGAGGTTTGCCTCAGGTCCATAACTGTCCCAACACCCTGATCCTGCTATAGATATAAACCTAGATATGCTAAAAGTCTCCTTATTCTGATAGCTTCTTCTCTTTCCAATTCATCACCCTTATTCCCAATCCAATGTGGAATTGGACAAAGGAGAATGGGTGGCTGAAATGTAAGGGGTATATAGTGAATTCCTTTGTTAATACTGATTTCCATGTATTTTTGGACCCTTTGGAGCATAGGAGTAAAGTTATGCACAAAATGTGGTTCTTTCTTCTACAATTTAGGAGTTAGTTCATTCCACCAGTTTTGTACATACTTATAACATTACTGTATAATTCCTACATTTAGCATTTTCATCCTTTCATAGTCATCTTTCTTGAGTTTCATTATTATCTTACCAACTCCTTTATGCCCAAGAAGTCTCATCCACTCATCAATAATTGGCTCTGAATCCTTAGCCATTTTCCTCACTAGAAGTGTTATAGATTTTTATTTTTCATCATAATATTCCACTATTTCTCCTTTGAGTTGTTCATTCCTATAATAAGAGGCAAGGGCTCTGACTTGAATATCCCCAACAAACATTAAGGGGTTCCATTCCGTGTCATCGGGAATCACATAATTGTGCAAATAGAATTCACACAGTTGATCCTGGTCCTCAATTGTGGAAGCTTTAAAAATTTCAAGAAACTCATTTGGTTGACTAATAGCAGTTGATTGTTTACTAACCAATCTATTAAATTAGAAACACAAATACCTCTCTTGAAGAAATAATGCATAAGTTCTATGCGGAGGCCTGCATTTCACGATTTGAGCAGCTTTATTTGCTACTTCTTCCAATCAGAGTGCTAACTTTCTCAATCAATTCCATATCCTTCTTCTCTAATTCCTGTATATATTTCTCCTTTTGTTTCTTCCATTTCCCTCTTTCTTCTTCAAATTCATTAGTTACACTCCACAATTGGCAACCCAGAGAAAAAGTGGTGTGACAACTAGGAACTTTAAGAGAAGGGGGCTTTCCACTTGGAACTTCAAGTTCCTTATTCCCTATTTTAGTATCAGCCAACTGTGCTAGTAAATCCAACTTAGCACCATGACCATACAATTGCAATTTTTCCTCCATTTCTTTTATTTTAGCTTCTCTCTCTTTGTCCTTCTACTCATAGTTTTTCACCAACTCCTCTAGATGTTTGATTCTTTCAATTGCTTCCTAGAGTTCTTGCCTTACATTCCTTTCTTCAAGATAAGATTCTTCTCCACCTTTGAACTGTTCATTTCCTCCTTCATATTCACTATATGTGGGGCTATCTAGAACTTCTCGCCTTAATTTCTTTGCAATAAATGGATCCTTTGACTCAAAATTAGAAGTCGTTATTATACACCTTTTCATTTTCATAGATGCATTCATATCCCCAGTGATATTCTTACCTAGTTCGGAATCAGACTCCACCACTGTGACATTTTCTTGTTGGTGTTCCTATTGGTGTTGATTTTCTTGGGTATGTTCTCTATTTTCCTTAGGTTCCCTTGTACCTTCCTTTGCAATATGTTGCTACCTAATTCTACCAGAACGTCTGGGCATAAGTTTTCCTGCTTCAGTTTTCTTCTTCTCCTTCCTAGAACCCTTTCTCTTTTTCGAAACAACCCTCTTTCCTTTTGGATCCTCTTCTTCTAATTTAGAGGGTGTGGAAGTAGTAGATACACTACTTCTCTTTCTTTTAGATTTTTGTGGCCTTGAAGAAGAAGGTAATTCTTCATTTTTAGGCGGCCCTAATTTTGGTTCCCCAGGTTCTACATGTTCTCTTTGGTTGTGGGTAGGTGAGACCACAAACGAATTATGAGGGTTTTCACTTCCAGGCTCATTCTAGGGTTCATCTTGAATTCCCATATTTTTAGGCATTAACACCAAACTATTGATATCATTACACTCTTTAGCCCTAAAATCTTCCCACCTCACTTGTGGGTACTGAATCCTCAAACTTCTCTTTATCAAAAGAGCAATCAAACAATGGTGGGAAAGAGAAGTATCAAATTATCTCATCTAATACTCCGAAGCCACCCTTTTCAATAGGTGGTATAAGAAATTGGGTGCATTAACTATCTTGTTATGCCTAAGATGAGTTAATAACTTGAAATGGACGGTATACAATAGATTTTACCTCCTATCACAAGTGATATATCCAATAATATAAGAAGAAAATCTTGCCCATAACCACTGGAGAGAAAATATTTTCGTACCTTGTGACATGGAATCAAATTGCTCCCCTGTTATGCTGAATTCATCCCGAGTAGTGGTTGTATCCAACCGAATTGGAAATTATGCTCATGTCCTTAGCAATCCAGTTACTCGAGCAATAGCATCCTCTGAAGCATCTACAAAAATTCCTTTCACCACAGTTTTTTCATACCAAAGAGTTTCTGCAAATCTCCATGTTAAATCATCACTAAACTCCATCAACTTCAAGAAATAATCCAGCCATCCAACCCTTGTAAATATAGGAAGAATTGCTGCATCCTCCAGAATTTTTTGATGAGCTATCAGTTCCCTCCTAATAACATCTCCTCCCATCTTGGCTCACTTGTTGCTTAGAATATCAACTCAAAATCTCAAGTCAGTCTTTGCCTACCACCCTTAACTGTACTTATGACCTCAGTTTCCAAATGTATACTTGCTACCACACCAGACTATAACCGCAAACCTCTCTTGAAATTTATCTCAAACAAAAACCAAACTAAGGTTCTTTTAATTTTGAGAGGGTTTCAAGTTCTTTAGGAATTACAAAGATGGCAGCGGCGTAAATATCAATAAAGACATAACTCAAGGCTTTGCATGTGATGATCACATTAATTCAATTTTGGGTGGCTAATTTCAAAAAATATGGCGAAAAGACAGTTTAAGCGTACCCCCTAACTTAAGATGTGAAATGATCTCACTTCACGGTGGTGATTTGGAGGTGAAAGAAATGTGAGTTGATGGAATTAAAGAATGTAATATTTTGCATGCACGAAATTGAAATAAATAGTGCATAAAATGTTTAAATAAAGTTTGCATAACCATAATAGTTTACCTTAAGTATAGTGCGAAAATAACCACTGATGATGCGTGAAGACTGAAAGAATATATGCTACAAAGGATTTGATGGTACAGATACTAAATGCAAGGTAATAAGTATCATGGATGGTGAATGAATATGGTTAAATAGGTGTAAGAAGATGATGTGACTTGAATTTTTTTGGAAATATATGCAGGTAAGAAAATAATTATGCCACGAGATTTAGGTGAAATAGGGAGGTATTATGGAGATAAGTAGTGATAACCTTGCAATAAATATGACACCAAATAAATGAAATATTATGTCCAGCTCCTCGAAGTGTGTTACGGGCTCCTGCAGTGTCAAGTCTCAAACATACCATAGATAGTGTGAAGCTACAAGTCCCTTTGGCATCAGGTCTGTTTGAAATATGTTGAACATGTCCCATGTAAAGATAGTTGTAGTGTTAGTTCAGTGTGTGCAGATTTATTATGCAGTGTGTGCATGTGGCAAAGCATTGGAAATTAGGTCAATGCAACTTTAGGGACTAAGTTGTGTAACTCAACCACTGGGTTATTAGATATGCTTGGAATGTCCCTCAAAACTGATGGAGGACTTAGGGAATCAGATTCTATTTTAGTCTCACTGTGAGCACCATATTGTTGTATGAGTGAAAAAGATGAAGTCATCATGCTATATTGGTTTCTTATATAAATTGAGTCTATTCCCATTGATAAGAAGAGAGAAATGGACTACATCAATGGTATGCAGTTGTACTGCTCCATTTGGATAAACCTAAATTATTTCACAAGGGCCCAACCACCTGAACTGAAATTTTACCTTGAAATCCTTATAGCGTGAATCATACAGCAGATCCCAATCTCCTTCCTTAAATTATTTTTTCTTTATGAACCGATCATGCCATTTTATTCTTTGTTGTTGCATCACCTATGTATGATGAATTGCTTCCATATGGATTTCATCCAACCCATTCAAGGAGTGCAACCTTTTCTTTTGTGGCTCTATTAAATCCATGCCTAACTCCACTACTGTCCTAAGGGTTTTATACTCAAATTTTATAGGCAAAATACTATTTTTCCATAAATCGGCTCATAAGGAGTAAACCCTGTTGTTGTTTTCCATGCAGTCTTGTATGCCTAGACAACTTCTGGTAATCTGGATACCCAATCTCTTCTATGTAGTTGCATTATCTTTGTCAATATATTTTCAATCTCTCGGTTGGTAACCTCAACCTTTCCATTATCTTGAGGATGATATGGGGTAGATTTATTGTGCCTGATCTGATATTCCTCCATCAACTTGGCAATAAGGTCTGATGTAAATTGTGGCCCTTGATCAATCACTATTTCTTTTGGCACTCCATATCTAGTGAAGATATCCTCATATACAATTTTTGCAACATTGCCTTCCCTGGAAAATCGCAATGCTTTTACTTCGACCCACTTGGTTAAGTAATCGGTGCATATCAATATGTATTATTTATTATTGGAACTAGGAGAGATAGGTCCAATAAAATATATTCCCCACTTGTCAAAAAGACTTAAATCCAGTTGGGGTTGTAAGGGTATTTCATCAGATCTTGTAGGTCTTCCCATCCTCTGACAGTGGTCACAACTTCTAGTGTATTTAACAGAGTCCTTATGTAATGTTGATCAATAATATCATGTTGTCAAAATTTTGACAGTTGTCCTTTTTGCTGCAAAATATCCACCACAAGGTTCATCATGGCATGCTTTCATTATTTCAAACACTTCATCCTCCCGGATATACCTTCTCATAATTTTATATGGACCAGTGTAAAACAAAAAGCCAAAAATCCATGAATAGGGAAAGCATTTATGAACCAACTACATTTTCTCCCTTGAAGAAAAGTAACTTGGAATTTTTCCTGACACTAAATAGTTTGCTATGTCATCATACCATGGTGTGTGCACATTCAGAGCAAATAAATGCTCATCAGGAAATGAATCTACAACAATTCCCTCAGATGATTGAGTAGGCAATCTAGACAAGAAATCAACAACCACATTAGCCCTTCTAGTCTTTTCAACAATTGTTATGCCAAATTCCTGTAGCAACAATAGCCATCTTACAATTCTGCCACCTACCACTGGCTTGTTCATCAACTACCTAATAGTTGTATGATTTGTATGTATGAACACCTGATAATGAGTTATATAATGTCTGAGTGTGTTAATGGCATAGACAACTGCAAGCATCTCTTTCTCTATTATAGTGTAGTTCAACTCTGCTCCTTGGAGGTTTTTGCTGATATAATAGATTGCATATTCCTTAGTTCCTTCCTTCTGCCCTAGGACTGCGCCAATGGAAAAGTCAGATGCATCAGTATGGATATGGAATGGAAACATATAGTTTGGTCCTCTGAGAATTGGTGCATGTATTAAAGCTTCCTTTAGTTTTTCAAATGAACTCTAGAAGCCGTCGGTCCAATTAAATTCAAAATCCTTTGTTAGCAAAGTGAATAAAGGTGCAACAATCTTACTAAAATATTGTAGAAATTTCCTATAGTAACTTGCATGTCCCAGGAAGTTTTTGATATCCTTTTGCTTTTGTAGTATAGGTAAATTAGATATAATCTCAATTCTCTTTGAATCAACATGTATGCCTTCACTAGATATAAAGTGTCCTAGCACAATGACTTGTGTCATTATCATGAAACACTTTTCATTGTTGAGAGATAATTTATGTTCCTTGCTTCTTTTTAACACCTTCTCCAAGTTACTGAGAGCTTCCTCATAAGTTTCACCATAAGTGGTGAAATTGTCCATGTATATCTCCATGTAGTTATGTGCAAAATCAGAAAATATGTTGAGTATTGCACACTGAAAGGTAGCTAGAGCATTGCACAAACCAAAAGGTAGAATAGAATATGCATAAGTTCCCCAAGGGTAGGTAAATGCAGCCTTATCCTCATCTCCTGGTGCAATCTTGATCTAGTTGTATCCACTGAAACCATCAAGAAATGAAAAATATTTCTTTCTAGCCAAAGAATCAAGAACTTGGTCAATAAATGGCAATGGAAAATGATCTTTCATGGTAGCAATATTTAATTCCCTATATTCAACATAGACAATCCATTTCCCTCCTTTCTTGGGAACTATAACCAATGGTGAAACCCACTCACTATCTGAAATTGGATATATAAAACCAACATCTAAGAGCTTTTGAAGTTCAACTTTTAAAATATCTCATAGAGTTGGATTCATAAGCCTTTGGGGCTATCTAATAGGTCTATAACCTTCATTAATATAGATCTTATGCATGCAAATATTAGGATCAATACCTCTCATATCATGATAATCCCATGCATATGAAACTAAGTGTGCCTGCAACACCAACTGTAGAGAGTTTTGTTGTTCTTTAGTCAAGGCATTATTAATATTCAACATCCTTCCTGGCATAATTTCCAACTCCTTTGATAACTCTTGAACTGATGAAAGATTAAGGCTTGGTATAATTGGCAAACATTGTTGAGGAAGTAGTGAATGAAATAATTGAGATATCTCTTCAATAGAATCAGTAGGTGTACAATATTTTGCAAGGGGTCTTGGAGACCTTCCACAATAATTTTTTATAATATGAGCGATAAGCTCATCTTCATCTTGGTCATCCAGTAAATGGTTGCACTCAATAGTCATCAATGTCTAAGAGAGTAGCTAGCTTCCTCTTCTTCGCCCAAATTTGGCCAAATGGAATGCTCCATGTTTGGATATGGCTGAGCAGATAGATAAAAAACCAAGTTCTTTATTAGTGTCCCATTGGATATAATCATATTACCAGATCTGCATCCTATGAAGGCATCGGTTGTTGCTAACCAAGGCTTTCCTAGAATAAGTGGGTAACTTGGAAGACTAACTTTAGGTTGCAGTACTACGAAGTCTGTAAGGTATTCCCATGAATCCAATGCAATTATTATGCCTTTAATAATCCCTTCAGGTTTGACTGTGGATCTATCAGCTAACTGTAAAACAATTTGTATAGGCCCAAGGTTGATCAACTGAAGCAACTGCATTGTTTCTTTTGTCATTATATTTATAGTAGCACCCAAGTCTATCAAAGTATTTTTAATGAGAGTCCCATTTATTTTGACGTCCACAACTGGACTACCAGGGTCAATATACTTAGGGATTGTGATGTTTCCCAACATGATGCATGCTATATTTCCTAAAACATGAATTGTTTGTGGATCTTTGTTCTTTATGTCTAGTTTCTTAAGACATAGATCTCTCATAGTCTTATTGTAGATGATAATATCTTTGATAGCCTGGATAAGTGGAATTTCAATGTTAACATCTTTCAACTACCCTAAAAGGCCAGTCTTAGCTTGTTTGGGATGCTTGTGTAGAGCTAGGTGTTCAGGAAATGGTGGCTTAAGATTTGAAGTAATATGGGGTACCTGGTTTTGTATAGGCTTCGAAGGTGGTTTATCAGAAGCCTCAACTACAGGTTCTTCATCCTCCACTTCAATAATTTGGGGAGATGAGGGGCCAACAAGTTGCTTCCCTGACCTGAGGTGAACATCACTCACCTCTACCCCATAAGTGGGGTACTGCATAACTTTGTTAGTTTAAGACTGTTGAGCAGGCTTAGTGTTAGGATTACATGTAGGTTGGGCAGGTATCGGTGATGGTTTAGGTGGCTGAGATTGAGGATTGGATGGAGGCATCAAAGCTTACTGTTATGGTGGAAGCGGTGGTAGCATAGGCTGTTGATAATTCATATTAGGTTGCTGCCATTGCTAGCCTTTCTGCCATTGAGTTTTCTATTGATTCTATTGAATTGGCCATTGTGGGTTATATTTGGAACTCTAAAAGTTTTGTTGTGGCCATGGGTTGGGTTGTTGGTTCCAATTTGGTTGGACTTGTGGCCAGGGTTGAGGATCCTACCACTGGTTTTGATTTGATTTCTAGGGTTGAGTGTTCCAACCAGAAAAGTTTTGATTGCTAGAAGGGAAAGATGGATTATAACTAAGGAGATCTGGTGGTATACCTTGTCTCTACTGCCATGACCTCCTTTGTGCTATATAGAAAATTTTTCCATCATTTTTCCATCATCTCCTCCTATTGATTGGAAATCTGGTTTTCAACATTTTCTTGTTGGATACTGGCCACTCTTTTGCACTTACAATTGGCCTTCCGCTACCTACAGTTAGGGCAGTACTTAGTGAGCATAACATATGTGTCCTCCCGCTTCTTCTTGATATGGAGTGTGTCCAACTATGTTGCTAGATGAATTATTATGTCCTACTTCATGTTGGACAATAAATTACTGATTTCAACCTTAGAAACCCCATTAGAGGACTTACTTGTGATGGATGACCTTTCCCCTCTTGGCTTCCTGGAAAGAGTCCTGGAATAATTCCTAAAAAAATTCAAAATTTCTTCAAATGTTTCTTTGGAAATATCCCCTCCTCTAATAAGGTTGAGGGCGTCTATACTGTCTTCATTAATCCCCCTTAAAAATACCAACTTAAGGGGCTCCTCTAAGAATTTATGTTGAGGATTCTTCTTCAAAGCAAATTGGAACCTCTCAATATAGTATTCTAATGGCTCCTCCTCCTTTTGAGACATTGATAAAATGTCATCTCTTCTTCTTTCTAATCCTTTGCAATAGTCCTTGTACTTCTCCAAGAACTTTGTCTTCATAGTTTCCCAGTACGGGACAACATCTCTGCCAAGACCCATAAACCATCTGAGGGCAGCATCCTTCAGAGTAGCCGAAAAGAGATTGAGTCGATGTGCATCAGTAGTGTAATCATAACTTCAACACAAAACATCAAAATCAAATAGGAAATTATTTGGGTCCTCCGTTACCAAGCCATAAAATATCAGTAATGTTGATGGTGGTCTATTTTTCATCACAGTGGCTTTGGCTTGATTAGTAATAGGGAACTCAAAGGTTCCATGTTCTAGATCATTTGGTGGTGTGTCCCTCATTGTTTGGAAGGTCCCTTTTATAGCTGTGGAAGATGATGGTGATGATGACCTTGATGGAGATGAAAGGGAAGTGTTTACTCTTTCAACAATTTCAGCAAAATCACCAGTATCTTCTCTATCTTGAATATCTGAAGGGATGAATCTTACTAGGCTATCTCTCCACCTCTGCATATGGTAAATTTAACTTTGTATGGCCATGGCCTTGCATAATGTTAGTAGCTTGATGTTGAAAAAGGTAGTTTCTAATAGTCCTAATACTTAAGAAGGGAAATTTAACTATGAAAACTGCAAAAATGGGTCTATGAAGTTAGCACCATCCTCAAAAATGGCACCAAAAATATAGAGTCTAAGTTAATGTTTTGTAAAATTGGTGAACGTCACTCAATTCAGAGGGTTAAAAAATTGAACAGTCCACTTGATACTACTTCAAACTACATTAAATTATCGATCGAGGTGTGTAAGCTTGTGATGGTGCAGCAAAGTATATGCCTCCATGGACTCAAATTACTCAACTAACCTACTAAAGGTTATTCTAGTTACTGGAAATTCATAAAAACTGAAAAACAACAAAAGTAAAACTGAACCTTAGTTGCTACGGGTACCTACAGTAATGACTGTAGCTAAACTGCTTCTAATGAAAGTGATTGTAACTGAACTATATTTAATGGAAACAAATCAAAATCCTAATTAAGATTACTGTAACATTTAATCTATCCTCCGGAGTGTCATCAATAGTTATTCCATGCATGTTCCTAAGTAGTTTCTCGTAATAAACAAGAAATAGAATCTACAATTCATGAGTAACAATAAATTGATATTAACGATAAACATTAATGAATAACTGAAGGATGAAGTGGAGAACAATACCTTGAGTGGCCTTCTCAAGTGACTATTTCCACTTAATGAAGCACAATCTAACTAGTAGATCTCACACATCTCATGAACTAAACTCCATTTATTGCATAAGATAATGGAATATAAAAACTCTCACAAATTGGATTCAACCATTCTATAAATTCATGTTCAACTGGAAATTAATAGATAATACAAACTATGTAAAAACCAACTAACTAAACTTCGGACTCAACCGTCAGTTATATAAAAACTAAGGGAGTCATTATTAAAGTAACAAATAGAACCGAAATCATTAATTCCACTTCCAGATATCTAGAACATGGTTTTAATATCTTGACTTATTTAATCTATAACTGAAAAGAAAGAGAATCCTAAAAGGAACAAAAATCTGAAAAATAGATTACATTAAGTCATACGTCCATCTGTCAAAATTCTAAATCAGAGAAGACCTCTTCTTCAACATTTATTAATTTTCATGACAACATGTGCTCTATCTTCATGAATTCCTTCGGCCAATAACTACCACGTTCAACTATTTTTGTAGCATCTCCTATTCTGGTATCCAATGCTTCTTTTGCTATGGGTTCATCCTGCAACAACCGCACATCATGGATCTTCTTTTTGTTGTAAACAAATTATTTTCACAGAATATATACACAAGGATAATCATCTAAATTAAACATAACTTTCCATCAACATTTTCATACACATATTCATAATAACCACTTAATGCTAATATATTAAACTATAATTCCATCATCATGCTTTTAGGTCTTAGGTTTGTGGAATAGATATAAAAAGGATAATATAATATAAATTATAGTCAGGAAGTATGTCCAAAAGTATCTTAAAGTCTGATAAAACCTAACATAAAATAAGCTATTATTTGGACCTATCAGTTGTCGAGGAATAATGCCTAGGATTTAGGGAGCCCCACATCGTTCGGACTTGGTTTGAGAGTTTGGATGACCCATAGGCGCCGGTGCTCTAGTATGTATCCTCTTGATTTTTGTTTTCATCTTTTATGTTCTTGTAATTTGTGCACAAAGTTCATCAAGTCAAAAGTGCTATTTTTGGGGTTTCAACGCTATTTCATCGGTTTTAGTGCATTTGCAATTTTGAAATGCTTGCTTTTGCAAAAATTCTACGCACTTGACTTAATTTTATGCCTTTGAATTAGATTTTCTCTTTTGTTTCTAGCATTTGATAAATTTGTGTTCTTTCAATTGCTTTTCTCTGTTTTATGTGCTTTTGCTTTATATCTATGCTTTTGCAAAATATTTTCACTTTTGATTTTGGTGCCCTTGCTATATCTCCTCGCTTTTGACTTTTTTCTTTACTTTTGTTTGAAATTCCCTTGATTTTGCAAATATTTCTTCACTTTTGACTTTTTTGGAAACTTACTTAGTTTCTTCATCATTTTCATTTTGTTTTGCGTGTTCAGAGAGAAACCTTAACATTGTGGGTTGAAATGATTGCAGGTGGTCCTTAAACCACTCAATCGAGGGAGAGATGACCTCAGGATCTATTTGATTTGATTGTCGACTTTGATGTTTTGGAGTGATATTTCCTAGATGTGATCGAGCTACGTCATATTTGTTACATGTCTCCCATTCAATGTCATACTGCAATGATGACTGCACTCATGGAGTGGTGGCATTCAAAGACTTCTTCATTCCACTTACCCGCAGAGGAGGGTCCACTTACCCATAGAGGAGGTTCCCATTACCCTTGAGGATGTGTGGAGGATTCTTTGCATACCTATCCATGGTGAGCTCATTACCTACCATGTTTGATGGGGTACCCGCGCTATGCTGCGTGTGCTCAGTGTCAGACACTTGGAGGTTTGCTAGTCTGAGATTAATTTATCAGAGTTTGTTGGCAGTGCAGACTCTGTTTCCCTTGTTTTTTGTGGTTTGATTTCAGGGCTAGTTGTTCCTAATAGGAGAGGTCATTAGTTCCCTATTGGATGGGGTATGCGTATTGAGGAGATGTTTGAGCATGGAACTAGATATGCATGGGGTCCCTGTCTTCTCGCCCACCTCTATAGAGAAATGCATGAGGTTGCGTATCGAGGTGGGAAATCCATTTCTACAGGTGTCTCTCTTTTACATGTATGGGCTTGGGAGCATATTACAGTGATGCGGCCCGATGGTATACATGATCGTATTGATGGTGATCTATACTCCTATCGTTATAGAGACTTTGTTCATTATACCTTGCCTAGGGATCTTTTGTATTGGTGTCATGTGTTCGATGACATGCCAGGTTTTGTTTGGAGGCCTTATATGGATTGTGATTCATGGCTAGAGGATCAGGAGCAACTAGTGTACTATCGATAGACTAGATGGTTGATTGGTCGCTCTCACTATCTTCTAGAGAGATATTTACCTGATAGAGTATGTCGACAGTTTGGAGAGAGCAGGGCTAGTTTCTTGATGCATATGGGGCTCGATTTGGTCAGACCACTAGAGAGGTTCATGTATGGGGTCATTTGGCAGACAAAGATGATATGATTGCTTCTTTCAGATCTCTTTCCCCAGTTAGATGGGGTTGGCCGATTGGTTTGGAAGATCTGGGTACTACTCCCAATGTTGATAAGTGGTGGGCCCATCATGTACCATTGAGATTTATAGATCTCAGTGATGATCTTGCATTATGTAGAGCAAGAATTATAGGTCGACACAAGGAGCGACAACATATTGAGGTTCTAGTCGAGCAGCTTGGTTGAGCTCGTTAGGATGGAGCACAAGGTGGTTAGGATGATCAAATTCCTTAGGCTCATGGACAAGTTCCAGGTCCCCCTCCACCACCTGGTGATGGAGGTATATAGTTAGCTCATATGAATGCTGCTAGAGACGCAAAGATATCATGGCGGCATGCCACTAAGGTGAAAATTATCACACTTACTATAGAGAAAGAGAGGTTTAGAGTAGAGAGAGACACAAAGATTGGTAATTGTATCGTTGTTGAGACATATTTGCAAAGTGTTACTATTGAGAGGGATAGTCTGAGGGTAGAGCATGAAAATATACGAGTTGAGCAAGATCGATTGTTACAGATGTTGACATACTATTAGACCTTGTATGATGCTACTATTCCTAGGGTTTATCAACATCCACGATTTGGAGAGCCTAGTGTTGCAGGCGGTGGTGGTGAGTCAACTGGTCATTCTGTGAGACAACCAAATCTAGATGGTGATCTGCAGCCTGGTCCTTAGAGTCCTCCCTTTTCTGTCAGGCAATGTTATAGTTTTACATGATCTTTATGATGTTGTTATTCAAAGATTTATTGTAGACATGATTTTGTATCTATATTCATCAACCCAGTTGAGGCCTTTTATATATGTATTATTTTGTATTATCCTATCACACTTGTTTCATTGATGATGATGTACTATGAAATTGTCCCTTTTTTGATGATGATATATATGAGATATACCTTCTTTGATTCAACTCATTTATATGTTTATGTAATGATCATGGATGACAATGTATGATGATGTATGGTCATATATGTGTTTTTGTACTTTTCTTATGTATACTAATGATGTGGATGGATGTATTGATCATATTGATTTTACATGATGCTTTATTATGTATATGATGGATGTATGCCCCATACATTGTACATGATGTTTTTATTGCTTTATTATCATCATGTTTTGTATTGAAGACATTGTGGATGTAGGATAGATATGGTACTAATGATATTGTGATGCAGGATGGATGTTAGTTAGAAGAAATATTTGGATGATGGATAGAAATTTGATGTTGTTAGTACTAATGAGTTTCTTTCGCTTTGCTTGGAGGCTTCACATTTTGAACAATCCTATTTGATGTAGCAAACATATACGATGCACCAATGTATTAATAACCAAGGTGACTTTGTATCCATTGCATGGACTTTGACTCAACATACAAAGAATGTTCTTGCTTCTACCAGACATATGGAAACTTTGTTTAAAATATGTGGTTGAGTTGTATTAAAACATTTTGGACCAGTTATAAAAAGAGGTATAGAATACCTAACATGCACTTGCTACATGAACTATTTCAAAACAACTTTCATACACTCAATAGTAAGTATTCACCATGGTAGTATCACAAAAACATCATACAAACAACAAACCAAAATGATGCTCAATTGCCCCCATTCCTTCTTCTCTAAATCCTTATGGACATCCTCGAGAGATCCTGGGAATAAGTCAATAAAATAAATCACAAAGCTAAGACTATAAAAAGATAAAAAAAATTTCAACATCACTTGCCATATTTTTTTGGGGTGGGGCTATTATCCGATGTTGATCATGTATATCATAGGAACAGATCCATTAAGTCATATCTCAGGATATTGTTGGTGAATTTTCAAAAAGATAGGTAGTTGATACTTTGGCATTTTTTTCGTTTGTTTTGTAATCAAATCTTTGTGATTGTTTTCTTGAAAGTTATAGCTTTTGATGTTTGCTCTGTTTGTTTGTCAAAGGGTGAGTGTGATGATTTGTTTATTATGGATGAAAAGTTTGTTGCAGATTGGTGATGATGGAGATAAGTCTTTGTTTTTCTGAGTTTTATGATGTTGTTTTTGTTGTTTTCAAGGGACTAACCTAGGGCCTTAGGGGCTCATCAAAGATAAGCCTTGCCTAAATTGTACACCCAAAGGCTCGTAGTTTGCTTGGTTTGATGTGGACATGTTTTTTATCTTTTCAGTTATGTGAATGGTTTTTGAATTTTAATTTTTGTGAATGTTTTTGGATTTTTAATTTTTGACTAAGTTGGAATAAAGCATGATTGAAACATAAGGGGACTGACCTAAGGCCTCGAGGGTTGTTAAGCCTTGCCTACATTGTATATGCAAATACCACATAGTTTGACCATTTGACTCAAAGTATAAACTAGTTTTTGGGATAAACAACATTGATAACCTGGATTGATAATCCACTTTTGTGTCTAGAGGATATATTGTGGGAAATCTACTTGAACTAGCTATAGGGTTCAAGAAAACGATATATTAGACTATTTGAGTGAAGGAATAACCCAACGATGTTGTTTTGTTTTTGATGTTTTCAAATGTTTTTGATTTTGATTGTTTCTTTTTGGACGTTTTTTATTTTTGTTATTTTCCAGATGCATTTGATTTTTGTTGTTTTTTAGATGTTTTTGTTTTTTTTTTTGTTTTTGACCATGATAGGATGCATAAATATCTAACCCATGACAAGCTTCAAGAAGTTTCTCCCTAGTTTGAGACAAGATGAATTTCGTAAATTAGTATCAAGCCATGGTTGGACACATGCTTTATTATGGAATGGATGGATGAATGATGTGGATAGTACCGATAGATAATGATGTGAGTCTTATTCAAACATAGCACCTGTTTTCCAAGTTTTCACTATGGTACCTATTCTAGGTGTGCCACAAAGTGGCTTTCACTCAAATAATTTTTTATTTCTCTTTATATTATTTTTCTTTCTTTTTGATTTATTTTCTTTTTTATCTTTCTGATTTTTTAAAAAATTTTACCCTTTTGCCTGGGGTATAATGTAAGACCCCTCTGTTTTGCTCATTTGATCGAACAATGTTCTGTTTGGTTATGTCTTATTTTATGTTTGTACTTTGACTTAGAACTCAGTTGCTATTTGATCGTTATCTGTAAAGTGATGTGAATGTTACATGTTGGTGTGATGGTGTATTTTTCTAATGTTATCATTGTTGCATGCTTTGGATTAGCATAGTGGATAATTGAATTAATGATGTTTATGCTTTTGATCATATTAATGATGTTAGATTCATCAGTTAGTAATATTGTATTGGTGAAGGGGACGGATCGCATCACTCGCTTGTGAGTGCCCTACGATTCTATGATTCCCTCTTCACGGTGTGTTTTAATTATGACATATATATGCATGTGGATGTACTCTTTGTTCGCAGGTTGACAGGTATAGAACATCGACTCCACCTGGTTTCACAGGTTTGAGCGTGTCCATTACCCAATGGTATTCGATTGGGAGATAGTAGCTAGGTTCTCTGTACCAAGTCATCACCCTAGTCCTAGTGTGTCGTCAGGTGTTAGTCGAGTTGTGTTGCTTTGAATATTGTCCCCTCTCTTTGATTATTTAATTGCAAGTTAGAAAAGGGTAATTAAATGGCTTTATATATATGTAAGTTGATTAAATTAATCTGGTTATAATGTGGAAAATGTTATTTAAAGTTATTAATTAATTTAATTTAATTAATAAAATAATTTTATCTTCGATTATATTTATTTTATTGAATTAATTTAATTAATTAATTTGAATTAAGCAATTTACTTTGGAGATTATTGGATATTTTGTTGAAATTGAAAAAAAAATGGGAAAAATGTTTTAATTTGCATTTTGTTGAAATTTTAAATGCAAAAATAAAATTGAAAGATATTTTCTATTTCTGTTTTCAGAATTTATGAGGGTTGGTGCATGATATTTTTTGGGGAGGAATTTTCTTGATTATGGAATTTTCTTCACAATTTTGGATCATGAAATTTTAGAGAAGTTGGAAAAAAATAAAAAGAGGAGGAATTGTTGGATTTTGTGGGTTTTGGGATTTAAGCTGCAAAATTTTGTGGAACTGGATTTGGAAGCAAGGTTGGAAGCTAAGCATCATTTGGACCTCCTCAAATTCAAAATACCAGGTTCATGTTATATAATTGATATTGAAATTGAAAAGATTCATGTATTTTGGAATTGTTGTTTGCAAAACTCATTGTTTGGAAACTCAAATAGATTATGTTTAGAAAAATAGAAAACCCATGTTGAAATATGAGTTTGTTTGCAAAAATCCCTTCATTGGAAAAATATTTCTTCAAGAAAAAACTTTGTGTTCTTGGCTGCAATTAATTGTTTTGAAAATTAATTGCTCAATTTGAATTGCAAATCTAAAAATGAGGTAATTAATGTATTCATATATATATGTATGTATTTATATACATATATATTGTATATATTTATTTTTGGGTTATTGGGGATATGCTGTTAAAATATTTTTTTTTATGCCTTGGGTGAAGCGCGGATTTCAAGAAATCCGTAGGTTTTTGAAATGGAAATAAAATAATAAATAAAATTTTAAAAATAAAATTCATTGTGGGGGGGCTGGGGGCTCACCCCCATTGTACCCCCATGGGAGGCGTGTGGGGGGAGCCACGCCCAATGCGACCCCCGCTCCTCCCGTCCGCCGCTTCCCACAGTCTGCGTGGCACTGCGGACACAGGTGCCACCATTGTTGGTGGGCGGCTGTGCAATGCACAGCGCCACCAATAGTGGCGGTCGAGCTATGCCCACAACCACTGGTGATGCCACTACTCACAACGCCGACTGTGTAAACACAATCAACGGCGCTAAACCCATTTGCGACCAACGCCCAGGCAGTTCGCCGACCTTAAGCATGCGGCCCGAGGTCCACAGCCCAACCCTAAAGGTTGGCGCGCGGCTCGAGGCATGATTGGTTTTGCTTTAAACAAATATATATATAAAATAAAATATTTTTTGTATTATTATTTAATATTATTTATAATATTAAAATATTATTATATATATATATCATTAATATATATATATATATATATATAATTAATATTTTATACTATATGTGTATAATATGGAAATTTTAATGTATTTTTTTTATAATATATAAATAATATACATATATGTATATATATACTATGAGGTTATATATTATATGTATATATGTATGTATATTAGGTTGTATATTTATATGGTTGTGAATATATTAAAATGGATGAATAAAATAATCTTATATTTTAATATATTGGAGAAATTTTAGATTAATGTACTATAGTCAATTGATGAAATTTATTTTAGAATAATGTGTTTAAAAGGGCAATTATTGGAATTATTTTGGAAATAACATTATTTTGGAAAGATAAATTAGATTTGAAGATTTCATGTTTTAATAATGAGGCCCTTAGCCTTAAAATGATTTATATTTGCAAGGACATGTTTAATATTGTAACTAACTGATGTTTCATTTTGCAAAGGAGATATTGTTAACTTAAAATAACATTTGAATTGAAGGTGTAAATGTTATTTTATTGTTAATTAAGAGCAATTAGGAAATTAAATATTGATTCTTAATTTAAAAGACACGTGTTAATTCAGATTATTGAATTCAATAGATTACTGAATGTAATGAGGAAATGGGTTTAGTGAACCCAAAGTAGAATTTAAATTCTCGTCTCCTTGCTCACCTTGATTGTGAACTGTTCCAGTTATCATTTGAGAAATTTGGATCATAGAATTCAACAAGTCTTCCAAATGGGGATCTTATTTTATGGGGGTTGTCATTTTGTAATGACGACCGTTTGTTATTTCCTTGGGTATTGCATGAAGTTATGTCATTGGTATTTACCCGGTTTCCACGAACGGGGATGTTTTGTACCTCCTGAGAAAGGAGTGGATTATGTGATTTGTGCCTCCTTGAAAGGAGTGGTTTTGTTGTTGTTACCTCTAGTGTTTGGAGATGGTTTTATCTTATGTCGCCTCTTGAGAAAGGAGTGGTCGTGTTATCTTGTTTGTTGCACTTTGGTACCCTTGGTGTTTGGATGGTATGTGTGTTGTCAAGTAGAAGAGTGGCTTCCATAGGGGCCAGAGCCCGGAAGAGGTAAACTGGGAAACCTTCGGGGGTGGTTTAATCAAGTGATAACTAAAAAAAAACTTAGAAGATAAGGTGGTACTTCTCACTAATCAAGATAATCTTGCCTCACTCATAGACACAAGGGCTCGTTTAGACTTGGGATGAGTGGGAAGGCCTGGAATGGCAAGGTCATCTATCTTGTTTGTACGAAAGGTATTTGATTTCGCATGAGTGAGTATGGGGGCCGGGATTTGGTTGAGGCCACCAGGATAACCCATAGTGGGGGCCGGAGCCTATGAAGATTCCCAGAGGACAACCCATGACGAGCTGTGTGATGACACTTTGTCTAGGACAACAGTTGGTACTTGGTATTACTGGTATGGTTTCCTTAACATACATGATGTGACCATAGTTGGTATTTGATTATTATGTGTATGGTTCTCGTAACATACTTGACCTACTTTATATCTGGAAGCAATGTGACCATGTGGTGTTGCACTTGTGTTGTACCCGAGTTGTACATGTGTTGTACTTGAGTTGTACTGGTATGGTACATGTGATTGGTTGTTTTAATATGGTTCAGCTTCATGTTAGCCTGTGTCTAGAGGTAGATGGTCTTGGCTAGGATTCCTTGTTACTATCTCCTAGCACGAGGGGTGGGCCCTTGGGTTCCACTTGGTTGGGTGGCGTGCACCTAAATCCGTTAGGATTTCTTCATGTTCGTGTGGACGAGACTTCCAGTTGGAGAGCTCGTTGGTTTCAGTTTCAGTTCTTGCCTTATTTCATTTCAGGTAATCTTGTATTATTCTACCCTCATTTGATATCGAGGTGGAAGTTGTAATTGTAACCTTATTTATTTGACTTGCCTCATTCGGGGAATGAGAGATGTAATCTTATTATTTAATTATGGATAAATGAATTGAAAGTTATCTCTTATGCTTGATGTAATTTATCTCGTATGGAATGTATGCATTCTTAATATCTTAAGTAGATAAATATGATGGATTCATTTATGATGTTGTGGGTTAATAAGTAATCTCAGTCTCATAACCTTAGAGGATGTTTGCAATGGGTAGTGCACTTGCATGTTCATTGTACTTAAAAAAATAAAAATTAGTACGTTTAATTAGTTAATTGCAACTTCCTCTAGGGTTGTGTGGCGGGGTGTTACATATAAGAGGTTGAAAACTTGGATTGATATTTCACTTCTTTTTCTAGAGGATATGTTCCAGAAAATCTTACAACTATGGGGTTCAAGCAACTGTTGATATCTTAGAAGTGTTGAGTGAAGAAAAAATCCATGTTGTTGGCATCTTTGAAGGTTACCTTGGTAGTGCATTGGTGGTACACCTTGTTGTTGGGATAGATTATTTTCTAAAGGTTACCCTGGTGGTGCATTGGCGGGATACCTTGATGATGGGACAATGTTTTTAAAAGGTTACTAGGTGATATTGTTTTGGTGGTATACCTTGTTGTTGGGACAATGCCTTAGATCACAATGTGAGCTAGAATGCATAGATCAAGATTTATTCTGAAGCAAGATGTAAGTACTTGCCCCCAGTGTCTAGCGATGCAGGTGATGGATTCTCTTGTGGTAGGATAACATGTTAGGATAGAGTATGCCTTTTTGGATAATGTCTCATGGCTTAGATAATGCCAGATATGATAGGATTAATGATAGTGACCCATGTCAAGATTTTCTCCATAAGAAAATGTAAAGTGTACACCAAACATTTATCAAGATCAAGATAATTTGGATTTGGATAAAAATGGATTGGATTCATTATGGATAAGTTGAGATGCTTCCACCTAAAATGGTGCACGTAGATGCTTGATTCTACACATGATGCCTGCTTGCTAGGTTTTCACCATGGTACTTGTCCAAAGTGCCACAAAAGTGGTTTTTACTGGAAGACGATTTTTTCTCTTGACTATTTTCTTGATTTTGTTTTTGTTTTTTATTGATTTTTGATGTCACATAAAATGCCTATTTACTAGGCTGTTTATGATATTCTCTTTTAGATTACATACATGTGCAGGTCAACTAGTTGGTGATTGTATTATTCGTTGACTCAATTACATATACTCTTTTAGATCATGTGAATTGCTAGTGGCTGTATGTCTGATTTATCACCGATAATTCCCAACCTATGTATTGAATCAAAGGATCCCTTGGAGTAGCTTGAATCTCTATAGGAACTTATTATTATGAAAAAATAGATTGATGCCTATTAAAGAGGTATATGTCTCTAATTATTCCCCTCCTCTTTGCTTTGAAATGTGTCCCCTTTTATATCCTCGATTTGGCTAGGGACATAACCTTTCACTTTATTCACATGATAAGGGACATGTCTCTTGTTTATGCTAATTGCTATAACTAATGAATGTTCTTTTAATCACTGCTTAGGAATAATTAGATTTATTTAACATTATTCCTTGAGAAGGCGTTGATCTTTGTAGAATATGTTCATTGCTTGTATAGTTTCATGATCTTCCTTTAATTATTTGATCGCTGAATTTTCTTTTGTCTTTATATTCTTTTGTCTTATGCTTCTTTGGACCGGTTCATAACCCATATTGATTGGCCTAAACAAAAGGTAATTGCTATGTTAGGAGCCAATCGACTTTATTATTTTTTTCATCATGGTGACAATTTTTTGCTCATGTTGAACCACCTAGTGGTGTTGATGTAGACACTGTTGGTGTTGATATGGTTGTTGTTTTTGTCATGATGTGCCAATGATATCCTACTTGGAGGAGTTGTTTTGCTAAGATACGGGTGCTTGAATGTAACCCCTAATAATTATTATCTTCCTTATCGATACCAGAGTTAACCTTACCTTGATGCACACATCGTGATAGAGTGCCCTTAGAATCCTTATGATAAAGAGTTGCTACCAATGTATGGTTACTGCGATATTTTGATACGCTAGATGGTGAAATGCATTGAGGGATATGATACTTAGATGGATAGGTTGACAGTTTGGAGTCTTAACTCTCCAAACTTGGGATGATGAGCAATGATGGGTGGATATGGAGATTCGATTGGGACCAATGTCTTGATATACCTTGTAGGTCGCTCTTGGAGCTTTCTTTTGCATTGCTAGAATTTTTTGATGGATGAACTTCCCTTTTTGATTTTTCCCCATAGATTTTTTGACTAATGGAGTTTGATAGGGATGGTTTTCTTGCTTTTTATTTCGTATCCATTTGTATTTTCTTTGTACATTTTTCTTTATTGATTCTTCTGCTTCAATGACTTATTTCGTTCTTGGATATATAATTTTCTCTTATTGTTGGTCCCGATCAAAGGGTTGAAATATGTGTGGATGATGATTCATGATACATCTAGTTGTAGCATTGGTAGCGGTTTCATCATAAGGACTCTTCATTCTCTCTATGTTGATGCTTGCATTAGATAAAGTTTCCCCTAGTATTATAGAGGTCTCCCTAATATGTTTAGATCCTTTAATTGTTGAATAACCAAGACCTTGGTGCTTAGGATTGCCAATAATTTGCACTGGTTCTAGGATACCTTGTTCATGTAGACCTAATCCTTTGTCTTGATAATGAACCTGTTGAGAAATTTTGTTTGCAATAGGATATGTCTTACCTTGGAAATAAGGTGTTAATCCTTCTTTTCTCTATTGTGGATCTTCAAATGTGATAGCTTCTTCACTGATAGGATCCTTAATATGTGGGATAACTTCATGATTTATGTCTTTGGATTGATTCTATGAAATATCATATTTTGATAGCCCTTTAAAATATATTGGCGCTTCTTTGACTATTGCATACCCAATGCTTTATTGCTCAGGATAATCCATTATCTTTGTTGATTTTAAGATACTGTGCCCCATATTTTCATGCTTGATGTCTTCAATTTGCTTGGAGGATATTTATGATTTTAATGCTTTTTCTTGATCAATTTCTAATATTTCTATAGATTCTGCTATACTTTGATCATGTGTAAAGATATTAAGACTAGGTGACTCTTGTTCCTTGTTTATGATATCAAGAGTATGAGAATCTTGTTTTGGATGAAGATCATCTACATGTCCATTAGGAGTAAGCATCTCATTGGTAGATGTATGTGTGCTTGGTGTATGGATTTGTTCTTCTTTTAGAAAACCTTGGATGTCTTGGAAGATATCTGCCAAGTCATTGTAGTATTTTGATGATAGGGATTCTTGATCTTGACTTTGTATGGTATTATCTTCGATATGCTTTGGTTTACACTCTTGACATGGATCAATTTCAAAGAAGGGAATGCTTGTAAAGGATCCTTGGATTTCCTCAAAATGTGGACATATGGGTGATAACTCTTGGCTTAGATCTTCTGCATTGAGTATACATGTTGGATTAAGAGTCTCTTGATTATCAATATGTATTGCTATGAGGTTGGATGGTACCGATATATCTTGGACTGGATCATTGATAGACTTGGGTGATTGATTTTGATCATGCTAGGGATTAAATTCTTGATGTAGGTCCTCTTGCTCATTGGATGATGTAGAGATATTGTCAATGTGATTAGTGATAGATAGCTCTTGATCATTATTTTCAACTTTTGAGGTATTGTCATTAGTAGATGGACCTCAAATATCGTCTTCAATAGCTATATCTCCTTAATCAATAAGGTCTTGGATGAGGTTTTTGAGTGCAATGCATTCTGATGCATCATGAATTTTTACTCTATGGTATTTACAATAGATCTTGTAATTCATACCATGGGAATTTGATGCTAGGTTCACCACTTCGTGGCAGTTTTGGAAGTGTGATAAGTTTGGAATTGACTAGTTGGTTTAACACACCCTCAATTGACTCCCCTAAAGGAGTGTAATCACATTTACTAGTATGGTTTGATTGTAAGGTTGGTTGTGGTGGAGATGGATTTGAGATGAAATTTTCTAATTTGAAGGTTGATATTGTTGATGGATTTGATTTTGATTTTGTGACCATTGTTGTTGTTGATTCACTTGATGTTGTGGTTGATGATTTTGATGTGGATATTGCTGATTTGAGGGTTGATATTATTGTTGGATCTGATTTTGTGACCATTGATGTTTTTGATTTACTTGATTTTGTGGAAATAGACTTTTTGTTGATATGAATCAATGTTCTTTGATTTTGGAAATGTTGTTGATGTGGATATTGAGGTGTTTGTGGAATGATGTATATTTGTTGTGAATATGTAATGTTTTGACTTTGAATAAGTTGTCGATGATACATCATATTTCGATCTTGTTTAATTGCCTCAATCTTTTTATTAATTTCATTTAGGGAAATTTGATGTTTTGACTTATTCCTTGATGGTGATTTTGAAACCCTTGATGTTGTTGTCCTACTTGATGTTATGACCCTTGATAAGAGTGATTTGGGTAATAGATTGATGTTGAAATTTTGTTGGGGATGTTATGGTTGCATGCTTAGGATGTCTTGATGCTCAATACCCTATTGTAAAGTCACTAGGTCTATAACCCCATGGGTCACTTGCACCATTTGTGGTGTTTTATTGGTGGTATACTAGCACTGTTGTTCTTGTTTGCTTCCATTTTATTTCTATGTTGTGACCTTGTAGTTTTCATACACAACTGCAAAGCTTTTATGAACATGTTTATGACTCCTAGCTACGAAAAAAGTTTTCCCCTTGCAAAGCGTAAATAGAAATGGTCTATTCGATTTTGATGGGTGTGATATCTTCTCAAGATGTACCCTTTGGAAAACTTTAGAGTAGGACGGTTTTTTTAAAGTCGTAATATGGATTTTCACTTAAGGATTTTACTCTTTCCAGAGATCATAAAGGGTGTAGATCCATTGCCACGTAGGAGGTGGTAACTCGAGTCTTTTGACTGCTAGGTCTGCTTTCTCTTCCTCTTTATGTAATATGTTTATTATGTTTCTCCACCGGTTGGGTGTTTCGTTCTTCTCAAATATGAAGGTCCTTAAACTACTAATGATATTAGTTTGTTCACCTTCAATGTGTGTGAGACTTGGTTGTAGGATTGGTGCTACAAGATTCGGTTGTTGTGCCAGAGTAACTGGTTGCCAAATGGTCATATGGTGGAAGTGTGGATGTTTTGATATGGTTTTTTATGAAGCCCAAGACCCTAAGGTTTGAGTGATGTTTGGAAGTGACACTATCTTTGGACCTCAAAAAGCTAAGGGACCTGGATTGATATCTCACATCTCCTTCTAGAGGATATGTTGTGGGAAAGCTTACTCGAACTATCAGCAAGTTCCAAGTAATTGTTGATATCTTAGAAGTGTGAGTGAGGGAATAATCCAGGTTTTTTGGTTTTGATTCTGATCTCTAAAAGTAGGATGGACTATGAGAGTGGATGAAGGACTATATGACTTATATGGGTTTCCAATTGTTTCATTTTAACAAGGATCCTATAAGAAACTTTGATTCATTTCTCTAATTATCAACTGGATAGAGAAATAGTGATGGTTTCTAAGAAAATTCAATAGACTGTGAGCAATAACGACTAGATTTATCAACTATAGCCTAAATTGTGTCAAGTGCGCCGATTTCTGAGAAGCAAGTGCAAGCTGAAATGTCAAGTGTGACCTTTGTATGTTTCTGGAAAATGTGGTGTTTACTCAGTCAAAAGAAAGCTTTTCTGGGCAATTGCTAGTAGTTTATAGTCAAGTGTGCTAGTCTTTGATAAGCAAGTGCACGCAAAAAGAAGCAAGTGCGCTAGTTTTGCATCAAGTGCATGATTTTTGGCAAAAGAAATTGATTTTCATCAGTGAAATTTTGGGATGGAGAGAAAAAGTGGGCTTTCTCTGGAAAGTGCAAACAAATCTTAGTCAAGTGCACTAGAATTAATAGCAAGTGTGACCTCTATGTAAATTGGTTCTCTAGCTTTAGTGTTTTGGCAGCAGTGTTGATGTTTTTCTTGCAGTTTTCAGATGTTTTAATATGTTTCTAGATGTGGCAAGTGATACAACTTTGACTGACCCAACAAGCATGGATTTGTGTGACCTATATGTCTATGGATTTAAGTTGTGAAATCATGATACCCAAGCCATAGTTTCCAACATTTACTTTGAGTTAATGTAGCCTAAAATTAAAGCTTAAATATTTAGAAACCTTTAAGGAAATCCTTAAGGAGTGCAAATATAGGGCTTCTCTTAAAAGCACACACTAAGTCAAAGGGTTTGTGATTCAACCATTATGTTTAGTGTTTGTTTAGATGTATTCTTTTTAGATCAAGCACAATGTTTGATGTCAAAATTTTATTTTTGAATGTTTTTGACAAGTTTAACATAACAAACATTTTACAACCCTAGAGATATAAACCATTCTTTTAGGTAGGCATGTCTCATGCCTCGAAGGGACGATTTTACATGCAACTTATGGCGCGGGCCTGAATTCGGACATGTCAAGTAACTTATTAGAATAATTTTGATGTACCACTTTTAAAAAATATTTTTGGATTAAAGGGTAGCTTCTAAAACATTTGGCTCTTAGTAATAACTATGGACACAAAAATCCAACACTCACTCGCTTGCCACTTAAGGCTCTTTAACCGTTCTTGTTCGACTTAAGGCATGGGATTAGGTGGAGTCTATTGTCGGTACAACTTGACCCCACTTTATTATGTTTTTGCAACCTCTAATATAGCCCACTAGTAAAAGTGCTTTGAGATCTTGCAATGGGTTGTCTAGCACTGTATGTGTCTCAAAGCAAGCCCCCTCTTTAAGGTATGCTTTTGAAAATAAAAAAAGTGCAAAAACTCAAGATCATCAAAAGGTGTGAGGGGAGAAGACAAACACATAGCTTGCCAAACACAAAATGCACATAATACAATTCATAGAAGGTTGATTCTTTTTAAGTGCCTCGAGTGGTGCTATCCCCAAAAAAATGTGAATAAGATATCAATGATTCTTTTTAATTAAATCCAAAGGAAGTGTTCTAGACATCAGTCAATATCATAGCAAAGGTGCAAAACACAAGAATGATTTGTTCATTTTTAAGCCCAAAATTTGAGTCTTTCTAAATTGATCCTGGTCTTACTTGGTTAATAAAAACAAATATGAGTGTGCGTCAACAAAAGGAAATTGTTATGGTCAACAAAATGCAAATAAAACATTCCAAGTTTTTAATTTGAAAGCTTATAAATATTTTTAGAGCACCAATTGAATTGTGTGTTGTTCTTTTTATACACCAAAATGAAAATTCCTAATTTAGAAAGCTTTGAAATGGTTCATTTTTAGAAGCACCAAAAATGAACTGTTCATTTGTGTTGTTCTTTTTAAGCACCAAATAAAAATTCCTAATTTAGAAAGCATTAAAATGGTTCATTTTTAGAGCACTTAAAAAATGAAATGTGTTTGTTGTAGGTTCCCTTTAAGAACCAAAATGAAAGATTCCTAAATTTAAAAAGCATTGAAATGGTTCATTTTAGAGCACTTAAAAAATGAATGTGTTGTTCTTTTTATGCACCAAAATAAACAGGTTCCTAACTTAAAAAATCTTTGAAATTCTGAAGTTCTTTGACCATTCGTCTTCCCTACAAAAAATGTGTTAGTGTTTTATTGATCTTGCATACACAAATGTTAATACTTGTCACCCATTTAAATTAGGCATCTGTTAGTGTAAAAATCAAATTTTAGTTAGCAGATCTTGGATAGGTTTGACAGAGCAAAAGTGCTAAAAAATCAGCAAGTGTGTCCTCTGTCAGAGAGCAAAAGTGCATAAAAATTGTAAGTGCACCCTCTATCATCAGTAAAATATGCTGAAAAAATGTAAATGCATAGGTTTTAGTGTCAAGTGCATGGATTCAGAGTCAAATGTGCATAATCTTTGATAGGCAATTGTGATTTTTTTTGGAATTATGTGTGAATTTTTTTCAAAAGCACTTCAAAAACCTGCAACTTTAATTTAAACACATAAAACCATTAGTATTTAGGACCATGGTCCCACCGGGTGTGCTAGAATGTGTGAGGGGGAAAATCATAGAAGTCTAGACGAGATAAACGTAATTGAAATAGAATCTAATTTATTATCAGGAACACTAATATAGGATATATTCCTACAGTCATGAAATGACTTTCTAAGCTATTGAAAACACAATTGAAATCCTACAATTATCACAACAAAATTCAAAGAAAATTAAAGGTTACCACCCCATGTCATAGTGTATTTTCCTGATATCGGGTTGTTCATATCACTGTGAATCCTCCATAGTTCATGTGCAAAAGCTTGAAGAATGATGCGTGAATGGTTGATTGAAGGTATGTTGAAGATCTAACAAGGTTGTTTTGGCATTACTTCATTGTCTGAAGAGGTTGATTCTTTGATCCTTTTTTGTGAGGAAAGAGGTTTTTTATATAGAAAATATGATTTGAAATGGACGACCAGGATTAAACAATGTTGAATCAAGATTGACAGTCGATAGATGTTGAGAGGAAATAGAAATGAATAATCTGTGCAAAGTAGATTGCATAATTTGTGTGATTAAAGAAATAGATTGAATAATCTATGGGATTGAGAGATAGATTGATTAGTTAGGAATTAGATTGATCAGTCAAGGTTTAGATTGATCAGTCAGGAATAGATTGAGAAATCAGGGGATCATAATTTACTCAATCAGAAAAGTGGTTGAGAATGATTAATTAATTGATTTAATTAATTCATTCATTTTGGAGTTGAACACGCAAATCAAGTTTAACTTTTGCAAATCAAGTTGCATTAGTTTGATTTGACTTTTGATGATGATTTGAATAGTTTATTCAAATTATTCAAATTTGGAGGGAAAACGAGTTATTTAAATTATTATGATTTAATAATTCAATTGACTTAGGGGAATAAAGTGATTTAGTGGCGTAATTAAATAATTGGTATTATTTAATTAATCAAGAGGAAATAAAGTTAGATTAGGACCTTATTAAATAAATGTGATTTATTTAATTGGTCAATTTTGATGAAAAGTGAATTAATTAAATAATGTCCTTTTATTCAATTAATAGCAGAAATAGGGTTTTAGGACTTTATTAAATAAATGAAATTTATTTAATTAGACAAAAATGATGAAAAGGTGAATTAATTAAATAATGTTGTATTATTCAATTAATAGAGGAATTTAGGGTTTTTGATACAATTGATGTGAAATGCAATGGTGTTTGATGATAATGATGTGAAAATGGTATTTAAAGTGTGTGATAGGTGTTAGGTCAATTTTACATGTCTACAAATATATATGTATATATAGTATAGTATAGGAGTATATACATATATATATAAACATACAAGTATGTATTGATGAAAAGTATACGTCCATACTAATATGTTAATATGTATATATACACACACATTCATCAATATGTGAATGTGTTCATATATCGAATAATGTGTTATATAAACTTGTGTATCAAGATATATATACATATATACATATCAATGTATTACACTATGTATATATACATATATATTATATATAGAAACATTATATATATGATAATGTTTTCCATAGCACTGAATTATTTAACCAAGACATAACATATAAAACATAGCTTATGCTAAATATTATGTGCAACATATTAACAAAGGGAATAGCGTTAAGTGAATAGTGCATATATATTTAAGTGGTGCTTAAAAAAATTAAAGTGTAAAGCATTATGAATTATGGACAGTGCCATATAAAAGCGCTTAGTATTCAATGCTTTTCAACGTGTAAATATAGTTGCCAACACTTTGTCAAAATTAAAAAAAATAGTAAATGCTCTTGTATAGGAAGTAAGTTGACCAAGTCAAATAGCCAATAGCGACTCCTGTTATAAGGCACAAATGGCATAATGTGGCGCCAACTGAGAATGATATGAATTGATTAGAAGTCTATTTTCAATATGAATTTCTAGATTGTGAAGTATTTTGAAATGTGTAGAAATGGTCAAGTATGTAGCTGGCCAAGTAAGTCGACATGTAGAGGGAAATTACCTTGCATTTCTAATTATCATTCTTGTTGTCCAATTTGAGTATCAACTCATTCACCATGGTTGCATATGTGTTTATTGTGCAATGAATTTAGTTTCCACCTTTTCTTAACTTTGCTGAGTCAAATCATTTGAGCTGATAAGTGTCATTCTTGATACCCTATTTCTAGCCTTTATTTGTTGATCTTTGTGTATAAATAGAGGAGCTATCTACCTCAATGGGGATGCATGTCTGCATTCTTGCTATGATTTTCTAAGTTCTTATAATCTAATTTTCTAAGTTGAGAGAGATTTAAGAGTTGTGAGAGGAATTTGAGTGTGAGATTTTGTGGAAAGTGAGAAGGTTTATCTGGGAAATTACATACTAAATTAAGAGAAGGCTGAGATAGGAATCTAGTTCTATCAATTGGAGCATTGCATAAATAGACATACTAATTTCTTCTCTTTTATACTTTTTATGTTTGGGAAAGATTGTGTGTCATTTTTTGTTTTGATTTGAGGATTATATCTATTTATAGGAAAATATTATTGTATTCTTAAGTGAAATAGAAAGATTGTTTGTTGTAAGTTTAGTGTAAGGATCTATATTGCTTGAAGTGTTTGTACATATTCCATATTAAGGAATGGGTGGATATAGTTGGAATAAATACTATATTGGGGATATAGCTTACATAGCTAATGTTTAATCTAGTTGAGTTTTAGAGTTACTATGATTTACTTAGTAGATGTGTTAGTTAAACATAGAGGTAATAGGTTATTCATAGGTTTAGGATAATCCAGTGAAGGGGATAGCCTATGCATAGATTATGAATGGTCAATACAAATCGAGCTAGAAGGTGGGTGAAGTATATGACGTCCACTTGAAGTATTGGGTGATGAATACTTTGGCCAAAGTAGTGTAAGTTGCCATTGTTTACAGTCTCAATTCATTGTGATCCAAATTTACATACTAGGTAGGGTAATGCCATATTTGTAGGTTGTAGCCACTATGTGATAGATCTAGATATGTAGGATACAACACCAAGCTCAGAAAAGGTTAATTTTTATTATGAGGTTACCAAACCAATCTCTTCATAGAAGGGTAGGGCCATATATCAGTTTGATAGATGTGCGGGGGACTGCATTTAGTCCAAGGTTGGTGGAAAAGTGCTTGAGTGATGCTTCTCCTCATCAGTAGGTGACCAAGATTTGATGGAGAGCACCTAGATCATTCATACATCTATTTCCAGTAAGCTCTACGAAGCCATGATTATGTATTTTTTATCCATATCTATGGAAAGATTATAAAAGAGAAATGATATCATGCTATCATGTACTATGTAATCATTACTTTGGAAAGTTGTAATACTTTGATATAATGCAATGGAAAAGTTCAGAAAGATCTTTATTTCAAATTTGCATGCTATCTTTATAGTTTTGAAAAGAAAAATTTAATTGCTCATATTGGCTAAAGATGCCCGATCTATTTTATTGAGGTTAAAACTTAGGAAATTTACTGTTTATAACAATGGGCATGTTACACGTGGTATCAGAGCTACTAGGTTCAACTTTGGAACCTATGTGATTGCTATGTTTTCCCTTCCAACATAATGAGTCTAATGTTTGGAAATTCTTGTGCCAAGATGGTGCGTCTTAGGTTAACTGCAAGAAAGTCAGTGATCGAAAATGAGCGCTACCTATGGGCCAAGAAGGAAAAAGAAGCCCTTGTTCATGCCATAGAGGGAACCAACTATGACAACACCATCTAGCTAAGTGATACTAAGATAATCAATCATGATTTATCACAGATTAGTCAAGAGAAAATAACGATGAGAGATGAAGCCAATTTCAACAACTTACCATCTGTTTCTCCAACTAGATCAGACCCATTATGACTTTCCAGGGATATACCCTCAGAATGTAGTGTCAATCCAATGTTGATATTTAGGAACCCTCGAGTAGCACCCATGGCTGAATTAATTGTTATATCCTTTAGTAGTGAATCAGAGGGATATTGTCATGCCCAGGTTTTTCACTAGAAAATACGACAATTTTTTTTAAAAAAAACCATTAATTAATTTAATAGCACTCTAAGGGCTTGTAGCATCACACCACCATGAGCATGAGTTGCACACCTACGTGAAGTCACTTCTAAAATGTCATGCCTAAAATTTTCTCTTACATAACCCAACAATTTTTTTGTGAAACACATTAGTTAAGGTAATTATTACATTGCCTAAGTGTCATTTCCACATTTAGAATTGAGTCTAAATGCAAATGTCACAACCTTTATGTCAGATATGTTCCCCAAAACTATGTATCGAAAGATAAATCTAAAGGTTACTATCATTTTTAGGATAGAGAAGATAAAATGAAAGATGAGAAAAAGACTGAGGGGTAGACCTCATTGAGTTATATGTCTGAGAGTGAATCTGATGGATACTCTCCTCTTGACTATTTAAATAGTCATTCTATGGAAAAGGAAGGATATTGAAATCCTTATGAATAAATGAAAGATTTGTTTTCTTTATCAAAAATTTGTGTATGAAAACCTCAATGAAATCTTGTATGTAAGAAATTTCTCTTTTGAAATATTTCCTATGAATTTAGTAAACCATGATAGGATCGAATTTAAGATGAACCTCCAGGTATAAATATACTTAAGACAATGGTTAAGACAAGAACTAATCTTGGAGGGAGTTAAGAAGTTGGACAAGGTCTAGAAAATGCTAAAGCCAAGTTGGATTGACTTCTAGAAATCATGAATGAAACTAATGCAAGGATAGGAAACTTTGAGCAAGAAGCGAGGGGAAGAGAAATAGAGGAAGAAGAAGAATACCCACACAATGAAGAAGAAGAAGTTCCCAACAATTAGGAAGAAGGGGAAGATTCAAGAAACCACACTAAATCTAGAGATCAAGAAAGTGGTAGAACACAATCATATTATGAGGGAACTAAGAGAAAGCATATGGCAACTAAATTATCTAGGGATATGAGAAAGATTACTCATCCTAAATTTGTAGGAAGCACCAGCGGAGAAGAAGCTGAGGCTTGGTTAATTCAAATGGAGAAATACTTTGAAATAAGAAACTATTTAGAGGTTACTAAAGCTGCGTGGGGAGTATTCTAGTTAGTTGGAGAAGTCTCTAACTAGTGGATGAACAAGAATATGGAACTTGGAATCAGTTCCTTAAAGCTAACTTGGAATGAGTTTGTTGAGATTTTTGAAAGAGGTGGTTACCCCAACTCTTTTTGATAAAAAAACTCATTGATTTCCAAAATATGAGACAAGGAGATATGTCAATAGATGAATATTGGGAGTTCACTCATCTCTTGAGGTACGCACCAAAAGTATGAGTGATTTTGAATCAAAAAGTTCATTATGGTACTAAATGGCCAAATAGGTGGAGAGGTGGATGCACATGGACCAACCACTATGGACCTAATATATGAGAAGGAAATCAAGCAAGAGCAAAAGCTCAAAGCAATCTTGGTCCACTGGGAGAAGAAGAATCGAAAGAAGAACGAAGGACCTCAATTTAAACAAACTCACAAGATGTTTAATGAGGGGCAAGAATTTCAAAGGCAAGGGGACAAAGGATCCAAAAATAATTGGAATGAGTCAAGGAAGGATCATTGAGGAAACAATTACAACTATGGTAACTATAAAAAAGTTGGAGGGAATGGTGGTAATTCTGATATGCCAACAAATAGAAGAGGACCAATAGAAGGATGCTTTACATGTAGAGGGGATCATTTTTGCTAGTTGATGTCCCAAAAAACCATCAAGTTTATAACCACATGGTAATTCACTTCCTCCTCAATGGGCTTCATTTCAGCAAAGGATCCATGCAGTAGTGGACAATCGACAAGCTGAATACTAGATCACTTTGGTGGAATCTCCAGGTACTTTGTTTGGTTTACCTATTTTCATACTTATTGATTTGGAGCCACAAAAAAAATTGTTTCATCAAGTGTAGCTAATCAGATTTATAGGAAAGATGATTTTATGGAAAAATCTTGGGTTGTAGAATATGCAAGCCATGCAAGAGCAATAGTGAACCAATGTTTATTTGAGGCAATGGTTGAACTTCAAAGTTTCTCAATGAAAGTAAACTTGTATGTAGCACCCTTAGGTTCTTATGACATCATCTTAGGTATAAATTGGCTATGGAAGCATAGAGCTAAAGTGGATTTTCATGCCAAAACTGTAGAATGTATAGATGATCTAGGTAATCTAGTGCCTTTTCAAGGAACACCCAGAGAAGTAAAATTATGATAGATATTGGTTGTGCAAATGCATAGGGAGAAAAAGAAAGGTTGCCAACTATTTGCAGTTAAAATGAATAAACTAGAAGAATTCAAGGAAGTCACTCCTCAAGATAATGTAATGTATGAAGAAACACAAGATTCTCAAGAAGCTAAAGAAGGAGAAGTGGTGGAGTTTGGAGAAATGGATATGGAGAAGTATCCAATCTTACAAAAAATTGTGGAAGTATTTCCAAAAGAACTACTTGGACTGCCTCCCAAGAGAGTAGTTGATTTCTCCATTGACCTAGTACCAGGGTTGAAACCTATATCTAAAGTATCCTATAGGATGACTACAATGGAATTAATGGAGCTTAAGGCATAGTTGGAAGATTTTTTGTCCAAAGGATTGATAAGACCCAGTGTTTCACCTTGGGGAGAACTAATGCTCTTTGTGAAGAAGAAGGATGGTACCTTGCAACTATGTATAGACCATCAGATGGTTAACAAAGCTACAATAAAGAACAAGTATTTTTTACCATGTATTGATGATTTTTTTGATCAAATGCAAGGAGTAGTAATGTTTTCAAAGATTGATCTGTGATCTAGTTATCACCAACTAAGGACCAAAGATGAAGATAGTTTCAAAACTGCTTTTAGGACTAGATATGGTCATTACAAGTTCACAATCCTACCCTTCAGCCTTACGAATGCACTTGCAACATTCATGAACCTAATGAACAACGTATTTAGAGATTGCTTAGATAGGTTTATACTAGTATTCCTTGATGATATCTTAATCTATTCCAAGAATGAAGAGGAGCATTGAAAACATTTAGAGATAGTTCTCCAACGGTTAAGAGAGCACATGCTTTATGGAAAATTATCCAAGTGTACATTATTTCAAAAATAAGTATAGTACTTGGGTCACGTAATTTTGAAAAAAGGGATTGCAGTTGATCCAACTAAGATAAAGGCAATGTTTGAGTGGCTAGTACCCAAAATTTTACCAGAGGTTAGAAGTTTTATGGGTTTGGCTAGATACTATAGAAAGTTTGTTGCAAAATTTTCCAGGATAGCCTTTGCTATTACTTCATTATAGAGGAAGGGTAAGAAGCTTGAATAGTCAAAAAAATGTCAAGCAACATTTGACCTACTCAAGGAGAAGTTGACTACCACACCAATATTGAAGGTACCTAATCCAAAATGCAACTTTATTGTCATAATGAACACATTAGGTGAAGGATTAGGAGGATTTTTTATGCAAGAATTGTTGCAATTATGAAGGTGTTGTTATTGATGTCAACTGGTTGGTGTTGTCATTGATTTCAACTATGTGTTATGAAAGTTTGTTGTGTAACGCCCCGCCACACAACCCTAGAGGAAGTTGCAATTAACAACTCAAACGCACATTTTTTTTTAAAGTACAATTAACATGCAAGTTCACTACCCATCGCCAACAACCTCTAAGGTTACGAGACTGAGATTAGTTTAAAACCCAAACAAAAAACATGAATTGAATCCATAACATTTATTTACTTAAGAAATTAAGACAGCATACATTTCATACATGATAAATTACATCATCACAATAAGAGATACAATAAGATTTCAAATAACTTTAATGTAACAAAGGAGATTACATCTCTCATCCCCGAATGAGGTAGAACCAATAAGAGTGATTACAAATTACATTCTCCACCTCGATTACAACTAAAGGGTAGTAAATTACAAGATTCAACTGAAATGAATATAAGCATGTAAAGTAACTGGATCCCACGAGCTCTCCAACTAGAAATCTCGTCAATACGAACAAGGAGAAACCCAACGAAGTAAGGTGCACATTCCACCCAACCAAGTGGTACCCGAAGGCCCACCCCCTGTGCTAGGAGATAGTAACAAGGATTCCAAGACAAGACCATCTACCTCTAGACACATGATAAAACATAACTGAACTAAATCAAATACAAATACAACACTATCACAATGGTTACAATGCTTCCAGAGTTAACAAAATCAATTGCATCACTGTTATAAACATATTGTTGACTTAAGAGAAGTGTCATCACAATGTTACATGGGATATCCAGGTAAGTCTTCCTAGGCCCCGACACCCATCTCAGGATCTCCTGGAAACCTCTAACAACTCCCGACCCCTCATGCAAACCAATGCGAAATCAATTATCTCTCGTAGAGACAAGATAATGATCTTGCCATTCCAGGCCTTGTCATCCCATCCCAAGTATATACAAGCCCTTGCGTTCATGAGCAAGGCACAATTATTCTTATTAAGTGTTTGATACTACCCATTCTTCTAATAAGTTTATTTAAACTATCACTGGATTAACTAACTCATAATGAGTTATCCTGGTACCACTTTGTGTGCCGACCCTCATTGCAAGCCACTCCTCTAAGACAACACGTGGAAAAACTCCATAACCCAAGGGTAAATTGGTGCAACTTAAGGATATTAAATCCCTATTCAAACATAAAAGCAATACAATCTCGTTCATGATAACCGGGTAATTAACTGGATACAACTATATACACTACCCAAGGAAATTCAATGGCTGACTATCATACTACGACAACCCCGAATAATTAAAAACCCCATCTGGAAGACTCATCAACCCTTCTAATCAATTTCCCCCAAAGCGAAAATAGAAGAAACTTATATTTAAAAGAGCAATTAAATCTACCTTTGGATTTCCTAAATCCACATCCTTTAATAAAATTCAGTAGTTTATTGCCTCAATAAAACTAATTTAATAATGTCTCTTTCCGACAAGGAAGGAATTTAAACCATATATCCAATTCTTTAATTGCTTTAAATTCATAATAATAAAAGAAAACAGTTACTTCTTCTAATCAGAATATAACATTTTAAGAAAATACTATTTCTTCTTTTCCAAATAAATCATTTTAAAATCAATTAATTCATTGATTAAACACATTATTTGAAAATCAAATATTTGTTCTTTCAATATATATTATTTAAAACAAATTCATTAATTCGACTATTACAAATCAATTTAAAATTTCTCCAATTACATTTAAAACATGCCATTATTTAAATCGATAGTTTAATATATATATATTAAACTTTATATACCCAACTCTATATATATATAATAATATACATATAATATATATCTTCATATTATATATATACATATATATTATTTATATTATATATATATTGTATTAATTATATATATTAATATTTTAATATTATATAAATATAATATAAAATATTAAATATATATTTTTTATTTATATATATTAATATTTTAATATTATATAAATATAATATTATATATTATATATTTATTTATTTTTGAAAAAATAATCTGAATTAAAAAGGTCAATCGTGGGTCTTGGGAAGCGCACAAGAGTCTATGCTGGGGGCAATTGTGTTTTACACATAGCTGAACCCCATATCCATGGGGTGGTTGTGTGTAAAACACAACCAAGCCCCATATCCTGGGTGCAGCCGACTATGTGGGGCGCCCTGGGTGTGGCTCCCCCACATGCCTCCCATGGGGGCGGCTGTGGGGTGAGCCCCCAACGACCCCCAAAAAAAAACTTCATTTTTTTGTTATTTCAAAAAAATAACTTTGAAAACCCCTGTGGATTTTTTAATCTGCCATTTTGACAGGGGTACTTTTTGTTTTTATATTGTTTTTTCAAACAGTCATTTACCCAATGAAATAAATGAAAATATATGTATATATGCATGTATATATATATATATATATATATTCAATTTTATTCAAAACTATAGATCTAGAAGAGCAAATAATTTCTAAAATGACCATTTACAGCCAAGTATGCAATTTTTTCTTGAAGAAAATCATTTGCAAACAGAGGTTTCAGAATTTTGAAACAAGATTTAACATGGGTTTTCTCATCATAATTCATTTTGAGTTTTCCAAACAATGATTTTGCAAACAACATATCAAGTTATGAATTTTTTTTTTTCAAAATAAAAATCAATTTAAATAACATGAACCTGGTTTCCAACAGCTTGAGAAGATGCCAAATGGTGCACTGGTTCTTCCTCAGATTCCAGCTCCTTCCAAGCAAATCAACAAAGTTTCCCAAAATCCAAATCCACCAACAAAACCCATAATTCCTTCCTCTTTCTCCTTTTCTTTTTCTTTCTTTCAATTTTTCATGGCTATAGCCAAAATTCCATGAAAAAAATAAAATAAAAATAAAAAATCAAATATCTCTTTCAACCACCAACATAAATTTTCAAAATCAAAACAAAAAATATCTCAAAATTCTTTTTGCATTCATTTTTTTTCAATTTTCAAACAAAATATCTATCAATTCCAAAATAACTTAATTCAAATCAATTAATTTAATTAATTCAATAAAATAAATATAATCCAAGATTAAATTATTTTATTAATTAAATTAAATTAATTAATTAATTAAATAACATATTCTAACATAATAACTAGATTAATTTAATAACCAACTTAAATATTTAATGCCACTATTTACCTCTTTAACTTGCAATAAAATAATATCAAGGTGAAATTGAATAACATTAAAACAACCGAATCAGACTAAAAACCAATGACACACTATGACCAGGGTGATGACTTGACTCGGGAAACCTAACTACTATCTCCCAATCGAATACCGTTGGGAAATGAACATGTTCAAACCTGTGAAACTAGGTGGAGTCGATGTCCTGTACCTGTAAACCTGCAAACAAAGTGTATATCGAACATGTATATAAATCATAATAAAAAACACTGTGAAGAGGAAATCACGGAATCGCAGGGCGCTCGCAAGCGAGTGGTGCAATTTCGTCCCCTTCACCAATATAGTGTTATAAAATTGACGAATCTAACATCAATAATCTATTCGAAAGCATAAAACAACATTAATTCAAATATCCTCAATGCTAATCTAAAGCATTCCATAATGATAACATTAGAATAAAATACCATCACATCAAAATACAACATCACATCGCTTTACAGTTAGCGATCAAATTGTAACCGAGTACCATAGTAAAAGTACTAACAGAAAATAAAACATAACGAAGAAGAACACTGCCCGATCAAAAGAGCAAAATGGAGGGGTGCTACATGTTGCATGATGAAGATGTCGAGGATATTGAGAAAATTGTGAAAAAGAGGAAAACATGATGTTGTAGGTTATGCATGTGTAGTTGAGATATTGAGGAAGTGCTATGAGTACATGGAGCTATCTTTATGTTACAGTGTCTGAAGATGTGTTGGAATTATGTAATGAGATGAGATGATATATTTGGTACTTGGTTTCCAAGTGATTTTGAGAAAAAAATTGATAAACAAAGAAAATAGTGTTGTGCAAGTGTTCAAAATGTGCTCCATGATTCTTTTGTGTTGATGTTATGCTTGTGTAGATATGCTATGTTGTTCAAGGTTGATAGAGGTTGTTATATTCAGAATTTGGGTTTTTGGATTGTTGTATAGATTGATATATTTTCACCAATGTATGAACCAATTTTTCAGTGATGTTTTTCTGTGTCCTGAGAGAAATGTATTTGATCTGCATTTATCCATAGTTTGGCTTCAGGTTGTGTAAATTTGGTAAGTTTCTTATAATGTTTGTATCTTTCATAATTCAAGGTTTCACTTGATTTCGCACAATACAATGTGTATTTCATGCGTCAGTGTGTGAATAAGGCTTACCAATTGTTCTGAGTTGAAGTTTGTATTATGTGAGTTTGGATGAAGTGTTTGATGGATCTCAGGTGTTTCGAAGATTATTCTAGATTGTGTTCAAATGAATTTTATTATCTGAAAGTTTCATATTGATTTAAGGAAGGATGCACTTAATTTTTTATGGTGTTTAGCAAAGGTATTGGCTGAACTTGTGTAAACACTACTAGTGAGGCTTGTGGAAGCATATTGAGGTGTGTTAGGATTTATTTAGGTCCCAATTAAGGATTTATATGGGTTGCATTCGTTCCTATCCATCACATGAATGTTTAGGTTTAGACCTAATTTGAATTTGTAAGTACAAAAAATAGTTACCAACCCTGGAGAATGTTTTTGAGGTTGAGGTTGATATAAATAAGAGTAATGTTGTTGTAAGATGCAAGAGAGAGAAAAGACAGATGTGAAATCGATGCGAGTATTGTGTGTGATGTGAATTTGAGAAGAGTAGTGTGAAATTCAAAGTGTTGGATTCTTTAAGGCAGTGAGCTGAAGATGTTTGAAATATTTCATGCAAGGTTGAAAAAGTGTTGGAGCATTTGTGTTGGATTCCTTGTTGCATTGAGAAGTTTTTCTTTGTTTAACAATTCTCTTCTATCTTCTTGTGTTCTTTCTAAGGCTGTGAGCCTTTTTGGACAGTGTGTTCTATTTTGGCAATGATCCCTTGTATTGATTTTGAAATTACTTATATTATGAGCTAATCCTCACTGTTTTTTTTTCCTCATTGGGTTCTCCACGTAAATCTGGTGTTCTCTTGTGTATGGTGTTGTTATTTCAGTTTTTTTATTATTTTCATTTCATGTTTAATCACTTTAACATAATAAGGGTTTAATGAATGCATGTGGATTTGATTACTGTTGAGGGTTTTGATGTTTTAATTTTCTACAACTGATTCACCCCCCCTCTCAGTTATCTTGTTCATTCAACAATTGGTATCATAGCAAGCTTCCTTGGTGAAGAGCTTAACCTCTTAAGGTAGATCTGGGATGGCAAAGCAAATTGATGGCCCTAGATTTGATGAAATAGGCTATGCATTCTAGAAGACAAATATGGAAGGATATATGACACCTCATGGATTTGAAATTGAAAAGGCAATAAAGAATCAATATGTTGCACCTCTAAATGGTCTAAGCACAATTTATGAGATCAGGGCACATGAAATAAATGGTAAGGAAAGATTTATTCTTATGAACAATCTATCAAATTTTGAATTGGTTAAAATTATGAATCTTAAGATTGCTAAAGAAGTTTGGGATAATCTTGAGAGTATTTATGAAGGAGATGAAAAGGTTAAACAAGGAAAGTTGTAGAATTTGAAGGTACAATTTGAGACTATGCGAATTTCTGAAGATGAAACAATTTCAACCTACATGTAGAGATTTGATGAACTGGTAAGTGCTATGAGAGGTATTGGTGCACAAGTTAAAGAACCTAGGGTGGTAAAGAAAGTTCTCAAGACTCTTCCTAACTCATACAATGAAAAGATACCTACTATTGAGGAAGTTGTAAATTTTAATACTTATTCTAGAGATTAGTTGTTGGTACACTAACTTCATTTGAAATTAGAAAGCTTGGTTTGAAAAATGGGATAAAAGTGGAGACTACTTTTAAGACTAGAAAATGAAAAAAGATTGATGATTTAGATGGAGATGATCTTGATGATGTGGAAACTAACTTTGTAATAAGGATGAAAAATGACACTAATAAGTACAAAGGTAAACTACCTTTCAAATTCTTTAGTTGTGCAAATGTAGGTCATTATACTTCTATATGTCCAAACAAAGTTGTGAACAATAAGAGTAAGGAGAATAAAGGAAAGATAATTAAAATAGCTTACTATGTCAAATAATATGTTGATATTTATGATGATGAATCTGATTATAGATATTTTGATGATAATGAATGCTTGTTCTTGGTTATAAAATAAGAGTCTAGTTCTGTTAACTCTGAAAGTTGTGTGAAGGAAAGTGTTTCAGAGAAGAAGGATAAGATTGAAGGTACTTTGGTCTCTGCTTTTCATGTTAAAGAAGATAAGAATTACTGGGTTGTTCACAGTGGCTTCTCTAATCACATGACTAGAGACAAAATTAGGTTTATTAAACTTGAAAAATATGATGGAGGATTAGTTAAATTTGGAGATGATTTAGGAGCTAAGATTTATGGAATAGGTTCAATCAATTTTGATGGCAAGAATAATACTGAAGATGTTTACTATGTTAAGGGTTTAAGTGATAATATTTTGAGTGTTGGAAAAATGTGTATCAAAGGATATAATCTTGTGTTTAAGGATGAAACATGTGAGATCATAAAAGGGTTTGGAGCTATGATTGCTGCTAGTAAAAGGAATGATGGAAAAATCTATCAGCTTAAGGGTGTTGATGGTCATTGCTTTATGTCTTAGATTAATGATAGCTGGTTATGGCACTGGAGGATGTATCACATGAATTTTGATAATTTGGTGAGAATCAGTTCAGTTCATGTAGTGAGAGATCTACCAAGAATCACAAAGCCTATCAATGTTGTTTGTAAGAATTGTCAGTTTGGAAAATAAGTGAGTAGTTTCAAAGGAAAGGAACAATCTGCTACCAGACTACTAGAATTAATACATACAAAACTTTGTGGTCCTACAAGGGTGAGAAGTCTTCAAGGTGACATGTATTTTGTGCTTTTGATTGATGATTATTCTAGAATGACATGGGTTACTTTTCTTAGAGAAAAATATGATGCATTAGATAGATTCAAGGACTTTAAAGTTATGGTTGAGAATGAACTGAATCTGAAAATAAAACGTTTGAGATTTGTCAGAGGTGGAAAATTCACCTCCAATGAGTTTAACATGTTTTGTGAATTTGATGGAATGAAGAGGCACTTGCTTGCCCCTAGAACTTAGTAGAATGGAGTGGTTGAGAGGAAAAATTGGACTATTCAAGAAGCTACTAGGAATATGATGAAAGAAGAAAATCTACTGAAAGTCTATTGGAGAGAAGCAATTCATACTATTGTTTACATACTTAATAGAGTTCAAGACAAAGCTGACAAAGTGTCCAAAGTATGATGAGGTGATTGGTGAGCAAGGAGAAGATATCATACTAAGAGAGGAGATACGGAGGATAGAAGAATTATTTTTAGCCAAATAAAGTGTAGAAATTATTGTAGATGAAGATGTTGCAATGATTAATCTTGAAAAGGTCGCAACAAATAAAGAGGGTAAAAAAGATTTACTATCAATAAAAAAGAGTGTCTTGTAAAACCTGTCGATGGAGGTAAGAAGATAAATATTGCAGTGAAGGACAAAGAAGATGATGTTGGAGCAACAAAGAAGAATGAGGTAAATTCTATTTTTGAGTTTAAAAATGATGATTATTTACTTTCTATAGAAGAGATTGTAGTTGTAGAAGATGAAGTTATGGTTGCATATTGGTATGTGGATGCTACATGTTTGTGTATAAAGGTTGTAAATGATGGTGCAGGAGGAGCTTGGTGGAGGTGGTCAGTTTGTGGTGGGTTTAATCTCATAAGAGAAGAGAATATAATGTATGGTATTAGGAGGACGGTTCATGGTGGATATGATTCCACGAGAGGAGAGAAGAATGCAGTGAATATTTGTTGGAGGAGCATGAATCTTGTTTTGACAACATGCTAGAAAAAGAGGAAAAGCTTTTTGGTGCACATTTATTCAGTGATGGAGGTTGTTTTGGATTGCTTGCAATCCAAAAGGGTGGTACTACCACTCAACTCCATTTAGTGATACATGGTTGACCAACAATCTTGAATCAACCAAAAATAATATTTTAATTTATTTTCCTAAGGTTTGGTAGGTGATTTATTTAATAAGGTAATTTTCAATGTGAGACTAAAATAAATATTAAATAATTTCCTTTTATTATTTTGTTGCAAATTTTGGGAGTGGAGATAATTTAAGAGGGAATTTTAGAAAATTATCAATTTCAAAAATTAGCAAAACATGGACTTGGGCATGGTTTTAGAGGGAGTTATAAGTTTGAATTATTCATTTAGAAAATTCCTTAATTGATGCATACAAAGGTGGGTGTCCAAGGTGAGTTGGCAGGAGTTACATTGGAAACTGCCCTAAAATATAGAAATGAACTCCAATTTTGGCAATTTTGGTAGGAGTGGGTTTAGGAAAGAATTTTTTATATTATGAAAGGTTTTGGGGATGGATTTTTGGAGGTTTCTTCCCAAATTGGTCATAATTTTTTGTTGGAGAGGTTTTTGGAGCTTGTTTTTGATGAATACAATCAATTTGGACTTAGTTTTAGTAGCCATTCTTGGATAGAATGGGAAGGTTGTTGTTGTAGCCATAATTATTTTCTTGGGAGGGTTGTGGATATTGTTATTGAAGGTTTATTGCAGGTCTGAGGATGTTTGTGCAGTGGGAGAATTTTGGTGAATCATGGTTTATTGCAGTAGAGGTTTACAGATCAATTTTGCAGGTTGAAGGAACTAGAAATTGGTGCAAGAAGAAATTTTGAGAGAGAACAATTTGAATCTTATTTTTTCTTTCATATTTCAATTTTATATCAGATTTTAATCAATATTTTAATGATTTTCATCAACCTATATGACTAAAAATAAAATGTAATTTCAAATTTGGTTAATTTGAAAGAGAAGCTTAAGTCCCTTCTTGCATGTTTTTGTGATATTGTCAATCATTTTCTGAATTCATAGGATGTTGTTGTGAGTTTGTGAATGAGGCTTAATTTTATACTTCATCATTTAGGGTTCATCAATCCAAATTTATAATTGTATAGATTGTCTTGTATAATTTTTTTAGATTGTTTCTATATTGTACCGTTTTCTAAATCATTTAAACTAAAAGTTTATTTTAAGAACTTAAAACCTTAGGAACAAAGTCCTTCCAATTATTTGTATGGGTAATGACAAAGAAATTCAAAAATTGACCAACCAAATAGAGGATGCTATAATAGATTTTATGAATTCTCACATTTAAGGATCAATGGATTTTCTTAGGATTATATTAAGAAGTTATTTGTCACAATCCCTCTTTGTAATGTATGGAGATAGGACTTAGGGGAGAAAATTATTCCAATTAATTTGTGGATCCATTATTGGTTAAGTGGAAAACCAAATTTATAACCCTAAAACTTAAAATGATGGATGCACAAACAAAAAGGTTCTTCATTATTAACAAGAACTTTTAAAGATAATTTTTGGCCTAAACCTTGCCACTAAGAAATTACCAAATTTGCAGACATCAATCTCTGAGTATAAACAAAGATAGAACCAATGTTACATGTCCAAATGATTGCCTCACTATAGGTTGAAATGGGATGAAAAAAAGTTAGTGTTAATTCTTGATGAAGAATTATATCCTTTTGACATAAATTTTTTTCAAGGATACTTATGAAGGTATTTGTCAAGTTATGACAGTTGGTGTAAAGGAGCTATGATTTTAGCTTCACATATTCAACATATGCATTAAAAATAAACTCTTTGATTGTGGATGTTATCTATCAAACCATGTAAAAGTGAAATTAATTGACCTTTAGAAATGAGGATCAAGACAATAACACAAATGATAGTAAATCCTCTATGAAATTTATCTATATATCTTATCAAGAAAATTGAAGGAGAAATTAGGAATTTAATTGGTGTTTTATTAATCAACTAAAGGAATAGTTAATCTAATTTAGATGTGGACTTCCCATTTGAACATACATAATTCTCATTAATAATTCTATGCATTTAAGCATCATTTTATTACTCATATGAATGAAATTAGGTTAGGTCAAGTTTGATAGAGAAAATTTAAAAATTCATGAGGCCCCATCCTTTTATACTAGATTTCAAAATTGGTTATAAATGGGTAGATTGGTATTTTCATGGTAATTATATTATGATTAGCATATATGGAGAACAATTCATGTTGTAAGAGATTCAAATATGGGTATTTGATAGGGTAACATTCCTAGAATTAATATGGAAAATGTATGATTCTTTCCATATCTACTTTCTAAGTCAAAAGAAGGGATTGCTATCTCTTGAGCTTCAATTTTTAGACAAATATTTTTTGGAAGGAGTGTTATGAAAGATTAGATGATCTAATTTGTGCCTTTGGTATGAAGTGGGTGGAAGTAAGTAATTACAACCCTAAAAAATATCAATAATTTGAAAATATTGGATAGATCAATGTATGACCATGACTATCTTGAGAAGGGAGACCTCACTAGAAATTGTAGAGATAAAGTTGATAAGGAATTCATAAGAAATAGATGGAAGAGAATAAAAATAGTCAAGAAGGGAATAAATTTAAACAATGTTACACCTCATTTTTGAATAATAAAATTATGTTATATTTGAATTATTTATTTTTGGATATTAGATGATGCAAGTAAAATTATGATTTTGTTATGAAATTTTGGAAAAAGATACAATTTCTATTGTATGATTATTTTGATGTGTATTCAAATGTATGTGGAATATAAATATTAGTTTTTGAATTATGAATGAAATTAATGTGATTTAATCTTGTCATTAATTTTGATGAATGGATTATCAATTTAGATTATGATAAATAAAGACAAATATGATTATAATTGTGATGGAATAACTACCTTGTGGGTGAATGAGGTGGATGCAGGAAAATTTAGTTTCCCCTCTCGATTGAGGAGGGAGAGCATCATCAAGGAGAGGCCCACAAATTGAGATGGTTGGCATATCATAACATGTTCAAAGAAAAGTCACTCACACATGCACACACACACAATTAGGATTGAATATAAGATTTTGTTTGTTTGAATTTGTAAAGTTGACTATATTTATGTTGGATTCTTATTAGTCAAATTTATCATTCCCACCTATGAAGTGTGTAGTGGTCATTATTTTATGTTGATTTCCTTAGGATCTACCCAATTGGTATATTGTTTCTTCCATATATCCCTTGACTTCAATGGTGTTAATGTAATGTTTGTCTCACCTTGTGGTTATCGTCTTGGTAGTAGGAGTGAAATTTGTTCTCTACGAAAAATTATTTATATTTTATTATAAATTTAAAAAATAAATTCTATTTACATGTGTTTATTCTAAATTAAAAATAAAGAAAAATTTTAAACTCAACATAAGTGAAAGCATGGGAATTCATTGTGAATTTATTAAACACTAAATGGGTTTCCTTAAAGGTCTCTACCACTACACAACCACTCAAGTGGTATTAATGAAAGGAAAATTAGAGTTGGAGTGGACATAACGGTGGAAGAGTGGAAGACAAGAGAGAAGTTTGCATATGAAGAGGTGGAATAGAAGGAGGAAAATGAGGAGAGGTGTGGGAGATGCTTTCAAAAAGGATGTAGAGAATGAAAGGGGAGTCATGATTTTTGATGACTTTTGTAGGAGGAGGTGAATTTTAGGAGGAAGAAAAAAGAGAGAAATAGAGTAAAAGGGAAACTACCAAGTTAGTTGGTTATCTTGTCTTTCTTTGCTTTTCTTTATAAATAAATGTATAGAAACATTCTTATAGAGACATTTTCATGTTTGACATTGGTATGTGAGTATTTTTTTGGAAAGAAAATGGGTAAAATGCCATTAAATCATCAAGAAGTAAGCATACAAAACCAACAAAGACCAACCAAGGTCAATAAATATAACCAAAAAATCTATAGAAGCCACTCCCATAGGAGAGTCAGATTCCCACAAAACCCAACCACGACAACCCATTAACTATCCATATAATCAAGAACCAACCTATCTAATATTTGGGAATGATCCTAGGATAATTACTCCTAATATTCCACCCTCCAATCCCCCATTTTCTCAGAAGCCCATTTAGCCAAGCAATCAACCATATTATTCCACTCTCATTAGATGTGGACAAAGGAAGCAAAATCCAATGATATACTTATAAAAATAATCTATTGAGCCACCTATACTAACTACTAGTTAAATCCTTCCAAATTCTTCTCATTTATTATTAATCAAAATATGAGAATCAGATTCATAAATAATCTTGTACCAACCAAGAGCATAAGCCTTTTCAAGAGTGGCGAGAATAGTGTTGTCACTAAATTTTGCACCCTTTCTGAATTGATAGAATCACTCAACCACCTTGTGAAATATGGGATGATCTCCTTGAGTGTGGGCTTAGATGCTAGAGATCAACCTCTAGAGATGGTTGGTTCCCTTTGAAACTTCACTTAATTAACCTATCCTATTGCTGCATGTTGAGAAAAGGGTGAAAAGGAAAACATAAAATGAAACCTAAGACTAATAAGGTGATGCAACAAAATGATTTCAAAGCCTATACTATTTTTTGGACACATAAAATGATCAACAATTTAAACCTAACACATACACAATTCATTATTTCATGTCGTTGTAAAAATTCTTCATAACAAGGTTTAGTGTGTTAAATATAGTGTTTAGAAGGAGATATGAGTGTTGTCACAACTTAAACTCTATTCTTAATTGGTTAACACAAGTTATGACCTACAAAAATACATTCTTTTTGCTCAAAGGCAAGGAAAATAGGATTGAAATCAAGGGGAAAAGATATCATCACAAGATTACATCAACTATCTTAAGAAATTTACATAATAAACAACAATGAGAAGGTAAAATAGGCTATCATTATTGATCAAAATAAGTGTCACATACTATTGTACATGCTTGAAAATGGAGTTACAAAATATCTCTAGCTTGAAATAACTTTGAAAACCAATTTTAATACAAAGCTAAGAGAGTAAGAACTAGATAAAATATACCCTTAGACTTGCTTATAAGTCGCTCAACAAATTGCTAGAGATTAGGAACATGTGTTAAGAGATGGGAGACAAGTGTTTGCTTTAGTTGGTTGGGTCAAATTTCCTTGGGCGTCAAAAATAGTCACCCCTACTTTGTAACCCCTTAAAATGCTTCAAAAAGGTGTTTGAATGAAGAAAATTTAATGTTTTGACCTTATCCACTAGCCAAGACTCCTTGGATAGCTCCCAGATGCTCAGAGATGCCCCCAACTACATCAAATAACTACCCTAAATTTTCTCCATTAGTTGCACAAATCACCAAAATGTTGAACACTTTTGGAGACTGGGGGGTGAACCAATCTACAAAAAACTTAACCCCTTCTGAAACTTGAAACTTTCAATACAACTCAAACTCCTTTAGCAGATAAAGATAGAACTTTAAGCAAAGTAATAACAAAGAAGAATATATCAATTTGAATCTTTAAAACTTTTAGTAAACTTTAGCAATGAAAGATATAGTAGCAATCAGATCAATAGTAAAGAGAAGAAGATAGAGAACACACACATGCACAAAGAGACACTAGATTTATGTGGAAAACCCAATGAAAAAAAGCCATGGTAAGAGTTAACTTACAATATAAGGCTCATTGCCGAAATACTTGCAAGAAGTCTCACTGCCTTAGAGAAAGATACAAAAAGGAATTACAACATTGAAGTACCAACCAACTCCAAGAGCAAGATATAGAGGAACTGATGAGATTCACTATCTTAGAGAAGGATACAAAATAATTATGAGAATTACAAAAAATTCCAACACAAATCTCTATTGACTGAGGTGTTCAAACTCAATTTATCTTTCCTTTCACAATATTTAGCACTATCTCTACTGTATATTCAATACAAAAAACACACATACTTTTTGACACTTGTCCACTTCTCCATCATGTTGCATCTAAAATGATCTTGCATTTATATCCACCACAACACTTTAATTCTTCAATTAGGTCGGCTAGAAAGAGAATAAACAATGAATTCAACTAGTAGGCCACCATAGCATGATGTGGTCCTATCTTGAGGATAGAGAGAACCAAAGACAATCTTAACACTTCTTTCAATATGATCCAAAATGATTTACACATAGTTGCACATCGACCTAAGTTGGCATCAAGGGAAAGTGTGGATGAGACATTGAAGCACATAACCAATCGTCCCATAAACACTCTTTCAATTGAATTTACTTGATGTGGTCCTAAAAAAGATAGGTCAAGACCCAAATCTATCATGACACATCTTCCATTGCTACTACAACCTCGTGAGCACATGACCCAAGTAAAGGAACAAGCCTTGTTGGCGAGATATTCACAAATAACCCAAAAATCCAACTCAAGATATAATGTGGCACTAAAGTGACCAATTAGCAACATGTGAATCACATAAGGATGTTACTTGAACATACAACATCACTTCCATACAATTATTTCATACTATCATATCATCAACAGACACCACAAACCAGATAGGTAAAAAAATATCTGTTTAGGAAACACAAAATACATAATCGGATGATGTAATATTTGTAGAAAAACTTGTGGACCACTTCACCATTTGAGATTGGAACTAAGACATTACACAAAATTTGTGAGAACATCCACCAATCCATAGGATCAAAGACATTAATGCAAATAAATGTAGAGAATTTCTTAGACAAGTCTAGATAAATAGCAACACTGCCAACCTTCTACAATTCACAAGAACCTCCTTGGAAACATAGGTGACCTAAAAATATAGGAGTGAAATGTACATAGAGCACTGACATTGAATAAAAAATTGCAAGACCAGAAATACAACAACTAAGGAATAATGAGCATTCTCTCGAACATAATTCAATGTAGCTTCTTGAACCAGAAACATTTAAGCAACTTACAAAGACCAAAACTTCCTTTTAGCAACACATATATTATCAAGAAAATCATAAGAGATCATGATACAAACTTTAGACCTTCAGGAACATCTCTCCAACATTAGTCATGATTCTAATCCTCATCTTAATTCTTGTAATCCTCATCTTAATATATCATTATGAAATCAACTCCGCTAACAGTAATAATGCATTATATGAATATCAATACTTCCTTGACAAGGCATGAAATCCAACCATGAATGTCATTATTTCTTCTTTGATAAGTCATGACATTAAACCATGAAATTCCTCAATTCTTCTCTTATTTAATAAGGCATGACATCCAGCCATGAACTTATTCAATTATTCTCTTCTTTGATAAGGCATGAAATCTAGCCATGAACTTCTTCAACTCTTCTCTTCTTTGATAAGGCATGAAATCCAACCATGAACTTATTCAACTCTTTCAATGTTGACAACAATTGCCAACGAACAAACAATCAATGTTGACAATAACTACCAATAATCTCCTTAATGTTAACATCAACGGCAACCATCATTGTTGACATCAATGACAACGACTGCCAACAATCTCCCCCTTTGGAATTGATTGAAACACACTACTCACTCTCCCCCTTGGACATCAAGGATAAAGGGCCAAACACTTTTGCACAAGGCAACAAGACCTTTTCCACCTTTAGGAGAAAAGGGAAAAATGATCTTCTATTGAAGAAGCAACATATGCTCCCTATTTGACCAACAAAACTTCTTTTTCACACACATATACAATAATTGCATAATTGCTTTATGACTCCCCCTTACTATCAGCTCCCCCTAAAGGGTAGCACCCATCAATTTGGGACAAAGGATATGACATGATTTTCTCCCCCTAGAAATATGCATCATCTGTACATCTAGTAATAACAAGGAGGGGCAATAATTCCCAACTTTTGCCTCAGATATTCAAAAGTATCCTTTGAAAGAGCCTTAGTAAAAATTTCTACAATCTGGTCCTTCGTAGGCACATACTCCATTCCAACCTCATGTTCTACAACCTTCTCCCTTAGAAAGTGATACTAGATTGAAATGTGTTTACTCCTTGAGTGCATTAGCAGGTTCTTGGAAATATTGATAGAACTTGTATTTTCACACAGTATAGGAATAGGTTCATCATACACCACCTTCACATCATTCAAATTATTCTTCATCCAAAGCACTTGAGTGGAGAAAGATGCTACTGTAAGATGGGGAAAATAAAATAGAATAGATAAAGTGACAGCCAACACAAATCTACGCTAAAATCCCAATCTAAACAAGAGAATACAAACAATGCATGAGTAAAATGAAAGCATCAAACTAAAATACTCCCCATGCTTGAAGTTGATTCACTTCTCTTGCTCTCCTATTTCTCCTTTTTGCAATCTTTTCCCTCAGATTTGTTGCTGCACATGTGCAAATACTTGCAAAATAGTAAGTAGAAAGTTGGAGACAATTAGTTGTTCAATCAAAAATGGAGGAGAAAGGTTTCTTTTATAGACAACCATTCGAATGGATGGACGAGATTGATCTTCTAGAAATATTCTATGAACAATAGATGAGGATTCATGAGAGGGAGGTTACGAAATGGATGGCCAAGATCGAGTTTCTAGAAAGATGCCAAGATCTACGGTTGAAAATTGATGCAACCAAAATATACCATGCATGGAAAAGATATGACGCCGACGGCTATGACAGACATGCAGGACATGTAGGCTATGACATGAAATAATGACAAGGGATATTTGACCAAAAAATGGAGGGATAAATAATTTATTCGAAAATGGAGGAGGATGACAAGTGGTTAAATTATTTATTTGAAGGAAATGAGAAAGAAGATTTAATTAAATTAATAAATTTAATTAAAGGAGGAGATAGAAATTAGACATGGATAATTGATTTGGATCAATTATTTAAAAGAGAAGAATGACACATAATTAAATAGTTTCATCAATTATTTAATTATAGAAGAATAAAATGTCAACTAATAATTATTATCTGATTATAGACATGTGAATGAAAGATAAATAATTAAATAAATAATAATTTATTTAATTATTGAAGAAAGGGGTATTAGTGACGCAATTAATTTATTTTAATTGATCAAGATAGAATAGAGATTATAAAGTGAATTAATTAAATAATTAAAAAAAAAAAATTTAATTAATAAAGGAATATGATCAGGAATAATTAAATAGTTAAAATTATTTAATTATTACAAGATGACGACTAAGGAAAAATGTTGCTCGTAGACTTTAGGATATTTTAAAGTGTCTATATTTTTCCCCTCTTTGACATAATGTAGTTCATCGCGTTGTGTCAAAGAAATTTAATTCTGAAATATGCCCTAGTGTAAAGAGAAAGGGGAAGGATGACCAAGAGGGTTGTGGTATGCCCCCTCAAGAGGACATGTGGGTTCAAAGAATATGAATGTGCTCTCGAAATGGAAGATAAGACTAGAGGATGAAGGATAGAAGAAATGTTATCATGAAGGAGATGAATGTTAGCATGGAAAAAAACAAGGGAGATGGGATGTTAGCATGAAAAGGGGAAATAAGATAGACAGGAAATGATAAGGGAACCAACTTTCATGCTTACATTTTTATATTTATCATCATTGGGCATCAAAAATGTCACAAATGGACCACAAACAACATGGTATGACATAAACCAAGGTGTGCAAGGTGACCATTTGGGAGAGAAAAACAGTCAAAAAGACAAGGAATGCCCCAGCTCATACTAGGGACCCAATTGTCCCAGTCTTTTTGCCAAGACAAACCACAGACAACAAAAAAAGAAAAGAGGCCATGATCCATCATCGTCCCTCTAAATCCTTTGATAGGACATCCTCGAGGAGACTAACAAAATGTTTTCCAAGATAGTGTTTTCTAGTGATAATGATGATTGTTTGATTGGTTGATTAGGTTGACCAAGATGATCGGGTTGATTGATAGGTTGATAAGGATTGATAAAGTGATTTGATTGACCATGCCTAGCCTTAGGAAGGACACATCCTGATGAAGGAAAGATTGATTGACCAAGTTGATAAGATTGATTGGTGTGACAAAGTTGATTGACAAAGATGGCAAATTGATTTGATCGATAGATTGATAAGGATTGATTAAAAAATTGACAAAAGATGACAAATTGATTTGATTGATAGGTTGACAAAGATTGATGAATATGACCAAGCAATGTGATAATACCCAACTACAAGGACACATCTTGTTTGAGGTAGAGGACACATTTGATAAAGTTGACCAAGTGACAAGTGTTGACAAGACACCTATCCGTAGGAAAGACATATCCTGCTTAAGGTGAATGACCAAATTTGACAAAGTCCAATATCAAGAAGGAAACATCTTGAGAAAAGACAAGAGATAAGACAAGAGATAAGAAAAAATGAGACAAATGACATAATGCCCCATTCTAGCCAAATGACCAGGTTGATGGATGATAAGATAATCAATTGATGAAATATTTCATTTGTTTGTTGTTTTGTGATTGAATGATGATTGCTTCCGGACCAAGGAAATGACCCGACTCGATGAACCCTAAAGGACTTGACCTAGAGGGCCTCAGGGGCTCATCGAAAAATGGCCTTGCCTACGTAGCAGTGCACATATATCGCATAGTTTGACACAACTTGACTTTGTCTTATTCGACAAAATACTGAGTCATGATTTTATTTTGGACAGCCTAAAGGGACTGACCTAATGCCTCGGGGGCTCATTTAAGATGAGCCTTGCCTATGTAGCAAACGTGCAGAGGCAACATAGTTTGACCACTCTAACAAAACCGATTTAGACTCAAACTTTGTTTTTAGGATTTTTGAAGCTTTTCGATATTTTTGGATTTTGAGGATTTTATGATTTTTTTGGATTTTGAATTTTTTTGATTTTGAAATGTTTTGATTTTTTTTGGATTTTGAAATGTTTTGATTTTTTTGGATTTTGAAATGTTTTGATTTTTTTGGATTTTTTCAGGACATTTTATGATTTTTATGGATTTTGAAGGTTTTAAAGGGTTGATACCATGTATTATTTCCCATGAAGATGCAAGTCAAGGAATTGCCCCCAGTCAAGTATAGGACCAATTTACTATGTACGAAGGGAAGCGGCGAATGCGATAGATGGATATGAAAGCGAACGATGCTAAATGTCAGTGGTCTTCAGTCCATGGAAATGATGATGCTTTATTATGGATGAATGAGACTTTATTATGGATGATAACTATAAGGATCATGGAAAATGCATGTGAAAGATACCCACAATCAACCAAAAAGGCATGCACAAGGACCCAAGGATGAACATGATCTTATCCCTAGTCAAGCTGAAAACCAATTGATAGGTGATGGTGACGACGACATTTTTTGATATGGGAAGGACGCATCCAAAAACAACATGAGGATTGGAAAATATATATCCCATGGATGATAATGTAACTAAAGGACCAAGATTTGAAGCAAGGCTAAGAATAAACCAATGAATGTTTTGGATAATGCGCTAGAGCACATAGCAATATTGTATGGATTAGGCTTGTTGCATTTGAACTGACTAACCTTAGGACTATATTGGATTATTTAGGGCACTTGGATAAGTGAGTTAGAATCCTTAAACCGATAGCAAGGGAAACCAAGTCCAGCAATAGGTATGAAAAGATAATGGATTGATTTTGGAAAAGGATAAGAGACATGAGGATTATTGGATGGAAGAATTGGGATGTGATCTCCAAGGACTATTTCACATAGGAATAATTTTGTTTTCCAAGATATGGGTTTGGATAAATTCTATGAAGGAAATGACATGGTATTTCATGGGTAATGTATGACCAAAGGATAGACATGTCAATAATTTTCCCAAAGCATGATTTATGTTTGTGCCCCATTTCTTATCAAGATCAAGGTAGGTGGGAGAAGGGATGGAAACGATATGGATTAGATGGAAATGTTATGAAAAGGCATGGGAGATGAGACAACTTGCCCCCAAGTGTAATGGTCCACATAGATAATTTATTTTACACATGATGCCTGTTTGCTAGGTTTTCATCATGGTACTTATCCAATGTGCCATAAAAATGGTTTTCACTATTGGATGAAATTTTTCTCTTTACTATTTTCTTCTTTTTTTTTTTCTTTCTTTTTCTCTTTTTTTTCTCTTTTTTTTTTTCTTGTATTTTGATATTTTTCATATTTTTGGATGGCCTTGATGCTTTAGATGATCATTGATTATTTTGAATCCTTCAATGGTGTTGATGTAGAGACTGGCATCATGATATGCCAATAATGACCTTGATGGAGTAGTTGCCTTTTCAGGACCATAGCGCTTGCATACAACTGATCAATGTCATTGTGATCCGCTCTGGTACTAGAGTTGGCCTTATCAGAATACACACATCGTGATAGAGTACCATAGGAGTCCTTATGATAAAGAGTTGCTACCAAGATGCGATGGATTTGTGAAGTGGGATTTTTAGACTTTAGGTGAGATGTATTATAATGGAGGATGGTAGGTGTGGATGGACTATTTGGTGTTTTGAATGTAGCAATTTTTATTCTCCAAACTTGGGATGGTGGATGATGGAGTTTGTAATTTTGATTGGGATAACATTTGGAGCCAACACTTTTATATGCCTTGCGAGATGACCATTTAGAAGGAGGTGGACATTTCTTATATGTGGGAGTCCTCTTTTCTTGTGGCTCCATATTTTGATTGAATTTTTCTTTTGAACTATTTTATTTTCTTGATCCATTTTTCTTTGGGATCCATTTTAATTTCATTTTTCCACTCAAATTTTTGTTTGATTCGATGGCCTTTGATATTTTATTTTGAACTTTGGATTTATAATAATTTTCTTTTTGTTGGTTCCAAATGGAAGATTTATTCATGTTGGAATGACAGTTTATGGTATGGATTGAAGGAGTGTTGGCAGAAACCTTATGACAAGGACTACTCATGGCCTCCATTTTGATGTTTGTATCAGATAAATTTTCCCCCAATATCGAGGAGGTATCACTAACACCATTTGATTCTCTGACTGAAGAATTACCAAGACCTTGATGTCTAGGATTTTCATAAAACTATATTGGTTCTCGAATGCCTTGCTCATGTAGGCCTAGTCCTCTTCCTTAATACTGCATACTCTTACAGATTCTATTTACGATGAGGTATTTTTTATTTTGAAAACAAGATGCTAACCCATCATGTATGTGGAAACTGTTACTTGGAATCTCCTCATTTTCAAGAAACCCTGCTTTGACAAAGGTGGATGCTCCTAATTGATAGGATGTTTTGGCTTTATCATTCGTCATGCTTGTTTCTTCTTGATCATTTGGGATATCAATTTGATTTGTCGTAGATTTTATTTCTTCTTCTTTGACTTGATCCATAGTATCTTCTTTGTGTTCTCCTTTGACTTGATCCATAGTAGCTTCCTTATACTCTTCTTTGATGTTATCCATATCATTGATTTGATTATCTATGTGTCCAAAGGAGGCAAGTGTCTCATTTTGGGAGATGGAGGTGTTTGGAGTTTGGATAGGGCCATCTTCAAATTTTTGGTCATGGATGGTATAAAGGTTGATGAGAGGATCATTTTGGATTTCTTGTTCAATGGTAGGATCTTGGTCAAAAATAGGTGTATCTTGGACAACATGGTTGTGAATAGACTCTTGAGAAAGGATAGGTGTATTTTGGATGCCATGATTATATAGAAGGAATTCTTGGATGGACTTAAGGATGGGGTCATGGGATGGACTACTTTGATCTTGACACGAAGGTGAAGCTATAATTTCATGCTTTGGACTTTTATTTTGACATGTATCCCAAGGTGTAGGCAATGTGATGTGGTTTTGTAGACCCTAACCAAATGTATTTTCATGACCAAATGTAGCTTGGGATGGAGTGGATGGAAATGGGCTAGTGGATGATGGACTAGGATAAGATGTGGAGGATTGGAATGGACTAGTGGATGATGGATTATGATAGGATGTGGAGGATTGGAATGGACTAGTGGATGATGGATTATGATAGGATGTGGAGGATTGGAATGGACTAGTGGATGATGGATTATGATAGGATGTGGAGGATTGGAATGGACTAGTGAAAGGTTGGTTTCCCTTTTCAAAGTTAGGATAGGGATGACTAATGGAAATTTGTTGTGGATCAATGGTATGGATTGTGTCAAGTGACTCTCGATAGTGAGGGTAGATGGATGAAGGACTGAAGCTTATGGATTGTTGGTAAGAAGGGTATGTGAGTGGTTGGTATTGACGATTGAGGATTGATTGGAATTCAACTTGACTATGAAGAAGATCAAGGTAAAGTGAAGAAATGGTCATGAATTTGGATTAGGATGGATAAGGAACACTTAGTGAGGACCATACAAAACTTTTGACCTTTGGATGACAATGCAAGGTGCCAATACAAAATGGATATGAAACTATGCTATTTTTTTGTGATTTTCAAGGATATAAGGATGCAAAGTGCCAATGTACCTAAGACCAATATTAAGGAATGGTGGAATGATAATGACCCTATGACCAAAGGATATGATATGTGAATGAAGTTAAATGCTAAATGATGCAAGATGGTATGGGACTAAGCTATGTTTTTGTGACTTTTTGGATTATAAAGATACGAGGATGCAAGATTATCATGCAAGGATAATGATGACTTTGAGACCAAAGGATGAAGCTAAATGAAACTAATGGATGCAAAGGATATCAAAGGTGGACTAATTAATGATGAAGGATAATGACAAGGAAACTAAATGATGCAACTAAGGCTAAGGTGAAATGAAACTATGTTTTTGGTATTTTTTTGGGATAAAGATGCAAGTTAAATGCAAGGCTAAGGATATGAATCTAAATGAGACAAAGGTGATGCTAAGGATATGAATCCTAAAATTTAAAACAAAGGATGGTAATCAAGCTAATGTAAGTCCAAGATAACAAACCCAAATGTCATTGACCTTTGTGATAATCGAGATGATAGATTTGACAAGGTGAGTCTAAACTAGGACGCAAGTTTGAGACTCAAATTTGATAAAGGTGATAATGAAGAAGGTAGATAAAAATGAAGGATTAAGGTCAATGAAAAAAATGATAAGCAACCAAGGATTGTCCAAAGGCTTGATAATTTTTTCTATGTTTGAAATCTAGAAGGCATGTGCAACCTAAGACCTAAGATTAATTATGCAAGGGAAAGGTGACCTAACATGCAATCTAAAATGTAATGCAATCCTAAATGAGGATGACATTTAAGATGAATTGGTTGAATTTTGGACAATTATTTTATGAAATTGTGGTAATTAGGCAGTTGTGGCTCTTTTTCAAGTAGTTGCAGTTCACAAAGAGTTATTTTGAAAATTTGATGTTTTGGACTGGTTTTGAGTAGATTTTTGACTGATTTCGATGGAATTTGTCTTGGAAAACACAACAAACAGTATCAAGAACTTTTTTTGAGGATTGGTTTGATGTAAAAATGTTTGATTTAATTTAAAGAAGACAAGCACAATCCTAAGGTTGGCAAGGGCTATATTCGCTAGATTCCACGTGGGTTTCCCCAACTGCACTTATTCTTAGCGTGTGAATCCAGAAGCTTGGCTGCATAGGCTCCCCCTTACATTGCACTCACTTCTTAGGCCAACCAAGCTTCCAACCCCCATAAAACTCCCATGGTAGGTTGATCACCTCTACTAAGAACTGCGAGAATGTGGATGCCTTCACAACGACCATTGTTGCGCTATCAAATAGAAGGATTTTGGATACTACACAAAGGTGTTTAGTTCAGGACCCCAATTTGAGTGGCCACACATGGGGAAAATATTAAGCTCTGTTAAAGGAGGAATTCCAACCTGAAGAGGTTACAGTCAACAGGGTTTTGGGGAATTCTACTTTGTCCGTGTGACACATCCGCACTCATAATCCTAAGTTTTCCATTAGGATTCACATTTATATACCGGTCGGGGGTAACTCAACCAAAGAGCTCTATTGCTGGTCTGAGTCACCTTGGGGTGATTACTTTTTCCCACCAAGGAAGGCCCAAGTTCTAAAGGCAATAACCATTTCTCTTACACCCAGAATCGCATGAATGCGCAAGGGGAGAGGATACTTCGATTATTGCATCAAAGGGTGACACAAAATTGAAGACACTTGTAAATTTTAATTACCAAATGATAATGTGGGGAGGACACACAAGACACTTTGTTCATTTTAAAAGTTTAACTTGATGTGAAACAAACAAAGTTAATTTTAAGCTAATGACATGAAATGCATGTTCATTTCAACCATATGAGTGTGCATGCAAATTATGTTCATTTTAATCCCACGACATGAAATGCATATTCATTTTAACCAATGGGTGTGCATGAAAATTAAGTTCATTTTAAGCCCATGACATGAAATGCATATTCATTTTAACTAATGAGTGTGAATGCCATTTGTTGTAGTTGTTGAAAGTAAACAAAATTGATTATGCCTAAAGAAATGAAAAGCTCGATTTTTGTTTCTAAAGAAACAGTTTTTAGACTCCCTCCAAACTGTGCCATATGTTAAAAATAAGAGATTAGTAACTCAAAAGAAAATTTTAATGACAACAACAAATTGAAACAGTGATAAATTTCTCAAAATTTAACGAAATTTTAAATTGTTTGAATCCATGGAAGGCTAAAACTCAACCCTTCAAAACCTAGACAGTATTTTTTCAAGATTCCGCACGAAAAATAATTATTATCTGACTATAGACATGTGATGAAAGATAAATAATTAAATAAATAATAATTTATTTAATTATTGAAGAAAGGGGTATCAGTGACACAATTAATTTATTTTAATTGATCAGGATAGAATAGAGATTAGAAAGTGAATTAATTAAATATATATATATATATATATATATTTTAATTAATAAAGGAATATGATCAGGAATAATTAAATAATTAAAATTATTTTATTATTAGAGGATGATAACTAAGGAAAAATGTTGCTCGTAGACTTTAGGACATTTTTCAGTGTCTACAACTACAATAATATATTTTGCTTCTATTATGGACAAAGACACCGAATCTTGGTTTTTGTTGAACCATGAGACCAATCTATCTCCCAAAAAGAATGCACTTCCACTTGTACTCCTTTGTTCATCAACACAACCTGCCCAATCAACATTAGTATAGGCACTCAGAGAAATTTTTTGATCCTTTTCATACCATAATCCATAATTTGGACTACCCTTCAAATATCTAAAGATTCTTTTATAGCCTTCTCATGAGATTGCTTAGGATTGGCTTGAAATCAAGCATATATAAACATTCAAAACTATCTACCTTTTAAAATTGTACTAGTGGAAACTCATAGTATAGTTGAATATAAGAAAATATGGACAAGACATTCTTTCCTGAGGAATGTAGAACATTCCAACAAGCCTTCGTCTTCACTTCATCCTACTAGAGTAGGCAAAAATTGTCACTTGCATCTTTTACTTCAGAAGGTGTAAGGACTTGAGACTTTGGATACAACACCTTCACATCTTGCTCAACTTATCTTCTATTCTACAAGACAAAACCCTTTCCTATGGAGAGAAGTGGACCATGAATTTTCCAAATTGATAATGTCTTGGCAGACTTCTTCACCTTTTTGAAGCATATCTTTATGTGTGGTACACAAAATTGGAAAGATATTACTTAGGATAGGTATACCAATCTTCCACACATCTTTTAATTTCATTGGAAATTTCAACAAAGGTACATTTATGCACAATAGATCTGGATACCAACTGTTCATATCCAAATCTTCAATCATGCTGAGAATTTCAACACCTTTTCCTTTTCAGGGGGAAAAAATATTTCTGCAAGAGAAGTCTCCCCTGAGATAATACTCTATCTTAGTTTGTCTTAGAATCTTGTGTAGAGTGCAAAAGTGTGGTATCATCCTTCCTCTCATGGTCTTCTTTCGATATTTTTTCATTTCCCTTCTTTTTTTGATTAAGGGATTCATCCTTTTTTTGATAATGAGAAGATGGCTTCACAAAACCATTTTTACAATATTTTTCCTTATGTCCCATATTGTTGCACTTGTAGCACACAACATTATTCTCTGGAACTAAGTTGCTCCTCTTCACTTTGGATCTGCACTCATTGGCCTTGTGACCATAGTTGTTGCGGGAAAAGAAATATCCATGAAATAACATAGTATTATTTCTTTGAGGTAGGAAAGACCTTCTTCCTATGTTGTTATTCGTTCTATATCTAACTCTAGAATTAATAGCCTTATGCCCAAAAATATTGCAAGAAAAATAGTAACCTTGAAAGGATTGTTTGAACCTATTAGAAGCATGTTGTTTTTCTGATGGAGTAATTTTGAAACCTTTATGCTTTCAATCAGAACTAGATCCACCTTCTTTCTTTCCATTATGAGTATTAATTGTATCTACGAAGGCATTCTTCTTAGAGTCTTTAGGGTAGACTCTCTTATTTTATTTCAATATTTTCATTTGATTTTGAATTGTCTAGGTCAGACTTCTCTTCTTTATTAATTTGTTCCTTTTCTCTTTTCAAGGCATTCCTTAGGATGGTATTTTCTTCTTCAAGATTTAAACATTCAATAGTTTTATTTTTGAGTTTGATATTGAAGCAATCTTCAATCCTCTTACCTTCTTCAACCTTTATTTTCAAATCAAAGATCACACCTTCTACCTCTTTTAGTTTGATTTCATATCTTTTTCCTTCTTTTACTTGAATTCTTAGTTTGTTAGATTCTTCTTTTTATTCTACAAGAAATATTACATATTTCTAATTTAGACCTTTTGCTTCATTAAGGTCTTCCAATGCAGACTATATTTTTTCTTCAAATTTAATCCCCCATTCATTTGAATTAAAGTCCCAACCTTAAGGTTCTATAGATTCCAAATTTGGATAAGAGAAAAATATGTCTTCATCTCTTAAGGAGTTTGACTCCTTGTATATCTCATTATACTTTATATCAGTAGTATTGAAATCCATAAAGAGAGTTCCATCATTTGAATCATTCTCCCCATCTTTAAAGAAACCACTACTCTCTTTGGAATAGCGACCCTTCTTGACCTTATCTCTTTTATTGTTGTCATTTGATTATTTATAAGGATATTTGGATGAAAAATTCCCTATTCTTCCATAATTGAAACATTTAAAAGGTAACTTACCTTTGTACTCACTAGTACCTTTCTTT